>OY998131.1:6301023-6844886 GCA_963921915.1 Hyposoter dolosus | reverse complement strand
GAACATGATCTTCCACTCTTGCTACTCCTGCTTGACAATTTCGCGTGCATTTTAACGAAGAAGATAGGCAATTCGCTGAATATTGACCAGACGGTGTTATGCACCGCGACCATCGTTTGCTCATTCCTTCATCCTCTGACATCCGAACCACTACCACGCTTTGACAGTAATATACGTTTAAATGTGCAATAATATATACAGCGTGTCCACGCGATGCCATCGTGCAGTGTTTACCGAGCAAGCAGATCGCGAAATTCACTGGAAAATTTTCCATCTCAATTGAATTCATTAGTTGGATACACAGACCTTGTCTCCTGAGAACTGTGCAATTCATTTACCCAGCACTGCACGTGTGATTTTTCGGACATCCCGTAACCATAAATATTGTGCATACGAGCTCCGGCTGCGCACAAAAGGGCGGTTTCGCCTAAAACGCGAGTGGTTTGGGGCCTAAGGGTAGATCGTGGTGGTGATGCATGCGATATCGCAATTATGAAACATCCGAATAAATTACCCCACGTCACGTATATACAGAGAGGAAGGTAGCAGCGAGAGGAACTCGTGGGGCTCATCGATGAGAGAAATCCTCGGATAGTTTGGTTGCTCGATGCTGGGGTTTTGGTCGACAAACCATATAGTATAAACCGCATGTTGAGGACCTTTCGCTAGTGTAATCATTGTGCAATCGACACTGGTACAGATTGAAACCACCCATTCCAGAATAAATACATATATAGATACTCACTGAAGTAAACACGAAACGTTGTACATCATGTGGAAAATGTATAAACCCTGGTGATACACATGGCTGGTTCTATGCCACGTTATAATCGTGGAGATGCACTTTGTTTCATTGGAATCAATGACCATTTTATTGCATGCTTTCGCAGTATTTTTCCATTGAGTATTTTGCTTGCTGCTAGCTTGAAAATTTGTTAGTGCGGATGAATCGCCGGAGCTAATAATGACTCCGGATGAATAAATAATAACTGCATTTATCAACTGTCCAACGACTGTGCAAGCCGAAACATAACGCTTTCCTCTCAGAGGTTAAAAAATATATTGATACAATAAAAATAGTAACACATCGACGTACATATAAATTAACTAAATATTGTATCATCATCATATTGAGCCAGACAAAATAATTCGAAATGTCGAACGGATGATCATGTAATCTCTGTAAATAAATCTGCATAGATGTTATTTTTGACGCGGAAAGCGCCAAGAAAAATCTTTATTCGCCCACCGACTTTTAAAATTCACCAGTGATTGAAAAATTGCAGATGAACAACGACATATCAAACAGAACAAAAGTTACTGTATGAATTGTCAAAAATTTCTAACACGTCGTTCTTTTCAATGATTCATTGCTCTTTTTTTTTGAGTATTTACAGAGCGAGGACAGCTAGGACTTAATAAAGCTGCTGTGATAATCGTGGAGATTCAAATTTACTAGTTGATTAAAACACAATGCTCTGTTCAAAGAGTCACCATTTCTGTTGTGAAATCTCCTCTGCATGTGAATGTGATATTGGGAGTATACGTAATAACCCCGTTGGTAATTTAAGCGAGTGTGCATGTGGACACATACCCATGAGGGGGTTGACTCCCACGTGAATGCATATGCGCATATGGGTATATGTTTTATATACATATGAAATGAGATATATAGACATAGATGCGTTCATAAATGTATTTTCATTCTCAAGCTGGGGTTCCTAAGGGATGAATAAAAAATGAGGGGCCTCGTCGACGGTAAACAAGATTTTGGTACATACGAGTGATTTAGAGTCGACGAACTCTCGTTCCATTTTCGACTACAGATTGCGGGAGCCTCAGTTCAATTTCGATAAAACGTGCTGAAAAAATATGGCGACCAACATTTTACAAAGAAAATTCATTCAATTTACGTCGAGAAAGATTGAAATCGTATAAAAAATGCATTAAAAAAAAAAAAAACAAAACAAAACAAAACAAATCAATATTGTTATTTCGTGACGAAGACAGAAATAGAGTTTTCACGATGGTATCGATACGCGCGTCGATACAAACCGTGTTGTCGGGAACGAAAGTACAAGAGAAAAGGACGGAAAGAAAAAATTGAGGGAGCAACAGAAACAAACAGAGAGAATCTATACGGTTGTTCTGTTACAACAGGAAGCGTTTCTGTGTTCGATAAATCCTCCCTTATCCAGTGAACAGGTATTCGTGTGCTGCTTTCCAACCCTCCCTGGTCCATCCTGTACGTGTTCTACGGTTATTCCTTCTCTCAGTCCCGTGCGCTTCGGTCTTATCGACAGACTGGAACACCGTATTCCTCTACGTGTAGCCGTGACGCATACAATTCCCATCGATGTCATCCGTTATGTCTATATGTTAATATTTTATATATTCCCAGTACTGTGCAACATAGATGTTGAAATAGGGATTCGACGCTATACGTATAGTCTATTTTACGTCGTAAGTTCTACTCGGACGAGATAAGACCGTTGGAAAAAATGGTCCGGTATCAGGACAACCCGTGGAAGAATCGTTTGATACAACGTCGTCATAAGATCGTAGCGACTCATTCAAAGTATTCTCTGCGCGATTCCCAACTTTGTCTTTTGTTAATCATTGCGCGCGTCGTCTAATTAGCAAGAAAAATTTTGTTGGGAATTATTTCACTCACTTAACGTGTTGGTCTGGCCTATCATTGGTGTGTCATGAGGACCGAAACTATATGGTGATATTTAGAGTACACATTTACGAACGATAGAGCGCCCCTAGCACCGAAACTCAATCGTTCCCCGTGCCTATACACAATGCACAATATATATTCCGTATACACATTGTACTTTATGTAATATATGTACATGCATACAGAAAGGTAACCGATGATTTGTTCGGTGGGTACACGGCGTGTTTACACGCGGGATTCGACAGCGCCCGCCGGCGATAAAATATCGCCCGTTGCCATCATCCAAAGGCCATACGTGTGGGGGTCTGTACACGCTCGCATGTCTATATCTATGCTCGACACTCCACGGCTATCCGCGCCAGGGGATGAAGCGAGATCAGCGGTCGTAAGCGGCTGGGGGTATACAAACTCGTGTGGGCTCATGACGCTTTTAGACGTATACTTTCCAGACTTTAAGTATATTGTGTATTCAATATATACCGACATATATATATAAATATGTACATAGCAAGACGCGCAATCCAAGCTTGAAAATCCTTCGGGACCTTTTGAGACGAGAGCATCGAGGAAACGGCTGCGTACTCACTGATAGAATTTTCAATCGTTCGATAAAACCAACTCTCCCCATAAGCCAACCGACAGAGACTTTGCCAACCCGCGACTCCTTTATTTCTCTCTTCATTCTTATTCCATGCATTTCTTCCTTTCAATTAGAATTTATAAGTCAATTTTGTTTGCACCCGCGCAGTCGAGTAAAAGCAATGGAAAGCGAGAATGTAGGGAAAAGTTCGATACACCGCGCCGAACGACGGAGCAAAGTTTGAATGATTTTTATCCGCGCTGGATAAAATTTGTCTGATTTCATCGTAGCTCCGCATCGAACAGTCGGAAATTTTCGGTTTTTCAACGAATATTGTGAATAATGAGGAAAGCATTCGGTCAAACGTCACGTTACTTGCTGGTAATTCGATACCACTCGGCATTGCTAGTTCAACCTTTTTTTTATATCGACAACTCTCCTTCAGAGTCTGTTCACTCTTATTTAAGTTTTAAAATTATTTGCAGTTCGTTGCAGCCTTTATGAAAAATTTCGAATCTGTAGCACTTTAATCAAAGTTGACGGTTAAAAATTGCATAATTCGATAGAATTATTTTTCTTCATACAAACTACCTTTTTGATTTAATGAACAGTTATTGATTTGTTGCCACTTTCATGCAAATTCATTTCAATTTAACCCGATTCGTTGCGTTTCTGGTATCCGGTTACTCGAGCAAATACTAAACACATTTGCATTTAAATAAAACTCAAACTGTTGCGATTTTATAATTTTCGTTAATTAAAACTGCATTGAGCATCATGAGCATTCATGATACTAACATCGTAAGAAAACTATGCAGTTGATTTTGAAATTTAAAATACGTGTACGTTGAAATAGAAGCCTGCATTCCGTTGCATACTTTTTTCGAATTGGACAAAATCAAGAAGGCATTGTGCATCCTGATTTACATTTAACTGAGTATCTGCAAGTTCAGAAGATGCTGAAAAGAACTGAGGCCTGCGGAATGGCCTTTTGAACAGCTTCGTCAAGGCTACTTTTCGTAAAACCATTTAATTTTAATTTTTTTTTTATCAACCGGAATGCCAACGTGCAGCACGCTGGCCGTAGCTCTCGTTAATCGTGAAGGAGGGCTGTTCGAGGGTGCTGTAGGAACCGTGTAGGAAGAAAATCCATGGAACTTCGTTCTTGGCACCGCAGGCTTCAAAACCACCCTTGCGTTTTTCCCTCATCCCGCATTTCTGTTCTTTAAGGTGGCGCTTAATTAGCGCCGCTTTCACAAGTTTCCGGGAAGGGAGATAGCAGTGAGAAAGGATAATAGGTAAAAGAAAGAGAAAGAGAGAGGGAGTGAGAGGTGCAGAATAAAGAATGGCGTCCTTTTTCTGCAGCCAGAGTGCACACTCTTCCCCACCTCATTCTGTCTTCTCCGCCTTTTCTTCCTGCCTCGACGGCTCTCCTATATTTTATCCGTTCTTTTCCACAGCTCTCGGCAACTCTTTGAGTAGCGCCAGGTTTCCGTCAGAAGCTTCTACAGACTTTGCCCACGACAGAACGACTCGCTGTTCTCTTCGGGAATGAAGCTATATAGCTATTGGTCATTCAACTCAATAGTATATCTTTCTCGGTAAATGGTGAATGCATTGTTCACGAAGAGCCGATAAATTATTCGTCATCTTTCGAACTCGAATAACTTGGATTTCGGGAGTGTTCCATTTCTGAAAATGCATTCGGGAGTCTCTGGGAAAGGCGACATTCTTCACATCGCTCAAGTGCTGTAATTTTCTCTGATTATGGATATAAGAGAAAAAAATGGAAAAGAACTTTACCGTTTTTTTCGATCCGTATTCGAATTCTTCTCAAAATGGTTGAGTTTTACAATTTATCGTTCTATCCTTTCGCCGCTTAATTCCAGATACTCTCATGTAATTCGAATATGAATTACAAGTTGCCTATTTATGTAAAGTTCATTCGTATACATTTAAGAATTCTAAAGGTATAAGTAGTCGAAATACGCGAATAGAGAGACTGGCAAGCAAGCAAATTTGCTTTTCCTTATAGACTAGTGTATGTAAATATTCCGTATGAAAAGTGATAGAAGTAGGAGCGATGAGTGTATGCTCAATTTAGGATTCAACGACGTTTCAACTGCTCCCGCGTTTTGTCTTGTCATTTGGGTGGGAAAAAAACAGAACGGGAAGAAAGGAAGAATTGTGCAGCAGCCTGACGGAATAAATCGTCGATTCGCCAGGTGCGCAAGAGTCTTCCTTTTCTATACTCTGCAACCCTTAGTATATAACCCTCTCGAGCGTTGTCTTCCCTCTGGCTCGCAAGGGATCTTCCTACGCCTGCTCTCAAAAGCTCAGCACTTCGATATATACTCTTCGCCAAGTTTAAACTCCTCAAACTTTTCCTCGCTCTTCCTCTTTTAAGAAGTAGACGGTATAATGTACTACTTATAATCTGTTTACTATATATAGACATATATGTCTGTAAGTATTTTGTATATACGTGTTTGTAATGTATTTCACTTGCGTTATAAATTTCTGAAACGGAAATTACGGTAGTCGAGGTAACGATATATTATATTGACGTAATAGACGATAAAACCACGTCACCGTAACTTCGTCACCTCTGGATTTGTCGTTCCGAGAGCAAGGTTGTATTCACGGATTTTGAAAACTCATTCCCGAAGGAAGACATTATATAGAAAGTCCTGGAAATTATCATAATGAGCTTTCGGCAGCTTCCTGCGCAATGTATTTCGTTGTGTTCTGCGTTTATCATACAGCGAACTATGTACAGAATTTATAAAATAATACAAAAGTAGTGAATGGACAAAGTTATCCTTAAATAATGAATTCGAACAATTTTAGCTCATAATTTTTCAACTGTTGAACAATATTCTGTGAATGGATAGCTTACGATCTTTTGGGATTTAGCGCAGGCGACAAATTACACTAATGCAAACCGGTATGTGTCGGGTGAATAATTTATTCAGGAAATTTGTAGCGAAACGGTAATACAAATATGAAAGGATATTTTGTATTGATATAGGATGAGTGCTTCCTATCAACGGTCATCTATATAATGTATTATTTGACTGTCACGAGAGGGCGAGAGTAATCCACTTGATGTATGAGCTATAAACTCATACATCTTTAGCCCTCTGTACGCTGCATTTTCCTCTGGAACTCTCCCGATTCCCTCTTTATCTCTCTCTCTCTCTCCCTCTCTCTCTCTCTCTCTCTCTCTCTCTCTTTCTCGCTCCAACATTAATTAATCTAAAGCGAGATGGTAATTGAACGCGCGCTTGTGCACAGAGGCAACAGCTATGTGATTAATTACGAATGACTGGAGAACGAGGAGAAGAGAGATGGAGATAGCGAAAGGGAGAGAAAGAGAGGGAGAGAGAGAGAGATGCTAGTCGTGACTACGCGACAAATCCTTAGGCGAGCACACAGCGGCCTCATTTAGTTCGGTCAGTTCGCGCAAAGCCGTCGTCGTGGCGACCAGCAGGTAGAGGTACATTTCCTTATCCGCCTTGGCTATATATTTCATCACGCGATTATAAGAATAAGAAAGAACGAGAGAGAGAAAGTGTGTGAAAAAAAAAAGATTTAAGACACAAATCTCGCCTCTTTTTCCTTCGTCTCACCGCTGCAACTTTAATCCCAACGAGCACCAGAAACTTTTTCATCCTGCTACCAACTCTTCTTTCCCTCGGCACAAACTTGCTGATAGTTTAGTTGTGGCTACATCTCTCTTTTACTCTCTCCTCTTTTTTCTCTTTTCCTCGCTCTCCCTTTCTATCTCTCTCTCTCTCTATCCCTCGCTATCTCTAATTCGCGAGTCTTCGAGAAAGCGGGAATGGTCTCTTGCGAACACTACTTCCGGCAACTCGATTACAAAATTTTTCCTTAATTTGCAACGGTCGACGACTGCTTTCTGTCTCCCTCTCTCTCTCTCTCTCTCTCTCTCTCTCTCTCTCTCTCTCTCTCTCTCGCTCTTTCTCGCTTACTCTTCAGCTTTCTACGGTGGCTCGTTTCTCTTGGTGCTAAAAGAAACGGCTTAGAAACTTTACACCCGCAGAGATAGAGTATCGTACGCTGCGCACCGCGCTTTAGGGTCCGGAAAAGATCGGAGGTATGGGGGTTGAAAAAAAACTGAGATGAAGGACGAAAAAAAGGGGAAATAGCTCGGAAGCTTTGCAGGACGATTCGCTCGGTCGGAACTTTATACAAAAGCCCTCTGCTGCCGACGTCCAGAAACCAATGAGGACCAAATAGAAAGGATCAAAGGGTGAAAGCCTCTTAGGTCCTCACATCGCAAACTCTCTCTATTCCTCTTTCTCGTTTCCTAGCATCTCGGCTAATGTGTACACAAGTCAGTAAAAAATATTTTCTCCTGAAAATCCCGAATACCTGCGCCACGCAATTAATTTCTTTTCCGCCACATGGCTCTGTGTCACAATCGTATTTTATAAAATGAAAAACTGCCCACTGGGCATTGTCCTGTTTCTTGTTATGAGTTTTTTCCTATCGTAATCCTACGAAAATAAACTGCAAAAAGTGGAACAAAGTGAATGTCAAAAACATTTTATTCCGTAGACCAGAATAAACATACATTGGCTCAAAAAAAAAAATGAAAAAATTGTAAGCGAATCCATCTCGCTGGGATATAAACGATTGTTTATCGTTCTACTTCTGTACATAAACTGCAATTATATTCTGTTTATGAATCCATCGAGCCGGTTGCATTTCATTTGTTTTTGTACTAGAAAAAAATGGCTTAAATTTATCTTTTATGCATCGAGTTTTCATTTAGTCACGTTCAGAAGTTGACGTTTCGGTTGATTTTTAAAAATTCGGATGTAACTTCCGAAATAATAAGTAATTTTTATTTACGATTTTCATTGTCGCGAGTAAAATGCTCGCCATGCATACGTATATGCGTTGAAGCACACGCGTTATGTGATCAGGTCTAATAATTACTTTGCGACAACGATTGTGTTGTACATACAATCGAAACGATCCTTCATTTTGGTAATTGTTGCTCGTTTGGTGGACAGTACATTTTGCAGGGCATCAGGCAATGGCAACCATACGTTTTCCGATAATAATTATTGCACGTGTTGTAGTAATTATCGAGGGTTTATTTGCTGCCATACTTAACTGGTTCAATTATTTTGGTTCCAATCACTAATTATCGAACGTCACGGTGTTTGTTTCAGCATGCAATTAATTCTCCTTAAAATTACAAACGAATTATTACGAGTCGGTGTTTTAACAAATTTGGTGGTTTGTTCCCATAGAAAATACGATATTTTCAAGTACGAAGTAACGAGACAATTATAGAAAGACTTTGAATCGCTACGATTCGAAAGGAATATTCTCCGGCCACTGGGATGACTTTTAGCTTGCTTTACAAGAGTGTGCCGAGCATCTCGCATGTGCCACACCGGGAGGCGAAAGAACTTGGCGTTCTCAACCATCCCGTTGTTGGTTTCAACAGCCCGCTCTCATTCGTGCTCGTAGAAAGTTTCCGGCAATAACCTCGAACTGGCTCTGTGAAGAGACGCTTCATAAATTATAAAAACATGTATAAAAAAAAAAAAAACTAAAACAAAGAGAAAAAACGAGCCTGTGACGTCTGCCTGAATTATTATTTAACTAAATGTTTTACATATTTAAACGGAAAAAACCATGTATTCAAATATCCAGACAACCTTTCATCACGGAGAAAAATACGTCCTCAAATTCTAACACTGGTTGCCAGAATTCTAATCTTCAGTGCTAGAAAAGTATAGCAGTTTACTGCCAGTTCGGAATTCTAAGACTTTTTCTTATAGACGTGTAGAAATGATTCTGACACCGTATGGTAAAAATGGTGCGTGCATATTACATTAGTAATATGCACGCGAGTCCTATATATGCTGTATAATAAAAATAATGCGTGCAGATTACGTTGGGGGTACAAGAAATCCGCGGTGCAGAAATGCGGCTCCGAAGCCCTTTAGACTAAATAAGGAAAAGTCAAGGTCCAGACGAAAAGTCATTTGACTTTCCCTACTCTAAACTTTGGGGAGACGCCCTGAAAGTTACGTTTTAAATACTATTGCGCGAGGAAAAATCAGTCAGTTGCAAGGAAAGAGGATCGGGAGTTTATATATGATCAGAGGTAAAAGTAAAATTTTGTAAAGTCAGTTAAAATAGGACAAAGCTTAAAAGAAATAAATAAAGTAAAATCAAATCTTGAAGAAAAGTGAAGTAACAAGAAAGAAGAGATCCCCAACAACCAGTTGACTGATTTTATCTTCGCCAGGTTATCTCAAATAAGTAAAAATTGTATTTTAAAGAAATTATTTGTTAAAATATATTGTTTTTAAATTGTTAATTCCATTAGAGTCTCGTGAGTTAATTTCCTCATTAAAGATCCCCGTCCAGTCTATTAATCGAGAGGTTAGGCAAAAAGGGGAATGAGCAAGACTTAAAACCACTTATTATTGGGTCAATTTAAATAAGAGTTTGAACAGGACGTTCTGACGTTACAAGTCGTAAAGTTAACGCGGAGCGATAGGGACGGAAATATATAGAGGATCAAGGCGAAACAAGAAAAATGGAGAGCGACAAAGATAGAAAGAAGCGGGAGAAGGAACAAAGCGAAAAAAAGTTGGATGGGATTCTTCCTTGACCCGTAACCGGTGTCCGCAAGTTTTCCTGATTAGATTGGCTATATCCTCGCTTCACCCTTACTGCAAATCCGATAATCGATATAATCCATAAATTCTGTACCTCTGCAAATCATCCAACAAACTGTAACTTCCGTTTCTTCTCTTACTCGCTCTTCTCCATCGTTGTCGCTACTATTTCTATTTTTTACTGAGAGCCTTTCGTCTTTTATTTTACAGAGCTTCTAAACGCTCGGCCTAGCACACGATGTCGTCGATAGAACGGGTGAGTTTACTTCTCATTGGTCTGACGGCGATCCTTTTTCATCGAGGCAATGCCGAAGTGTACACTGCGCTGGCCGACATGGAAGAATTGCTCGAGACTGAGGCTGTCCTCATCGATACACTTCACGGCTACATCAAAGCCCAGGAACAACGTCTTGCTACTCTTCGAAGGTGAGCTACGCCATTGAAAACAGTTAACAATTGGTCTGACACAAAAGTATGCAAATAATTGATTTCCATCACATTGACTTGAGCCCCTTATTGGCTTTGAACAAGCACAAAAATGAAAGTTTCGAATCTATGAGTCAAAATACATAATTTCTCCACGAACCATACAGTGTGGAACATTGAAGCAATTTTTGAAAGTTCGCCCAGTTCGACGTTTATTCAATCGCTAGTTGCGAGCGCGTGTTCCTTTGGAATATCTCCAAGCTCAAAATTCTGTTTCCTCCTAACTTTGTTGGCGATCGGAGATGTAGCGTTTCGTTCTGCAAATCAAAACAATGTTTCGAGTCGTGTCCCATTGTGTGTAAGCATATCTTCGAGCGAATCCGTGTATTGCGTTGCAACATTTCGTTCTATTGTGATACAGATAATGCACGAGGGTTCTTGGTGAATTTTCGAAGGTTCTGCGAGTATATCGTACCGAATGGTTAGTCAAAGTTTATCAATATAGCTACGTACAGAAACGTATATAAGACCCTGCAGCATCGTAGCCACGGGCACATGTACGTATTTCCGGAAGTACCAACTATAACGGGTCTTCGATTACGAGTGGAATTTACGTCAGGGAATGCCAAGACTCGACTTCACGGACAACTTCACTTCCCGTCTCGGAGTTCCGCTGCTTCCTACGTACGAGCAGAATTTCACGTTTCTCTCTCGAACTTCTGAGCACACTCGAACAATTCTCTCATCGAGCTTTATATCCTCCTTTGTTTATACATATACCTGTGATCGCAGATCGAATAGTGGTAGCTCCAGATTCTTATACAAAACTCTAAACTCGTTCCATCACTGCGACGTCAATCCGCCAACGATGTCGCGAAACCACACATACTGCCATTTTAATCTTTTCAAGTATTTGCATAATTGGTATGTTTACACGGCTATCAAGTTAAAACCGGCAAATGGAAAAAATGAAAATTAAAATGTCGAATAATTAAGAGCTATTTGAAAGCTAATTAAGTGCGCAAGTAAAAAGTGCGCTTAGTAAAAATCAGGGCGTTTTCAAATCTTGGAAAAGGTAGCGCCGCCACAAGATTTTTTCACTCTATTATAATTTTTCGTACACCCAAATTAAGAGCTGATTGAGTGCTTTAAGTTCTGATTTTTGAGTTTCTTGAAGATTATTCATTATGGGAAAGATGGAAATCTCTTGGAACTGGATCTACATTTCTTTTCGATTTTTTGTATCTTTGACATTACGTTTTTTGTTATTTCATCGAGTTGAACTGTGTCGAACGGAATATGCAGATTGTTTTCTTTATTTTAAAAAAATCGTGATACCTGTGATTTATTGTCAAAATAGAATCTTCCGAATTCTAGATTCCTTAACTAAAATTCATGTCAAAATGCTGCACTCTACACGGAAAGCAATAGTCTGGCTCGCTGCATGCGTGAAGGCCCCCATACATGGTTTCTAATCGAACAGATCCGTACGTATTACTCTCGTTCCAGATGTAATAATCGAACAAGTTCTCTTGGTGCCTGTGCCCGGGAAGATATCGAAGTAATAAGATGACTCGAGGCTTTGACATTCAAATTTGAACAGGGGTTGAAAATGAGGGGAGCGTTGCGATGATAATTGGTCACGATAACACGCGATCGGGATTACCTCCAGTCTCAGGATGCATAGAACGTTTGAATACTTGACTTGCAGAATTCGTCAATTAAACTCATTTAACTATCCAATTTAACGTTCAGGCACAGATAAGTTCCAAGCCCGGACCCCCAAATACAATTATACATGAAAACCTGATTAACGAGCTTTTCATTACGAGGTGCTTTTCTTCCAAAATTCTCTTCTGTTACGATCCATACGAATGCAGATTCCGGGACATATGATAAAATTTGTACTTAATCGAATTGCAATAAAATCACCCGGACTATGAGGCGTGATCAATTAATTGTTAATGTTCCATTAAGGACGTTGTATAGCGACGGTCAAATCAAAATTTTTGTTTTCAGTTTTTCTTACATAAAAAATAGTTTGCGAGCCCAAGTTTATTAAAAAAAGGTGTTACAAATTAACTAAAGAATAACATACTCTAAATCCAAGATTGTCCGAGGTAATCTGTATTTGTTATATAATAAACAAAATTTCGAAAAAATTGTATCACCAATTTTTTTGAAAAACTAAATAAAGCTTCTTCGATCTTACATAAAAGTTCATGCAAAGTTTTAAGAGGCTTCACCATTTAGAAATCGAAATATTTAATGTTGAAACTTGGAACTTTTAACACATGTTCTTACGAGAAACTACTGAAAAATGGGATTTTTATAAATAAATATCTCAACTTCTACATGGTGAAACCTCTTGAAATTTCGCGAGCTACTAGATATCACTATTCTCTTTATATGGTGCAAATTTAAAGGAATTTTATCAATAGAAAATTTCGCATACAACGTCCTTAATTAATCGACAATCGTGCTGTTTGGGAAAAACTGATTTTTATTCTCTATTCATTATCATTTATCTCGGTTGTTTAATTACTTTATCAATTCATTTATTCTATTCTTTTGTTTTGTGCAGAAGTTCAAAATTCAACTCGACAATGCTCAAAAGTCCCTCATCATTATATCAATGAAAGGTTTATCGCATCGACCGTAGAGTTGTATAGATTTTATCATCAACATTATAAGGACTCGACCACTAATAGGGCCATTTGCATTTCGGGAGAAGCTTAAAAGTAGTGAATAACGAGGTCAATGTGAAAGACAGAAGTTTGAAAGATAATTGCGGGTTTCTCGTTTTCATCTCCATCTACACGTTTCAATCTCAGCGCGTCCTTTGCGGCGAGGATACAAAATCCACTGGGGGATATTATAATCGTGCCAGACGAGTCTTTGCTCTGTATAAGAGTCACGATGCTGGGAAAACCTGCGGCTAGTAATTCCTTCCAACTATCCTGCAATGCAAAGTCTCATAGTAAAGTTACAAACTGTTCGCCGGCTTCCACAGTGCACAGTTCGGGGGATGAGCATGCACGCGCGAATGTAAACGGAGTAATGTGAAATATTCGTCTATCTATTAGCTGGGAAACTCTGTACAGCACTAGAGTATAAAAAAGAAGACGTTGACGAGCAGGAAACGTTACTGCCGTGCTTGCAAAAAAATGAAATTTTTTTTCCAGCCTAATATGATGCGATACGAGCTTTATTTTTGCGGTATTGCGAGGAACAAAGCAGATACTTTTTCTCTATTTATCCACAAGGTTGTGGAGAAAAGGCCGAACAGGCAAAGAAGGAGAAGGAGAAGAAGGTGGAACAGAATTGCAAAGCCTTTCCTCGGGCTAAAAGTTTGAGTGTTTAGGGGTCGAGTGGGATGCACAAGAGGTCCGCACACCGTGTGTGAGTTGGCTATATGCTCACAAGTGCATTTCCATTTTAAGCGTATGCGGTCTGAAGGGGTCTTGCTTTTTCCCCTTCGGAAACACACATGCGCACACGCGGCGTTATATAGACATACAAACTTTTCGAAAAAAACTTTCGCCCACATCCAAAAAGGCTCTAACCACCGAGAGAACAGAACCGCAGGCTTGCGCTAACCGCATCCGCGTTCTCCGAGTAAACGGTAGTTGCCATGTTTTTTATTTGTTTTTCATTTTTCGTTACGTTTTTTTTTCTCTTTGCTGCGGGCTTTTCCGAGTCGTTTACACAGCGTAATATACTGCTTTCGTGGAGATTCAACAGGAGCGGCAAAAAGTTGAGGTGAACTTGACTCGGATGTGCGAAGATTACGGTCGGACGATTGCAACTTTTGTTCCCTTAATTTTTTGTTTATGCCGCGAGTTTCGCTCCGGAGAAAAAACGCATAGCCATGGAGCGCACCAACAGCGAAAAATTATTGGCGATATAATTTGCATGCAGAAGCTCTGAAATATCATTCCGCGCAGTTAATTGCCTCAATCTCCATTTTGATTCGATGATCACTGCAGCTGTCTGGCTCATGATTCGTTGGCGAATCGTTTATTCTACCAAGTTCCGAATAGAGACTAAGAAATTCTTTCATTTTAAACGATAATTTTTTCGATTTCAATTGTCTCCGTGCGATTACGACTTGGTTCTCTTATTTTCCGTGCCCCCTAACCAGCGCCATTGCACCGTAACTTTTTTGCACTCGTGGTTATTAGTTTTTAGAGTTATTATGTGGCAGCGTGAATCAAAGAGGACAGGAGGATTAAGAGTGTGCATTTCTCCATGGGGATTTATGGTTTTGTTGCCTTTATTTCGATCGAGAGTCATAAACCGGCAGGAATTTTGAATGGGGCTCAACATATCCCGGTTCATAAGAGCCTGAATATACGTATTCGTCCAATTATTACATGCGAGAACGGACAAAAAGGAGAAGAAAATGAGAAAGGTAGAGGGATGGAGGGAGTGGGTGACTACGATGCAGAGCCGCGTGGTGTACAGAGTGTCATAGAGAAAAGGAGCAAAAGGCGACGGTGGAAGGTGCACGGCGTTGTTGAAGTTGATATAGAACCCCGAGCTCAAGCTTACCGGAGAGCTGAGGGAGGAAATGAAATTTATTGCGACGAGAGGGAAAAGCGGACTATTGTCGGACTGCCGAGGAAGAGGGAGAAATTCGTGGGGAATGGGAAAAGGGGCTTTTACTACCGGTAGCAACAACGCCAACCGAGAGATGGTGCGTGAGGATACGGGCGAGAGGCAGCGTGTCGCATGTACATATATTTACATTTGTCGTTCTCGGCTACACCGACGTGCGATACACCAAAACCTCGTACAACGCCGCATCGACTGGGATAGAAAGAGAAACAATTCCGCTAACCGTTTGGGCATGCGATCTTGACATGCACGACCATCGACCGAACCAATTTATCAAAAATAGCAAATTTTCAAAAATTCCTTTATAATTAAAAGTTTTATCCAATTTTTACTCAATTTAATGAATTTATTACAAAGAAGTCTCTGCACAATTAAAATTATATTGCAGTCATTTTTCATACTGGAAATTCGAAGAGTTACGAGCAGTAAACTGTTCCTCGGAAAACAATTTATGTCGAGGATTTTTTTCCCTGTACCCCATTCCGCGATTCAATTTTTTCTCAATGAAAAACTTTTCTCACAACACCCGCACCGAAAATACAACTTTACGAAATCTTCCGATTTCCAAAAATTAATAAAAAATAAACACATGAACGAATTTGATCTCTATTTTATATCTTGATGAGATTAATGGAGCACACGTTTCTTCAGAAGGATAAACAACGATTGCATAATTAAAATGAAAATTCAATAAATTAGCGCATGATTTAAAAACTTGATTTGAAAAGTCGACGTTTTGTGGACGTTGGATTGCACTCGCGATCGGTCTGCAGTGCTTAAGTGTAAGTTCGCGTGTTGCATATCTCACAGCGCTTTCGACCGTGTTATTCATCAGGCAAAACTCTGTCACCTTGCTCCCTCCTTTTCTCTTTGTCTAGTAACAACGTGACGAATATCTTTGGTTGACGAAGAGCGACGTATCTATCACGCGGTCAGCGTCCCGAGCACGATCAACTGAGTAATGGTCAACGTGACTGGGAGTGAGGCTCGTCGATATACGACGATTAAATGCGGTGCACAGTGTATATGAGTTTCCTGCTGTATCGCGTCGCTCTATGGCGAATTTGCGAGGGAGAGGATAGGCGAGAGTGAAGGATCGTTTTCAGGCGCCGCATTGCATATGCCCGTACGTTACAGACAGCAGAAAAGAACGGATGAGTCCAAAGACGTTTATCGTGTTGTTTCACCTTTGAATTTTTATTTTTCCCACTGGGAAAATCGATTTTCTTTCTCGAGTACGATCCGCTGAAACGCTTGTCCGAGAAAAAAAACCAGAATTTTCTCGATGCGATTTAGAGAGAGAAAATAACATTTTTTAAAAACACAAACCAAAAGAAAAAATTGTTCTGTTACAAAAAAGCGCTCTGACTATGTTTCGCTGGTGCGAAAATCCCAGACCGAGCTGAATTAGTAAATCGGTGAAATGGCAAATTGAAATACGATCAACTGGGCTGTGATATCGGTGACAAGTTTAATTTTTTACAGCTGATTCCAACTATTTCATGGATTTTTTTGTTCGCGTCACTTTATTCCTGTGATTGACTGCATTTTGCTTTGAAATATCCAAATTCGCTGGTAGTAGCGACGAGTTGATTGGAGATTTAAATAAATGATGAAAAGGAAAAAGACAAACAACGTGGTGAATAAAACGTTGTTTTCCAAAGAGTCGTGATGTTCGGATCGATGAGATGCGCCAAACAAATAAATTATTTCAAACGAATGAGCTGGCGCATGTTGTCTACAAAAATTTCAGGCACTCCGTGCCTAAAAGATAAAAGAATGGAACAGAGAGTTTTTAAATAAACTAAAAAACTTTTTCCCATCGGGTTTCTTCTTTTCCCGCAAATAAAATTTCCCTTTTCCCTTCGAAGATTGCGAGGCGTATCAAAATCCGAAGAAAGCCTTAACTTGGAGCAACACTAAATTATCAAACAATCGGATGACAAGGACAAAACAACGAGAAACAATATGGGTTGGAATTTTTGGGACAATTTAGTAATGAGCCACTCCGAAGTTTCTCTTTACGCATGTAGGCATATTCGTTTCATTTTTCTTTTTAATATATTCGTCCGAAAGACACAAATGGTCCAACGTCTTATACACGATTCTCTGTCTACCTCTCTCTCTCTCTCTCTCTCTCTCTCTCTCTCTCTCTCTCTCTCTCTCTCTCTCTCTCTCTCTCTCTCTCTCTTCGCTGTCTCTCTCTCTATGTTCGAATGTTGTGACAACATGAAAAGTAGCATGCGACAATCACAAAAATAATGAATATTTGTTAGTCTATCATCATGTACAGTGTCCATCGCGATGGATTCGACTTTCTTGGCGATTCCGGCCAAAAACGATGGTTCGATTTATTCGTAAGCGCATGACCGGAAGTTCGTGGTCTCTTTCGTTCAGAAAGATAAAAAAAAGAAAACACACACACACACACACACACACAATTTTCAATCGAATTTGCTCGGTGTTTTTGCATTCTGCATCAATCACGGAGAATTATTTGGAAAAATAATGTTTCGAGAGTCGTTGAAGGGTGAATGATAGTTGGGGAGAGGGTCGTTCGATCTTTGGACGTCTAAATGAGAATTTCGACAAAAAAGATAACACACTAGCGCGAAGACTTGTTTGGGGAAACGTCATGCGTTGGGAGATGTATAAATTAACGAAATTAACTGTCTCAATTGTGTATCATAATTCTTATGTTATCGTATATTTCTCTGTTTTCTTTTTCCCATCGTTTTCTTCAACAATACTCTCGAATGCTATCTATATTTACAACATTGACGTCGTTTGCTCCAACGGGGCGATGTTCATCCCGGTACTCGAGACGATATAGTACGATTGTGTATTATTTCATAAATTTGCATTTTTTTTGCTCCTTATTTTCTTTTCTTTTTTATTATATAAAAAAAAGGAGAGGAATATAAAGGAAAAAAAGACTATCGATATATTCCGATGATTACGATATAATATCCACCGAAAGTGGATTTTCTGTGAAAAAAAAACTTCAAACCTTCACAATGTTTCTTTACTATTTTTTTTTCTCTCTCATTCATTTTTTTTGTTCCGCTCGCACTAAACATAAGACAGAATGCTCTACTGTGCCTCGATCGTCACTACGGGTTACATCCGCAATAATATCGCTCGTACACTCACTCTCTACAGTCACTCGCGCCCACACACATACACACACACACACACACACGCATGCATATACATATACACGTAGAAATTGTCGCTGCTCCTTGGGATAAACGATTTTTTCAATACGCTTCGTTTTTTAAACGCGTCTGTGCGATCTCGCAGCGAATTCGGAGCTCTCGTTGTTCGTCGACGGCCACGCATTGTTTGCTCGGAATAAACAATCTGCCTCGCTATTTGGTTGACAACCCAACCAATCCGCCAATGCTGGGGTACTCTCCCGCGGTACAAACTCACGGGCCAATGGATTCAGCGGCGCTATCGCTGACTGTGGCTGGAAACACATGATCATGTAACGCTGCAACTTCTGCTTTGGAAAACCTTTTATCGTTGCTGTCTCGAAATATTTCGCCCAAAGCTTTCGACATGAACCCACAGTCAATAGCGCCACCGGATCACCGACCACCGCTACCAACGATTTCGCTCTCGTTATCGCCGTGTTCAACAATCGAGGATTCGTCAGAAAACCGTAATCGCTTACGTTACTCTCAGCCGATAAACGACAACATCTAGTCGTTCTCACTGTGCTTATAAATACCGCGGTAAATTGCTTTCCCTGCACGTTCAATACTCTCTCCACCGAGACCTTGAACAAACGACGCTTTCTCAACTCGTTACGTATCCTCACCACTTGCTCCGCGTAATGCGCCAATACACCGATCGAATCCTCGTCGAACTCACCCCAATCGTCTACCGGCCAGGTACGCTTCAGCGCTACTACTCGCTCCGCCAATTCCACCGCTTCTTGGTCGTTGTAGAATCCGGTCGAATGATCACCCTGTTGAACCATTTTACCATTATTTTCAATTCGCCTCTGTATCGTTTTTCATTTCTTCTCCAATTTTTCTTTCGTTTTTTCATTGTAAATTAATAAACTCCATAGAGTTCAAAAGATTTTTCCAACTACGTGTTAAGGTATTACTATCACAAAAGGACTTTATTTAGGGTTCTTTGAAAATCTTGCACAAACGTCCTTGGCACTAAAACTAACAGCATTCTCCTATGAAGAAAAATTTTCTGACGTTTAGAATTTAAGATATTTAATTTTTTATTTTCACAATCTAAACGCGTGTAAATTGAAGTTTGGGAAAAGTTAAAAATTGGAAATTAAATATCTCAAATTTTCAACGTCACAACATTTTTCTTCATAGGAGAAAATTGTTATTTTTAGTGTCGAGAGAGTTCATACAAAATTATTAAAGGATCCTAAATAAAGTAATTTTGTAATACGTTGAACGCTGGTCCTTGTGTTTTAAGAAACAACGAAACATTCAATTTTCAATTTTCAACCTTGAGTAAGCGTGAAGAAACGTTTGAATAAAATTAACGCGGAAAATAGCAGAAGTGGATAGAATGATAAATTCGAACTGCTTTACCTGAACTTCCATTCCGTGGACAGCGTAAAACATGAGAGGAGTCTGGCCCGGATGTGCGGGCAAAGTTGTGCATCCTGGTTCGATTTCATCGCCATAAAAGAGGCTGGAGGTGAGTTTGACGATATCAGCGTGAGATCGATAATTTTGACAGAGACGTATCCTGCAGGGATGTTGAGGAGAATACAAGGTGTGAATGCGTTCGAGAAGGCTGACGCCGAGTCCTCGTTCAGCAGCCAAATCGCTGTAAACCTCAGGAGCCAATTGCATTTGATCTCCGGCCAAAATAAGACGAGTTTTTTTGCTCGCGAGTGCTAGAGCGGTGAGGGCCTCGCACTCGAGAGCTTGGGCAGCTTCGTCGATGACAATGTGCGTTGGCTCGAAATCCAGAGTTGTTAGACAACTCGAAGTCGCCAAAGTTGTGACTATCAAGCCACAACTGTCGATGTCCTCTTTCGATGGCTCCCGGAAGTGGCCATTTTGATCCATCAAACAGTATTTACGAACCAACGGATGTACCTGCACAAATGAAAAGACAAAACCTCAATTATTTCAACAAAAAATTGACCCGCGAGCAAATAAAACTTTTGAAATTCTTGATTTTGCTTCTTGGAAGGAAAAATACTTAGTGGAATTTTACCGTGTGTCTGAGACGCCTGGTGTAATAAATCCTCATAGGTTTGAGCCTCTCGTTGTTGGTGTTGGTGTACCAATAGTCGAAGAATTCTTTCACGTATAGATCAGCGGCGCTGTTGCTCTGAGTACAAAGTAAAACTTTGTTGCGTGGATTGTCCATGAGCATGATGAGGAGAGCTTGAGCTATCGTGAAGGTTTTACCGGTGCCATAAGGCCCGAGCAGTAGAATAGGTGGAAGGATTATTTCGATGGGGGCAACCATGGTCGTGACGGCTTCAACTTGTTTGGGATTTAAGCGGACGTCGAGTAAGAGATGCCATGCCTTATCGGAATGAAGAAAGGATGGTAATCTCGAGGAGAGCTCGAATTCCGGTGAAGGAAATACGAGTCCGGTGTCCGGTAAGCAATCGACGGCCCTGTGCCATTCGCAGAATGGTAAACGGCTCAATAGAAATTGTACGTACATTTTGACTTGCGTGTCGACCTTGAGATTCAAGCGCTCCACGCAACATTTAGACAAACGTGCGTAAATCGTATAATTGCATTTGTCTTCGACGTGCGCTTGATAAACTTCGGGACGTTCTCCCGAACTCGTTCCTCCTCCCTCGCTCGGAGCAAACGGTTTCAGCAAAATACTCGTACAACCGCGCAATAACAAACGCCCGCTCTTCATATCCTCCGAAACGCTTCGACCCAACGGCAGCTGAGAGAAAATAAAACATGTTTGTTACTCGCTTGTTTTCTTTCTTTCTTTTCGTGCAGTTCTCTATGATTCAGTGTTACATAAAAAATTTCAATATACCCAATCGAATGTTTACATATTTTTTGTTGCTCCGTTTCGACTCGTGAGTCGCGAGAAAAAATGCAAATACGGAGTTTTTTTTTCGAAGCAGAAAAAATCAGAGAAATGGAGTAAATGGCGAAAAAAACGAGAATTGAATGAAAAAGAATAAAATGCGATTGCGAACCTCGGCGAATAGTTCTCCGGGTGGTGCGTATTTGGCGGTTGTCGAGCCATCGGTGTCGGACGAGAGTATGTACGAAGAGGATAATTTCAATTGTGCGACTCTGTTGTATCTGGCGACTTGTTCGTGACGGGCCAATTCCTCGACGGCTATCAGTTCGTGCATTCGACCACGATAATTGTTGGGTGTAATACGATCCTCGTTGAGTGTCGCATGGGAGAGCATGAAATCATTTTCAACCGGATAGGGGTAAGCCTTGGTGAGAAAATCTTCGCGAGGATCTTTGGCGAGTACGAAGGGCGATTCGAAAGCGTGGACAACGCCACCTGTCTCGGAATTATTCCATCTGTGGGAAGTTTGTTGAAGAACGTATTTGGTAGCTTCGGTGAGTCTCTTGAGATCTTCGAAACGTACGCAATCGACGCACAAACGACGTCGTAAAATGGGATAATCTCCGAAACCGAATAACAAATGTTGACGATAGGTGCCGAAAGCTGTGGCACAAAAAACAATCTCGATCGTGTACAAATAAGAAGTTGAAGATGATTCGCTCGTGGGATCGTTGTTTTCTGACGTAACGAGAAGCTTATTGGTCGTCGCGGCTGCGACGATACCACCGATGGTCGTATTGTCGTACCACTCGTGACCGTCGCACGTGCCCAATCGTTGACCCCTCTCGCTTGTTACAGATTTAATACGAAAATTATCACCGTGCTCGTCCAACGCGAGTGCAATATTGCGCAGCGGTTTGCCAGTGCTCCACAACTCGAAAGTCCACGTCCATGTGTACGGGGGCTGTAACGTGCCAGTTCGTACATTGAGATTGTTGGGTCGCGCTACCAAAGAACGTACATGTGCCGGCAAATCTTCGGTAACGCAAGCGCATGGATCTCTCGATCTAACCCAATCCCGATGTACGCGAGATGAAAATTTACCGCGATACTGCGAATTACGATGATTGTCACGGTCAACCGGACGGGTCATTGTTAATCTTGTTGAATTCGTAGGATTTAAGAGGCTCGAAGTCGTTGGATTATCTGATTTGTAATTAACGATGTTATTTGTCGTAATGCCAAAAAAATCTAACACCGGCTCTTCACAAACTTCGATTGCGAAATCTATCATTTGTACACGTTTATTTCTCTCGTCGTTGTTCAACCACGGCCCGTCGGCCATTGTTGAGAACGCACCGCGGAGAGGGAACCCACCTCGCGGTAGAGAACGAGAGATTTTACTCTCCTCTCTTGCCCCTTAACCCCCTCCAGACCCCGCCACTGTTGTAAATAGCTGATATTCCTTGGGCTCTTTCTTTCTCTACGTGGGTAGATTTTATGCGCGCGCAACCGGGATATCCCCACTCGAGCCAACTTTTCGCCTCCGCCAATTGAAGAGCGGGGATACTCCAAAAGATATGGCTTGCCTCTTTCTCTTTTCTTTCGTTCTCTCGCTTTTTTTTTTTCTAATATGTAACTGTATAGAGGAGAGGTTTTCGACGCGACGCTCTTTCGTTAGCACAACAATGGCGATCGTTTGATTTACTCGTTTCTCTACGTTCTTTGCGATTCGGCGAGAGAAACTCTCGGCTTTTTTTTTGCCAGGGAACTAAATGCGTCGAGCACTGGTGAACGACACCCACGAATCTCTCCCGGAGACCTGTCTCGTTCAACACTTCCCTCGGCGAACCTTCTACCGTCCGACTTTCTTTCTCCTTTCTCCCCCTATTTTTGTCCTCGCTCCTCTCTCCGGCCAGCCGGCGCACAACGACGTGTCACGAGTAGCGGGCGTCGACGCGAAACTACGTGAAATACCCGTCGCGGCCACGATACATTTGCGCATGCGCCTCCAACCAAGTGGGGAGATTCGCACTTTTCACCACCTTGTCCCGCCATCTCGCGGCTCTTAGAGCACCGACCGCGGCCTCACTCTGTACCAACACGCACGCCACTCTTCTCTGTGTCGATAATGCAAATATCTTCTTTGTGGATTATCGGTGCGTCAGGCATAGTCCAACTTTTCTATTCGCCGTGTAACATGAGCGAGGATGATTTCGATACATGCGCAATCGAGTAGCAAGAAGAATATCTTCGATAAATCAGTTACCATTGGTCGGACGATGTTCCTATGTTGTTAGTGCTATTAACTCTCCGTAGTCACATTTTGTCAACACTTTATAAGCAACCGAAAGCAATACAGTGTGATCAATCGTTTATTTACGTTTCAAAACGTGCAGCCCGAATATTCAACATGTGACTCTCCTAAAAATAAGCCCAAGATTTATTTTGTTTCATTGCACATATTATTACGTGCGCAGATTAAGCTGCGTCCATGTTGATTCTTGCAAATTTCGTGACTCCCGAGGCTCCCGAGCATGAGAATAGATCACAGCCCGTGACTTTACACAGTCGCACATAAGCAAGGCTCTGATATCTAGGAGCTTTATTTGTTTGCCAATGTAAACTTGATAACAACATATGGAACAGAAACGTCACCTGGTCGTCGCAGTGAATATTAAAGTTTTAAGAGCTTTACGAATGTGTGGCGGAAATTCGCTGCAAGATTTCGCAGCCATCTCTCTCGCAATCGTAGCAGCGCCGTTGGTATGGACCTCAACCGTAATTCCCGCAAAATGCGTACGAACTTTCTTATTATTAAAATTGTCAGATACGAATGAAAAAAAGTCCCAAGAATTGAATTGCAAATTCACCTAAAAACGAAACCACCGTCTTTGCTGCAATATCCCGGTTATTTTTTTTTCTACTGGGATTAGATATTGCACGATTGCTTGGAAAAAGTCCGAATGCCTCGCGGGAAATACCCAGTAGCCTCTGATCTGAGCCGAAAAAACATGAACAGAGGTCGGGAGAGCATGAAAAAAAGGAAACAAATAACGGAGTGAAATGAAATCGCGGGGTCCGGTTTCTGTGAAATTTTTCAAACGACGGTGCAACGACAAACAACAGAAAAAAAATCTGTCCTCTATTTTTCCATGTTCCAAAAATAGTTCGATACGTCAAAATATAACGACGATTCTTTTTTTTCTCTCTCTCGTCACAGCCAGTTGGCGCATTCTCTCATCGATTCTGTACATGACTCGGACAAAAAAACGCTCCGAGAGTTTTTTCATATACTTTTGCAAATTGTCGATATTCATTTCTAAAGGACGCAAAAACGTGGCTATTTTTTTTTATTAGCCACAAAAATGCGTCAACCGATCGAACCAAATTCCGTAAATGTTTTTTCACAATTTCTTTCACGCACTAGTTTCGAGTTTATAGGAATCTTCGTAGACTTGCAGCTCGATGTTTACGTTCTTCTGTCTTGGTTTCCCTTTTGGTAAACGGCGTTTAAAGCGCAAATTTGCATGCACCATTTTATAAATTTTAATGAAGGCTCGTCCAACTTGAAGATCGTTTTAGGGCGCTGAATATTCATTATGCTGATGAGAATAATATTATTTGGGCCGAAATTGACGAAAATCTCGGAAAATTCCTTCCGGCCCGCCGATCCCGTAGCTCGAGAGTCGAGTGAAAAGCGAACTAAACATAGCTGTTTCTCAAGAAAAACGAAAACCCTCGAAAGTAGAAAGTTGCGAAAGTACTCGAAATTTGCTAACGGAAGGATAATAATTATGACGACGAATCTCTTATAGCAGTCGTTTCCCTCGGTTGCTTGAGCAGCCGACGGAAGATACGAGTCGAGTTGATTGTCAGTTATTAATTGATCAATTACATATAGAGCGCGAAACTGTTTTCCAAAGTAAATACCTTTTCAGGAATGAGATCGACAAAAGGATTGGCTGAGATTTCTTTATATATTTGCTGGCCCTTCGTAAGCCATGGTTACATAATCGTTATTAAAATATTACAAGCCTCCATCATACTGCTCTTTGTGGCATCACCATCGCGCATCGATGGAACCGGCACATCGAGGGCCAAGCACTTCTATTGTCTATTCTCACCGTCCTCCATTCCAATTCTACCCCCTTCGGGCTTTTGTGCACAAACAAAGAGCTCTCTGATAAATGTGTTATCGCTCCAAAACAGCCGTACCTGCCAGGGACGGCAAACGTTTTTATAAGTACAGAAACCCTACAATTGGAAAGTAAACAAGTAGAAAATTGTGAATCGATCGTGTAGGAATGAGTGAATCCGTAATTTTGAGAACGACCTTCTAACGAATAGTTTTCTATCATAAAGAAGAGATATGAATTTTTCAAAATTGGGGTCATTTATGACCCAGGTTAGCGGAATAGGTAAAAAAAAATAAGGTTACCGTTCTAGGGTTCAAGGAAATCTCGGTCGTTACGGTTGCTGGCCAATTTCTTACGAAAGTGATTACGAACTCTTGACTGTTCCTTTAATTTCGATCGTTTCAGACTCGTGCTCCGTGAATATCGTGAATTACGATACGACGGAGTTGTTGAATTTTCAGGAATGAATGAACGACGACCATGTGTTGTGGAAGAACTCTGATTAATTGGAAAAAATATGAGACAGTTTTTTATGTCACCAGATGGAATTGTTTCTTCATTTTTAATAATAGTACTTTTTTTTTTGGTTGTAGAAACGTCGAGGATTATTCGAAAGAGCACGAGGAAGCGTCACGAAATATTCAACAATATTTGTCCAATCCGATAAACGCGTATTTGCTGGTAAAGCGTTTGACGACGGATTGGAAACGAGTGGACGAGCTTATCACCGAGGACGTAGGCAAGAGTTATGTTATGAATATCACGACCTCGAGGAACGACCTCAAGTTCCCTACGGACGAGGATTTGAATGGAGCAGCTGTTGCTCTCATGAGGCTACAGGATACGTACAAATTAGAAACGGCTCAGGTGGCTAGGGGTGTTCTCAATGGTATTCAATATAGCACGGGTTTGAGTGGTAAATATGACTTTTTCAAATATCTCCTCGTCGATAAATGAATTTATTTTCTTTAAGAAAATTCATTCCAATGAACAAGCTTATAAAACTGTGATTAATTATGGAAAAAATCAACTCTCCCTGGAGGCCCTCGTTGCTGCGTGCCAGCCAATAATTAAATCGTCTTCATTTCAACTCTCTCTTGGATCTTTACGATAAATTCTCTCGAGACTTCAAAGATAAATTGAAATTTTATGATTCTATTTTTCCAACGGTCAATTAATAAAATTGTTCTCTTTCGTTCGTGGTCCAGCCGGCGATTGCTTCGAGCTGGGAAGACAGTCGTACAACAATGGCGATTACTATCACACTGTGCTGTGGATGCAGGAAGCAATGGATCTTCTCCAGGAAGAACAAAATAGAACGACGACCACGAAGCCTGATATTCTTGAATATCTAGCCTTTTCCACTTACATGCAAGGTTGGTAAAAACTTTTAACCCTCCGACCAAGTGTCAAAATGACCCCAAGCGCAACTTTGAGCTGGAATTACTATGAGTCACTGGCGCTCGAGACGGTTGGCCTCCTCTCGAACTTTGGGTGCCCAAAACTTTCTTTTTTTGGCATTTGGAAAATTTGATAAAAAATTTCTTCCCCGATATTCTTATGGCTGTGGCTACTCGTCCGGCCATTTCTTACACTAAAGCATGTTCGGACGAATAAGCAGGTTGGGTAAAGCGCGTATCGCGGATCCGGACGAATATTATTCATCCGACTACCCGGACGGCTAGACACTGCGTATTCTTGTTCGGAAAGGTTCAAACTAATATCCTGAATTTTGATGTGTCGTTCGAAACGATACTGGAAGCGCGGTAAGCGTTTAAACATAGCTGGGGTCATTCCGACCCCGCGCGACCAGCGTGGTATTTCTATAACGTGTGACCACACTTAGTGCACCTCTCTAGACACACATGGGTCTGGAGCGTCCCACCGTTTTTCACTGTACTTGATATCGTTAAAAAAATCTGAACAAAATTCAGAAAAGTAGTTTTGGATCTACAGCAAGAGAGCCTGCACTGGGTCATAGAAAAAAATCCTTTTTCATTATTGTTATTTAATGGTAATCAATACGAAAAACGAGAAATTCGAGCCATCCGCTCAGTGGGCTGGACGCCCTAGACCCATGTGTGTCTAATGAGGGTTAAAACAATTACGTATCATTTTGTACTCGCATGATTTTTGTCACGACGAAATAAAAAGAAAAATGCCCGGAAATAGTTGAAGGAATTACTCCGGGTCCGTGTTTGAGTTCACTGTGAATGTAACTTTTCTGTAATCGTGTTAGGTTGACCTTGAACTCTTGCGACGTGTCATATCGATCAGACGAAAATATCGGAAGCAGAATAAACAATTCTGCGGCAGCCTCAAACGCTGAATTATTCCGCCACTTTATTTATTCAACAATATTGTGCAAACTTTCCGTTGAGAGGTTCGTGTAGACAAAACAACTTTTGTCTCGAGTCAAAACTCGTAAGGATCGCTTGGATAACATTGAAGAAGAAATCTCGTAGCTTCGCCGTCCGCTCATCGAGACAATTTTTCACTTGGGCTGAGTCACATTTTGCTTCGTTGAAAAGTTTATTACCAACGAGTATCCAGGCCCTCACTCATTCAGTATGTTTGAATTTTGGGATTCAGTCGAGAAGAGGGATTTGTATTATTGACCTCTCGGTCTAGCATGCCACCCTCTATGAAACACATCGTCGCCGCAGACTGAATTTCATTAATAAATTAAGAATCGGCTTAATCTTTAACTCGACCACTAACCGACTATAGCCGTTTGCCCAGAGACATTGCAATATTCATCGTCTCGACGCGAATAGCACGTGAAACTGGGGAGGGTTGAAAATAACTTTCAGGACTCGTTCTCCAACGAGGAAACCTCCATAAATCGTAATTGAATTATAAAAGTCACACTTATTTATTATTTCTGTTGTGTTGGATATTTCTTTTGCTTTAATGATCGCGTTTCTCCGGTATCAGCTCAAGTTCAAAAATTGTAATTCAATTGACGAAAGTTTTTGGGAGCATGATACTAAACTACAAATTGAGAAACTGAAACGTAACATGATGAATTGATTGGACAGGTAACGTTGGCCGAGCTCTCAGTATGACGAACGAGCTCCTCGAGCTCGTCCCGACGCATCAGAGGGCGTTGGGAAACCGAGCCTACTATCAGGAGGAAATACAGAAGAGTCAAACGAAGAAAAAACGTGGAGATGATGGCCAGGTGGACGTGAAACCGAGCAACGAATTTACTGTCGTCGAGAAAAAAGTCAAACCGATTGTTGAAATGAGCGAACGTGAAAGATACGAAATGTTGTGTCGCGGCGAGATGACGATACCGCCCTCGATCCAAAAAGATCTCAAGTGTCGTTACGTCGATCGTGGAATCCCTTTTCTCAAAATTGCACCGTTCAAAGTGGAAGAAGCTTTTTCGTCACCACGAATCGTCATCTATCACGACGTCATTTATGACAATGAGATCGAGACGATTAAGCGAATGGCTCAGCCAAGGGTAAAATAACAAATTATTTATTACCATCAGTTCACACGAAACGATACGTTCGTTGAAATCATTCAATTTTGCAATGCTTAGTCTGGTGATATTTAAAAAATCGATGCCTCATTTGTCGCAGTTCAAACGTGCAACAGTCCAAAATTACAAAACTGGGGAGCTCGAGATTGCCAATTATCGAATAAGTAAAAGTGCCTGGTTGCAAGAGCACGAGCATCCTCACGTGGCTGCAGTCAGTAAGAGGGTGGAAGACATGACGAGTTTGACAGTGGAGACTGCAGAGGAGCTCCAAGTCGTTAATTACGGTATCGGAGGCCACTACGAACCGCACTTTGATTTTGCAAGGGTAAGAACCGTCCCTTTGTCACCAATTGCACAATTCCTTCATCGTTTATCGTTATTTTGTATTTTTTACTCAGAGAGAAGAACTGAACGCTTTCAAGAGTCTTGGCACTGGAAATCGCATAGCCACAGTTCTCTACTACGTAAGTTTGTCACTCTCCAGCGCAAATAATCGCCGATTATCGACGGTCAATGATCTAACAGAAAAAAAGACAAAGATTATTCGAATAATGCGACATTTTTGTACTCATAGATGAGCGACGTTGAACAAGGAGGTGGAACTGTATTCACCGGTATCAACGTAGCTCTGTGGCCGAAAAAGGGCAGCGCAGCATTTTGGTACAATCTGAAACCGAATGGTGAGGGAGATTACAAAACGAGGCACGCGGCGTGTCCAGTTTTAACGGGAAGCAAATGGGGTACGTGTCACGATAAATAATCGCAATGAATCATCATCATTTCATTGAGAAACAATTTCATCAATTTCTCATTTTTGGCTCGAACAAATGTAATTTTCATATTTTTTTCACACACACACAGTTGCGAATAAATGGCTCCACGAACGAGGCCAAGAGTTCCGCAGGCCCTGTACTCTGGAGAATCAAGCACCGGATCCCGATCTCGGCAGTTATTAAAAAAACGTTTAATGAACAACAAAATAAAAAGAAAAAAAATTAAGAAAAATCGTTCCTCTCAGGCCAGCATATCGCTTCGCAGTTGCTTCGTTCGAACCATTTCAACGGACGAACTCCACTGAGCGCGAAGCTCAACGATCTTTGAGATTTTATCGTTCGGGCTCGTGATTTATCACTCGAAAATAAGTAAATAAATGAATGAAAACATCGGTGAGAAGGCAAGGAAGGCTTTTCATTTATCAGCGAGATTGAAACATGATTTTGTACTATAATGTATACTTGGACAAATATGATTTACGAGTCCCCATTAGATTTAACGAGTGCATGAGAAAGTGTAACGAGTGTGAAGAAAAAAGGAAACAAAAGCAACGTTCAATTCGCCATGATTCTGCGTTGATAAGAGTGCGACGAATGTTTCAAACGAATTCACCAACTTCGCAAGTACCGCGATTAAAATAAGACTAATTACATAATAAAAATTAAAAAACGATGAAAAATAATGAAGTGCGTATGACCGAGGGACTTTCTCAGTGCAACGGGCATGCAAATTCTCGTTTATAATGATCATTTCGTCGATTTTGTCAGCTCCAATTCCGCCAACTCAAGCTTAACACTCCGTTAATAAGAGCCTCGATTTTTCTTTCTTACACTGAGAAGGTCCTTTCATTTCGTTTGAGGGGCACGAACAAAGTTATTGTGGATAATATTATCGCGATGCCTGTTTGAAAAACGTTGATTTTACCTCTTCGAGTTATCTACATATTGATTAATCGCCTACCATTTAAAAAAGTGCTAAAAGTGACGTTTCTTGCCATGTAAAATGTATAGTTACCTGCCGATTCATTGGATAACAGAACTCGACGGATTTACTCGTTCCATCGTTACCGTTGATTGATGCGAGATTAATTAAATTTCATTGAAATGCAATACATGTAATCGCTCTCATAATTTTGTGAAAAAAAAAGTTTTTTTTTCTTCTACGATCTGCATAATGAGGTACGACGGGTTTACTCATTGAATTTACCTTTTTTTACGATTATCATAATCCAAAGTCATTGCCTGAGTGATCGTTGGTGAGCCAAGACCAAGTGCAATTATTCAATTTTATAATTTTGTAATCATTTGTAATATCATTTTTTTTTTGTTGACTCTGCAATGACGTGTCGTACCTCTGCAACGATTCTCGTGATCGTCGTATCCAGCGTCATTACATCTGTACATTATTGATGACTGTACTGACGAGAATCCCTTGGTCGTGATCCATCGGTGAATCTTACTCATAGATAGAGACAATTAACTTTTAAGATATCTGCTGGTAACACCATTTGCTAAGTTAACCGCGCACTTTATAATGTATTTGAGCGATAAAAAGAAAAATTAAGCTGAATAACGTTGAGAACGTCGATGAATCTCCTCGTGTGAGGATTCGGTGATCGCATCAAAATTGGAAATAATACATTGTCTCATTGGCGGTTATCGAAGCGATTATTTATTCCTGTTTTTCTATTGGATATCTGGAATTGAGGAGATTCATGTGCATTTATTTTGCTCTTATTATTTCGTGCTGTAGTCTTCGAAGTGATTTTATAAAAAAAAAAAAAAAAAACGAATGAAAAACACTAACGTATATAGCAGTTGTAGAAAAATAATAAAAATTACAACTTTTATCAAATTCGAAGTCGTTTCGAATCAAAATCACGAATTATTACTTCCAAATTGATTCCTGGTAAAGATTTCGTAAACTATTTATTTATTATTATTTATTTATTTATTTATTCCTGCGTGCAATTTTTATCCCAACTACACTGTTCGTGTTTCTGAGTTGCTGAGTTACTGAGTTCCTCCCCAGAGTGCAGCCCACAGCCACTTTTTCCTAATGCACTACTGTATCGCATTCGCACGAGGGCCAAGAAAAGCTTTGGAAAACCTTGACCGATACAGGCAAGTTCGTAAACCATATCCTTTCTCTTTGTCCTCGTCAATTATTTTTGGATTGTACAGACAGAGAAAGAGAAAGTGCGAAAAAATATTAATATTTCAACAAATTTTGGAAAACTGCGATTTTTCTCCGACTCGACATGCTAGGTCAACAGATTAGGTCCCCACGAATAAATGTTCTCCATCGGTTTCGTAGAAAATTCGTTTTGAACCATTCGAAGCTTCAATTATGACGTCGAAAGATGAAATATTGGCTGTCAGCCGTATAGTGTAATTTCAATCGATTCGAATCAGCGTAGATTCAACCTCTTTGGGACTGGTGATTGAAAGCTTCGCTGCAATTGGTGTGTGGTTCGTCAGAATCGATTCTTGATTTCCATACCCCAAGGGCAAGCTTTGGCAATCCGGTACTTACATTCCAAAGCCTTTGAGAAATGTCCACGTCTGCGGGAATGAAAAAATAAAGAAATATTGAAGAAAGTGAAATTTGATGTTTCGATTGTTCAGCAACGTGGATAAATATAATTCCAAGGTCATTCTGCAAAGAAATCGACATTCGATACTACAATTTTTATTTTCAACGATTTTTTGTTTATCTCGGCGTTCTGGTCGACTGCATTGAAGTTTCTCCCAATTTTTTCGTTGCAATAACGAGGGCGGCGAGTAGAATTTTGGGGATCGAGGGACGGTTAGTTTCCTTTGACAAGGTGAGTGTTTCCGAGCCTGCAAACATGCAAGATGAAGCCTTCCACTTTGGAGTAGCGACACAGATATACTCCATGCGTTTGTTTTCCATCTCAACCTGCCTCCGGGTGTGTTATCAATCGAGTGCCCTTGTTACGTCATACAGCCAAAGGCGAGGCACAATTTTCGTGAAGGTAAGGCAAGCGTTCTTGTGACAAGTCACCAGATTGCGTCTTTTTAATATTGATGATATCCCAATGGGAACAACCGCGCGACGGGGTAGAGCAAAAGATGAAAAAAAAAAAGAAAACATATGGGTGCTTGGAACGTTTCGAGAATGAAATCTGGATTTGAAGAAGGCAACAAGTGGCAGAGGAATCTCGAGAGTTATCGAATGTTTGTCGAGTCTTTGCGAAAAAACGTGAATGAATTTCAATCGTTCAAATTTTGTTCACGAGCTTGAAAACGTTTTTTCAAATCCCGCAGAACGTTTCAGTCCGAAAGCTAATTTTAGAGCAAACAAAAAAAATTGACAAGCATCATTTTAAGCCAATAAAGAATTTCATTTGGCTAGCAACGACGACTGAGGCATAAAGCTCGCTATATTTTGTTCAAACTGCGATGTTGACCCACTTTAATGACCAAGCAACATTAGTATCACTTTTACAGCACTCTCTGGTAGTGACACTATTGAAGATAGGTCATTGTAGAAATAGAGGAGTGAGCCACACCCACTGGGTCAAACTCCTACGCAGTGACGAGCTACCCCCTTGTCGAGGTCCTACCGAGCATCGATCCGCAACTCGTTGAATACTGACACCAGAACTGACCCACTCTCCGAACTAACTTCCTGCCTCTCTTGCTCTCTTTCTCTCTTTCTCATCAAAAAGCTGGTACACCTCTATATGCAAGCTTTTCTCACTAATACCACTACGAAATCCCTTTTACCTCCGGATTACAGCCTCACGAGTTTTTGTACACATCGACCTATTGCCAATCCACCATAGACACACGTACGTTTATATATTTTGCGAAGCCACCCCACAGCACAGTTCGATGAAGCGTTACCTGTCTCGAACGGATAATTGGATCCAATTTGGGTGTGACTATCGTACCTCTCTCCCTGTTTTCCTACATAACTACGAGTTTCTAAAATTGCTTGTTTACTGACGAATAAAATATAGACATAGGAATCGTCTGCTTTGCACTAGAAATAGACGATAAACAAAAAGGCTGTAGAGTTTGTCGTTGGTGTGAACAAATATCTGAATGAATAATAAAAAAAAACATGTCGAAAATGTTTACGTACGAAGCGGAAGGCGATGAATTATTACCAAAGAACACAAGAGTTGGAGAACAGATAAAAACATTACAAACTGTCACATGAACGACATAACTCGACCTTGGCAAAAGTTCACTTATAAAGTTTGCCAGGTCGCGTTCTTCATTGACTATCAGTCGATCGAGTGCATTTTGAGTCGATGAAAAAATGGCTTTTGGAGTAGAGTAGTTTACAAGTTTCCGCGTGGGCTCTCTGGGGATGGAAAAGATGAATTTTCAGATTTATGTAAGGCGAGAATTTGAAGCTCAACTTTGTAGAAAACGTGACTAGCCTGTTGAGGCTTTTTTTTTTTTATCGAGGACGGCAAGTCACAATACCTCGTAAAACGTGACGTTTGTGCAGCTAGGGGCAGGAAAGAGATTTAAAAAAAGAGAACGCGAGAAATAGAGGGTACGAGGGAGAGCGAAACGTGATCCTTTATATCCTAGACGAGAACGAGGGACAAGCATTCGACATTCATGATTACTCGACGGAGTCCTTTATACTTCCCAGCGAATGGAGCTTGTCATTTACCTCGAAGCCTCACTTGAGACACTTGCAACTCTCTCGCTATCTCCGGTGCAGGCCTGAAACTCTTGCACAGGCTGTTCACTACAGGTTGTTCCAAAACGTTGTGTCCATCCTGCACAGCAGCACAGCAGCAGGGAAATTTTGGAAAAAGCTTTTTCTTAAAATCTTCAGTCATTTCGGGACAATTTACTGAATAACCCTAGAACGATAACCTGGGGTCACAAACGACTCCGGGCGACTTTAAATCCCGCGCTTTCTCCCTTCAGTCTCGCGATTTTTATCGTTTTAACGCATTTTTGAGTGATTTCTTGATTCAAGCAAAATTGCCCCAAGCTCAAGTGATCCTGCATTAAAAAACAAAAAGAACGAGCCCAAGTTGAACCGTTTTCGTCAAATTTTATCGGAGATATGAATTTTTCAAAATTGGAGTCATTTCCGACCCCAGGTTACCGGAATACGTAAAAAAAATAAAGTTACCGTTCTAGCGTTAATTATTGATCTTCAAATCATTTTATCGTCGTGGATCATACAGTACAACTGTATTGTTAAGTATTATTCAAACACACCGAGTTCCAGACAATTCTCGCAAAGGCCTCTTTGCAAAACTACGACGTTTTCCCTCAAGTTACGATATTGTATGCAACAAAACGATGTTCTCTGTTATACGTGAGTGTTTTAAAACTTGCCTCAGACTGGGGAAAATCTCTGGAGACTGGGTGGGTAAATTTAATTTCGATCCAGTGGCATGGAACAGACTTACCATTCCATGACACTGCGGGAGTATTGCGTTGCCACAACGTTTGATTGTAATGAGGTGCGGTCTGCACTGGAGTCTATGGCTTAAACATGAAACGTCATTAACAGCGAACGACTGCAAATACCAATTAATTCATACAATCGATCCGTCAAAACGACTCGTACATTCAAGAACGCCATTGTGATGGATTTAAAAAGACAGTTTTCCTCAATTCATTAAGAAAAAACTACAAGAAGCTCCATTGAGTATTCGTGGAAGCAAATTTGATGGAAAAATATTCAAAATTTATTTAAAAATGAAAGAATATTATGAAGAGTTTATCGATCGGAAAACGTAGTTAATTCTAAACTTCCGACAATAGATATGAATAACTTTAGACTCGACCATTTTTGTTTACGCATTTTCGAACGTACGTACTTTGAGAAATTTCGAGAAAGAAAAATTCAATTTGTAATGCAGGCACAGTGGCGTTCATTTTCAATAATTTCAGAACTATGAAAAAATCGACGTTTTTATCATCCGTACACGTGCACGAGTACGACGGTTTCCCTGAAAAAAGAAACGATACAACAAATGAAAAAAAGAAAGAAAAAAAAAACACTGAGATAGCGAGTAACGAAGCAAGAGAATAAACAAGATAAAGGGCCAAGGGTGCGTATTGTGGGTTGCACTTCTGACGATAAGTAGGAATGAGTTATATATACTTGAACAACAAATAAAAGTGGAACTTTCCTTCCCTCACCCTCTTTCTGCCTCGTCGTTCCTTCGACGATTCGAGTGTACAAGAATAATGAAAATGCACTAATGATATAGCTACATCTTTATTACGACGAGAGAAATTTCTCGTTTTCCATGCGAAGCTCTCAGCACTTGTGCTACTCGAAATATTCCTCTTTCGAATCATAGAACTCGGAGGGATTGTGCAACGGAGCTTGAAAAGCTGGAAAGCCGCGGTGCACGAGCATCTGAGTCGCTGCAGTTAATGTGAACGAGAGATGAAAATTGAAGAAAGAGTGATAAAAGGATAGAGAAGAGAATGAAGGAGAGAGAACTGACCGATACGGGTTGCAAAAACTGCACAGATACCTGTGCCCGACCCGGACTCGTCCAAGCGTTTTCCGTGACAAACAAACGATTGAACAAGCACAAGAGACCATGTGTTGTGTTGTATATCGTTTCATCCCTTTCTCTCTCTCCCTCTCTACTTCTCTTTCACTCACGTTACGTATCTTGACCGTTTGGTTCGAAACTGTCACCGGTCGAACGATGCGAAGCTCCCACCAAGCGCAAAACAATGCTTCGCCCCAATTCCCAATCAGCGAGCAACAGGCTATGAGAGCACGTCCAGCATCAACAACGAAATTCTATAGAAACACCAGCCCACATATATATGAATCGATTGGAAATCGTGTGAACCCGTCGGTTATCGTCAAACTTTCAAATACTGGAAAAAAAGTGACAGCCATTTACGGACCATTCGTTAATCCACATTGGCCCGCACAATATTTGACATCAAGGTCATATCTCCTGATTGTTATAATAATTACAAAACGCTTCGTAATATTTTCAAAGTTCAAATATGACAGACAGCTCAACGGCATCAAAAAAATAAGAGATTTCAAAAATCTATCGTTCGTGTAAATTTAAAAAAAAACACGTCGTTTCCTGCAGTGTAACTCGAGCCTCGTATCAATGTCAAAACAATGTTAATCAAGCGGATCTTTTCGAATCTCGCTCTGGAAAAAATACACATTTTTTCATCTGCTGCTATTCACGTCGAATTGAGTTGTGCCGCTGTTTACGTTGTTGTCTATCAATGGACTACGAAGACACTAACCAGCTCTTATTATGAAACAAGAAGGCAGAGGTTGCATAACGTTAATTCTCGTATCATTACATTACGTTGCATTAAGCATGCGGAGGAATGATCGATTAATCTATTTTCCCTGAATTAATGGCCATAGGTCTGTCACGATTGCGAAACACATTTCACGAAGCACGTCGTAACCCACTTTATGGAAAATCCATTGTGCGTAACAATATGTTGGAACTTTATCGTCAATGTTTGGCAAATACACCATAGTTCGGACTTATTTATAGACCATTCGCTGCGATCTCAAATATTCCGAACCGTGTATTCTGAACCCTCTTTGCACTTTTATTCCACGATTATTTGTCACTCGGAACGTGTAAATAACGAATGTTGCCGACAGGCGTTTAATCCCATGCAAAATTCAGCCACAAAGCCATCGTCTGATACGTTACAAAGGCTTTTTTTTCTGCAGTGACGGTGCAATGAAAAAATAATTTCCAGCAAGAATAAGGACATTTGAATTTTTCAATCCCTTGACTGCACACGATGCGAAAAAAAATTTTAAAAATACATTTCAAATTTGTAGCGGAGATTTAAATAATTGAAACCAAAGAATTCTGAAGCCTTGTGGAAAAAAAACTCACTTCAGTGTGTTATCAATATGTTTTATTCTGGAGGATGTACGGTGACATTTATTTCGACCTTAAGCCGGAAATTTTAGTCTCTATCATACAGCACAATTTATTGTGTGTCTGTAATTTTTTTTCTTTTGAGGGATAGTTCTCACGGGAGAGTCATTCGTGAGGGTTTTGAGGGATCAGAGTGGGATACTCGAAGCACGTTTCGAGTCCCACGACGATAACACAGCTATACGAATATATTTCTTATACAACTGTTTCCTTTTTTTTTTGTTGATACAGTTTTTTTATATCGATCTTCAATCACATTTGATCTCGCAAGAAATATTTTCTTGGATTATTTATTTTCCATTTTCTTGTGAACTTCATTGGACGATGTCTTCGACAGGAATCGACATCATTTATATATATATATATTTATACATATATTCATATACATATTTTATACTTTTTCTGTATATTCAACTCGTTTGAACTCTTAAACATCACAACGACAATAATTGATCTCGATCAATGCTCTTCAATGTAGCGGTCCATTAGAATTTAATTTCCTTTCATGATAAGAAAGAAAACAATAAAAGAAATAACAATATTCGGACACAGCACGAAACGAGGTCGTAATAAAAAATTGTGCTCCATTCCAGAGATGGACGTGACGAAAAGTCAAGAATAGTTCGCAGTTTTCTTTGCTCGTCAAATAAAATTAGAACCAAATCAGATTTGTACAAGGAGACATTGATCAGCAAATGCAAAACCTTTCGGGATATCGCCATTTCCTTTCGAGAGAAAAAAATAGCACATCACTTAAAATTGAATCCATCAAAAAATCACATTGTTCAATTCTCAATTGTATCTACATACATTTACATGTATACATATATTTTTTTTTCCATTTTCCATCTTTCTTTCGCCGGATAACACGATTCGGAAATGTTTGGGTTTGCGTAATTGTGGTTTTTGTTTTGTTTTTTTTGTTTTTTGTTTTTTAAAGAATGCACATCAGTTGAAAATTTCGTTGAGAAAGTAACAAAAAAAAATATTGTCCAGTATATTTTGAAAAAGCCAGTCTTAATGCAATGGGTTTTGCATTACAACTTTTTTGCATCGCAACGAATTTTTAACGATATGCTCGTTTTTCCTTGAACATGGATGGTAAAAAAGTCTCGATGCTTCTCGGACAAGAGTAGCTCAAAATGACCAACTAATTTTTGTCTCATTTTTAATATCGTAGTCTTTTCAGTAAAATTTATCCAGAAAGGTTGAATTAGTATAATGTATTTTTTTTAAGTACCCCTTCTGTTGCTTCCCTTTGTTTCTTATTGTGCAAGAGTGTCTGGGTTCCGTGAGTAAGAAAACGCTGGCGCGAAATCAGAGGATATGTAAGGATTTTGTCTCCTTTTTTTTAAATCGTTTCCCATCGTTCCGGGAGTGATAATTTCTCGTGTTGTTCGATGACGAAAATGTTGTGGAAAGGCTTTCAGAATTGTGATCGTCATCGGGAATGCGTGTACACAAGTGTATAGTGTGATTTACAGGGAAATGTTATCGACGATCGCGCTTAAATCTCGTAATTACGAAACTTGTTGACAACCTCGCTCGATGCTTGCGAGTCCCAATTGACATCGCGACGCGCACCGTAATGAATGTTAGCACCGCCCTCCGACGCTCTTCTGTGTGCATTACCAGCTGGCTGACCCCTCACGTGACCTGGCGAACCACCAGCACCGCTACCGTCCGGAAGCATACGATCCTTCGTCTTTGGCATGGTCCAGTGCATCGACTACCGCAAAATTATTTTCGTCCATTTTTTTTTCACATCGACAATCACCCCCAAACTCTACTTCACATTTGTAAGTCATGAAAACTCTTTTATCGTTAATGTAAAAAATGGCCGATCGATCGGTAGCATTAATATTGAAAAGTTACGAGATTTCTCCAGGCAATGAATTTCAGGTTTTCACGGAATTAAATGAAATAGCAAAGTTTGCACTTTTAGAGTAAAATCGGATGACGACCTTGAATTTTAAGAAATTTCTACTGTGCAGAATGTCACTTTCATGAAAATACAAGAAAATTTCAAAAACGGACAAAAAATGGTGTTTCCTTTTTATGCAAATTCATCTCCTGCATCGTAAAAATGCTAAAAATTCAAAGTTTTCTTTCAATTACACTCTGAAGTGTGCATTTTTTAATTTCTTTCTTCTCCATGTGCAGTATTTTTCTGCCAGAGAAGCATTCTCTTTTTTTTTTGTTTTCCGAGGACGATTTATATTCAAAGTTTCCGAATGGAGAAACATGCGTCAATCCATAGCGATAAAAAAATGGTACAGTTACATTTGCTACTGCGTGATAAATTTTGACATAATTTTGTTCGACAACTCTTTCGGTGCACGCCTCTCTTTTCGTTTATTATTGCAGCTGTTTTGTTTTCGATCTCCATAAATGAAAAGCTGCTCGATGATCGTAAATAATATTCGATAATTTGATGTAAAAATCATCGTCAAAACGAAATATTCTTATAATTCAATTTCAGGTTATTGTCTCAGTTCAATGATTCAATATGCAACTCACCTGATGGACAGACTCCTTCATGCCGAGCCACTGTTTGTAACTCACGGATATCCCGCTATGTCTCCATTTATCGTAGTTGCTCCTTTTCTCAGGATCGCAAAGTATCTCTTTAGCGTGCTACGAATAAAAAAAAATGAAACTTCTTTAAAAAAAACGTATGATCGCGGACTAATCGACCGGAAACTTTGACGTCGATTCTATACAAAAAAAAAAGTGCGTGAGTCTCGTGGGTCGACGTTGACTATATAAACTCACTTTTAATTGCTGAAACTTCGCTTGGGCCTCCTTGTCACCCTCGTTCTTATCCGGATGGTATTGAAGGGCCAAAGCTTTGTACTCGGCGATTATTTGCTCAACCTTTTTATCATTTAAATATTAAAAATATAAAAATAATTGCCAAAGTTTTCATTGAAATATTACATCCAACGAAAAAATTAAAATCCAGCACAATTTCTATTCTAAAATGGTAATTGTAAGAATTACGGTACAAGAATGCAGACTGGAAACGAAATGCATTCGACAGCTTGCAATGAAAAATTACTTCAATAAGTTGGCGGTTATGCAATTTGGAATCAGAAACGTTTAATTCTAGAAATCTTTCCAATATACTGAAGTTTATGAAATCATCGTGTGATCGAAAAATTTATAGAAACAAAAATTCACCACTCTTTTTTACAAAAAAATAAATTTTGGAGTAAAACTTCGAAATACATCGACAAAGAAAAATAAAATACACACTGCTTCAATGAGGAAATTAATAATCGATCGTCCTTACGATATTGCGACAGTTTATGTGTATGAAAATCATTATATTACGAGATATTTTAAATAACCAGCAAAACGGTAGTTTGTTTAAAAAGTATGGGGATTTATTTCAGCAATCATGGATGGAACTTGGCGTTACTGCTTGGAATTACAATTTTTCATTTCTCAGAATGCATTCTCAACTAAATATAATTGTAAATTTAATTTTTTTAAGAAAAAATCCCTGACAGTTGCAGCCGTAACATTTTTTTCCACGATTCATTAACACTCATCAAATTATTTGATTACCACATCAATTTACTTGACAACTTAAATCATTTTTGCATAATATTTCTATTGACAGCAGACACTTTGCTGTCTGGCTTCGTTCGTAGTTACGGAAAGTTCGGAAAACAATGTTACGTGTAAGCATGAAAATAAAATAAAAACATGCTTGTCTATTTTTGGAAACGAAGAATATTTGACGAAAATTGAAGAAAAGTTCACTTACCGATGAAGATTCATCGCAGCCAAGAAGCCCGTAATAGTCTTCTTCGTCGCTGGATTCGTAGTCCAGAATATTTTCAATGTTCATCTTGTCAGACGTTGGAAGTTTGAAAAAAAAAAAGAAAAAAGCGTCGAAATGAATAAGAACTAAGTAAAATATAATTGATGACAATTTTCACGGATTCACGAGTTCCACAGAGAACTAAGCGATATTGTGATTAATAGCGGCAACTGTTATTGTTATTGGAGGTTCGATTGTCGTCTGCTTGCGCGTCCTCTGCTCGATCCTCACGGTTTTTCTTCTTCCTCTTCCTCGTATACCCCCTCTTCTCTCTGTCGCACGCACACTAGCTCCTCGGAGCAGGTTTAGATGTATCCCTTCACCTGTTGCCGTGACGAACGCAATCGTGGCGTCGGGGCAAATGAGGGAAAACGCTGCTCGAGGCCCGGAAAGTCCCGATTCCCCGGGAAATCCGCGAGGAACGCGCGAGCGCACTCCGCTTTAATCGTTAAATCCGTAGCTGCGCAGTTTCCACTGTAGAGATATACGATGTACGTTGCTTCTACCAACGGTTATTTCCACACATATCTATGTATGTTACGATATGACTGTACAGAATGTCCACGAACCGAACAAAAAAACTATAAAATATTGGCGGTAAGAAATGAGAAGAGAAGAAAAGAGAGACCCACGCATTGTTATACATTTTTATGCGAATCTATACATATGTATGAACGTGTTTATAGATCGATTGTAAAAAGGGTGGGCGCACTAACGGTAATTTCCCTTCGAGAGGGAGCGATCCTGATCGATCGCGCTGCACCGTCGTGTGAACCTTTTTGCAATTAATCATCGTCAATGGCATTGCGCACAATTACAGAAAACGAGATTCTTCTAAAGGGGAACGATGGAAACAAACATTTTCCAAAATTTTTTATTTATCTTTGCAGCGTAATAAAAAAAAAGTCGCGTTCACGTTAAAGTTTTTCTTCGTTGAGATTGAGCGTACGAACAAACTATAACGAGACAGTAATTTGTAAGATTTACCTTGAAATATTGAGACCTTGCGAACTTTGTAGACTAAAACTCGTCAATTGTTAAAGATTATAATTCAACGAAACGTCATGTTACGAATGTTGCTTTTATTAACGCACACACGAGCAATCTCGCATAGGGTATTCGGAAATTTGAATTAAACTATAATTCCAAGTTTTCAAATTTTTGACATTAACACTGAACGCAAACAACTGTTGTCAATCGGTACGACTACTCGGAGTGTCTCCAGGATCCGAGAGCGTCAACGAGTCTTGGGCAAAGCGACTGAACACGTGACTTTCACTCTACAAGTATTATTGAGATCAAGAGAGGCCTTGGAGGCCTAACGGAGGGGGAAAAAAATCACTCTCTCTCGCTCTCTCTCTCTCTCTCTCTCTCTCACTCTTTGTCGGTCTGGCCGATTCGTTTTCTTTCGAGGAATTATCATCGCTATATTCTTATCGTTTTGTCCGTCGGGCTTCACCACGACTGGGCTTATTACTTCCCGCTATCGGCATTCGTGATTTATTATGCATTAATTTCATACTCGTCTGCCAAACTGCTCAAAGATACGAAGGTAAAAGTTATCACGTCGAGATATAATTTTATTATATTCATAGCATTGTTTGTGCAACGCTGAATCTTTTATCCTTCATTAATTTTCAAGATTCGTTTATTACTATGTCTGCATTATTATTCCATTGCAATAAATCGTTACTTGGGGATTTGAACCACGTCGAAATCCGTTCTAGAAACACAATTCATTGCGACGCGATATGTTGATTTTACCAAAAATACTTATGAGTAATATATAAACTTTCGAAAAAAAACCAATCAATCTTTCGTCCCATTGAAAAACCCACCTGACCGCATTCACATAGATTCGTGACTCAGGCAGTAATTTAAAAAATTCGATCAAATATAAATCGAATGATTCGGAACGCGGGAAAGTTTGGTTCGAGTTCGTCGAAGCGTTACATCATTTTTTTTAAATTATCTATTTTGCTATAGTCGGTAAACCTTCGATTGCACGCGAATATGGTTTTTTTTTTCTTTTTAATGTCTTTTTCATTAATATCGAAAAGAGAGTGTGGGCTGGAACATTTCGTCTTGCCCGACAACGGTACAAAATTATTTACACATATATATACGCGCATATGATTTTTTTAAATTAAATAAAGAAAGAAAAATAATGTCCTAAGCAAAAAATGCTTAGGAGCGTCGTCCCCTCTAGCCCGTTGTTACAATAATATAAATTTACAAACTACGCGCATTTGAAATTCGATGAACAGTGCAGAGACATCTGCGGAGAGCGTTCGTCAACACGTCAACGAGCGGTCGGTAAATCGGAGTAAAAAGAAGTTCGACGGTCGTGCGTGCATTTTTCCCGCTATTCGTTAACTTCCCTGTTGAATCGTCGCATTGTGTCGGATTGTTAACATTATTTACTCCATTTGGAACGACGCCCGTTGAAATTCACCGAATGAATCAAAAAGGTTGAAAAAAGGTGTCACTCTGCATTTAAAAATGTCAAGCGCAATTCGTTCCGGCATCCACGTTAGTCTTGATGACTCGTAGTCGTCAAAATAAATCATCAATTTGCAACTTAAAGTTTATTCACAAATTTGGTAACAAATTCTCAGAATACTCTTGATAATCCAAGATCCACGTGCACGTTTAGTACAGAGAATTCAATTCCAACAAGGATTTTGAAATTCTAAGCGTTATTTCAAAGCCTGTCTCGGGTAACGAGACCTTTGATATTTAGGGGAAGGGGCACGTTCCCTTGAAGGACAAGGGCGAATTATGCCATTGGGAGCTTCGGGCTGGACACATGGAAGACACGTGTTTAGCAGGCGTGCAGGCCAAGTAATTCCGTTAGCTAAATGGACAGGGTCCAGAGAGATTGGGCGGTGGAGAAGCCTCGTGAAATTACTTGCTGTATGCACGAGGAAACGGAATGCAAGTAAATTTTCAACGTATACATATATATAGCGAATCTGTCATCTCGATAGTTTATAGGTCCATCGGGTTCTGAAAGGCATGCACACTCGAACCTACCAAGTACAATGTCTCCTCTGCATATTTATGCATAAACAAAGTTTCGTGAACTTACGCTTCGCTCGTCGCGGATTCACATGCGTGACAGACACGCACGCATGACCGTGAGCGAAGCAAATATCAGTCTATAGACGTATTAACCAAGGACAATAAATATATTTTAGCAGGTAAATTAAAGAACGTATTGTGAAAAAAAGGATGGACGTCGGAGCACGATTGCAAAAGAGTATTGCAAAAGAGTCAAGTTCGATGGAGATTTATAATTTTTATTTTTTTTCATTCAAGGTAGTGCTGTCGGTTTCAGAATTGCCGTTTATAATTTAATAAAATTTCGTACATTAGATGATTATGATTAAAAAAAGATCCAGTCAAATTTTCAAGAGGCTATCAGAAAAAAGATATTCGCATTGGTAGTCTCATACATTTAACATTGAGTTTTATGATAAATTTCAGTTTTCATTGTATTTTGCAATGAATTCTCATCAATCCTTAGGAGAAATCACAGTTTTCATCGTAAAATACAATGAAATGTATGAAATCAATGTCAAATTCATGAAATTACCAATGCGAATATGTTTTTTCTGGTTCTCTGTGTAGCCTCTTGAAAATTTGACTGGATCTTTTTCTTATCATAATCTATTACAGTAACAATTTTTATGAAATTCCTAACGATAATTCTAAAACCGACCTTAAGATTATGGAGCAGACGCTATCTCGCCACTGTGGGTGCGAGAGATGATAGCTGCAATTTTTGAAATTGAATATTTCCGACACGGTTTCACCAATAAAAAAAGGCCCCTGTCAACGGATTTTTGCCATCGCCCTGCGTACGCTGACAGGGCCTTCTTTTGAATAGTCAAACGATATCGAAGAATTTTCATTTCGAAAATTCGAGGTGAGGTTCAGTGACTGATGCATCATCTTAAACATTACTGGGCCTTTTTTTTACTCAATGGAGTACGCATTGGTATTTCGAATTTCCCGGAATCAATGAAAGGCACGAATGATTGTTTTTTGGTTTGGCTTCACATTTTGCCTACGATAGAGGAAGAGAGAGGGATAGAGATAAATGGGCAGATTTATTAATGCAAAAGAGTCCGAGTGCAGAAGAAGAGCGAGCAGCGAGGAAAAGAGGCGAGAGAGACATGGTCCACGCATGGGCGTCTCTTGAATCTTTGGGATGCCAGATGCGTGGGTGCTAGTGGGTTGGCCGAGAAGCCAATATCGCGTATCCGAGTAGCCACAGAAAGCAACTCGAGATTCACGACAAGCTGTATGTAAGACATGGGTCGGCTTCGATGAAAACCCTACTCGTCTTTCCTCTTCTTGTCCCCCCCCCCGCCTCTCTCTCTCCCTCCTGTACTCTTTTTCTCTTTCAAGCTCCTTGGCTCTCCACGTTCTTTGGCGCGATTTACGAAGAGCCAGAAGGAGAGCAATAGGACGAAAGCCAACCTCGGACGGTATGAGACCAAGAAAGATTCACAAACAGGCATCGGTGTACTAACCCGTCACATGGCAGAGCTTGCAAAGGAGAAGAGAAGAAGAAATACAGTCAGCTTACACGAGGGAAGAGCTCAGAGATCGAAAGAGAGAAAAAGAGAGGGAGAGACAAACCAAGAAAGAGAGGGAGGGAGAAAAAGACAGAGAACTCAAACGGAATCTTTCCTCTCTTCCGTCTGCTCTGTTGCTGTTGGCCTTCTGGTCTTGCTTGAAGCTTGTACTTGTGCCTCGCGCTGTCAGTTCACCGTGCCGTGTCGTGCCGTACCGTACACCAGCAACACACACACACACACACACACACACACTGAATGAGCTGTTAAAAACTCCATTTTGCCAACAAGCTTAACATAATTCGAAAGACTGAAAAAAAACTGATTTGTAGTGTCAATTGAACGTCGAACGAGACTCAGGAGATTCGAAGGAGGGAAGACGATCGTATGGGAGGTTATTGTCGGGGATGATTTCGAACTCATGAATCGATAGTGTACGCGAGTTATAGTGACGATGTTTAGGCACAAAACTTTTGTGTGGAATAAGTGATTTTCATTTTTATATCGATGAAACAAGGGGTGAGTACAGTTTCTGTTTTTGTGAGGGTCAAGCGCAACGACGAGCATATTTTCTTCCCAGAGAAACCTCAGATCTTTCGGTTATTATTTTTGCTCGAATCGTGGAGAAATTGATTTATTTTTCTCGTTATTAATTAACACATAAGAAGCGAAAGAATAGCCAGAGAAATAATCGGTCCATCGGTTATCGAGAGGTGGAAAGGAGTCATACACACGAAAGCGCGCCCTCTCTTACCCATACGACCAAACGGTGTACATAAATAGACCGAAACTGACAGCCGAACGGAACCAGACGTTCTTCTGCTCCCCGTGTATATGCAACACACTCGTATACATATCGATGTTTTGGTGTGTGCATATTATACACATGTGTATATACAATTTCAAGCGCTACAGGGCTCGGTTGTTCTGTGCTTTACCGTCGAGGATATTTCGACGAGACGCAGACCAAGACCGGAGTACGAACGAGCGAAGAAAAATAGAGGAAAGAAGAAATAATAAAATCTGTGGCAGCAGATGGCCCTGGCCATGAATGTTATGGCAAAAGCCCTCCTTTTTATATCGCCGTTTTTTCTCTTATAAATCATTTTTACTTTTCAAGTAAATACTCTTTTTTTCTGACACTCATTATTTAACGATTATTCTCAACAACAAAAACTCTAGCAAGTACTTTTATTCAGAAACCTAGTTCAGCGAAGAAAACTCCTTTAGAGACAATTAAAACTCGGCAAAAAATAGTCGAGCGATCGAAAAATAATCGAACTAAATCGACGCAGAAACATGTTCGTTTTCCGTTCGTTTTTAATCTCATGCAGTTTGCATTTTAGGTTTTTCAATCATTTTTATTAACTGCAAAGTCGAAATTGCTTTTGTTGAGACGTTTTTGGCGAGCATTCGCAATAGACAGTGATTCGCGACCCTGGACGGGTATAATCGCGGTCGTGAGGTAACCGTATGTGCCAGCGGAGACCATCTAGAGACGCGAGAAAATTACGTTATATCTAGACGTCAACGATAGCCCCCACCCCCTCGCCCCTTTCTTAACCCCAATGCTTTGGCTATACAAACGCGTTACCCACTCCGACCGAGTCACCTAATAATTCGGAAAATTAATCGTCCTTGTTCTTCTTACGTAATCAAAGAACAATGAGACGATAATAATGTCCCCGCGGCCGTGATTAGACATTGAATTCTATTCCGTTGGTAATAAATAGTCTCTACTGATCCGGATGCTCACGTTTTTTCTTGTTTTTAAGAGTACACATTTTTGTGGTACAAAAAAGGAACGTAAAGTATATTTTCATGAGGCCGAATTAAATTTAGATCGACTTAATTCAACTTTGTTGAAAAAAGGTCGATCTTTTTTGAGCGCAGTCAAGAAACTGTTGATTTGATAATAATGAAATTTTTGTGAGTATATCGTGAAGACAGTCGTCTCTGGAAAACGAAGATTTTTATAGTAATTTCAGGGAAATGACGAAAGATTTTAGTTATTATAGAAAAAATAGTTAAGTTGATCGTATTCAAAAAAATATCGACCGTTTTTTATTTTTTTAAATTGGATACTCAGTGGTCTTCATCGCTCGCTACTGAAGGAAGCACGTTGGCACATTTGGTATATATTCGCATATAGCCTGTTTTAATCACGGAAGGCACGGAACTGTGACGAAAGCGCACGCGCGCAATTTATGTCTGTAAGGGCACGCGTTGCACCGGACGTAACGCAGGTGCATTCGACCTCCCTCCGATTCTCCTCCGCTCTCCGTAACCCTCTTTCTGCACTCTCACTTATTCAGTAATGTGTTATATTTGAGGGACGCTGCTCCCTCATCTTTTTATAGCGATACGCATATGTAATGACTATCGTGTACTTAGAGCGCCCGAAAATAGATCTCGCAATGATTGACACTTGAAAAAGAAGAGGAAATGAAGAAAAAACAATGGAAAGTCGTCATTCGAACAATTTTTTTTTTTTCCAAGGCTTCCGATTGTTTAATTTTCAAATCGAAAAACAAAACTATTAAAAAAGTGGCTTCCTCGACGAAACTGTAACGTCAAAAGTGTTGGGGATTCTTCAACCAAAAATACATTAAAAAACTATTGAAAATCGACAACTCTTTGATATTTTAGCCATTTCACAAATTTGGTCGTAGAACACGTATATAAAGGAGAGGATATGGTGGTCGTTTCGCTCCAGAACTCTTGAAAGGTCTTTCCTTCATCGTAAAAAGCCCTCCGGATGCCCGGGACCCTTCTTCCTTCAGTACCTACTCTTCGAACCTTATTTCCCCTCTTTAACAGCCTCGGTATACTTATATGTACATATTATATGTTCTGCTGCTACTAGTTACAATTCAGTCGCACTTTATAAACGTTTCCAGACATCTCTGGTAGAGTAGCACGTGCTGCGCACACCCTGATGGTTCTCTCTTCGAACATATACAGATGTATTCAGATGTTGAGCCCGCGTGAGTAAAAGAGATGTTAAAACTCACGGAGACCAACGTTATTGTATGTAGTCCGACCTCGTTGAGACATAAAATTCGTGAAATAACTCGAGGGAGGGAAAAAATGTCAATGTCCATTTTTCTAACAACTCTGATCGATTTCCGGTTCCATTTCTGTTGGTTTTATAACAATTTTATTAACAATTTACAAGGCGAGGAATTCTTGCGAGTTCTGAAAAATTCCCCGATATTCCTGCGAACCTCACGCTTAAGAATCCGCGCGTTGGAAAAGCTTATTCTCTTAGAATCGTGCTCCGCTAATGCGGCGAAGGTTTCAAAAACGTGATAACTGAACGAAAACCTTCGGAACGTCCACCGTCCTGAATATACCAAACATTTACGAACCTTAAGGTATTTTGATCACGAATCCGGTAACTCTACAATTAACTGGTTTTTATTTACAATAAAGTAAAAGTGCATCCAATCATATTGTAAAAATTACGAGCCACGTTCTCGAACATTTAACCAAGAACTAGTTTTCTGGTAGCGCTGCAGCGCTCCTTTTATGTATAACAACTTATCGAAATATGCGACAGCGTCTTGGAACCAACTTATTTTGGAGCAGAATTCGGACCTCCACTTTTTCCTAGTGAAAACCATGGCTCAAATTTTTTAAAGTTGGCGCCGCCACAACATTTTTTTGCTCTATATTATAATTTTTTGGACCTCCACTCTTTCTTATTGTGAGTGATGGAGGAAGTCTCTTCTAGTCATTTGCGTTCCTGGATCATATTTGATCCCCAATTTTTGAAAAAAAAAATATATATATTTCAACCCCGAAGCTGTGGCTCCATGACGAGTTTTCATAAATCTGGCAATTCCCAGTGATGGAGAAAGTCTCCCTGCGTGCTCTCGTGAAGAGTTCTAGTCGATCGCGTTCCGCGATAAATTTTGATCCACGATTTTTGAAAAAAAAATATATATAAATTTAAATCCCGAAGCTGTGGCTCTATGACGAGTTTTCGTGAATCTGGCAATTCCCAGTGATGGAGAAAGTCCCCCTGCGTGCTCACGTGAAGAGTTCTAGTCGATCGCGTTCCGGGATAAATTTTGATCCACGATTTTTGAAAAAAAATATGTATAAATTTAAATCCCGAAGCTGTGGCTCTATGACGAGTTTTCGTGGATTTGGCAATTCCCAGTGATGGAGAAAGTCCCCCTGCGTGCTCTCGTGAAGAGTTCTAGTCAATCGCGCTCCCGGATAAATTTTGATCCACGATTTTTGAAAAAAAAAAATATATATATATACATATATACAGAGTACCGTCTTTGACACTCATAATTTTCAATATTGAACAAAAGACGAGTGCCCTTTTCATGCGCCCACAAAAAACGGTCCTCCGCGAAAGGATTTCCTTAAATTTCTACCTTGCAAATGGTTTTATTTTTTCTATTATAATTCATAGCAGTGTGCTTGTTCGAAGGGCGTCCAAAATGTGTATTTTGGTTAAAACACACGTATAGTACTGAAAAGAACGAAGGGCTACAGAGGAAGAAGAAAAGGAGAAGCAAAGCTTAGGTTCGTGAGGAAATTTCCTCTCGATCGGCTTTACCGTATGACCAACGAAGCGCGTTCGCAGCGGTTGCGCCTGCGGAATAATTAATCGAATCTAATTCCGTATTTTCTATTCTCGCACGACTCCCAATGAAGTTACTAACGATGAATAACCTCAACGTGACACGAAACCAATTCTATGTGTATGCATGGATGTTTGCGTCCATACCATGTTTTTATCAATATGTATATACGAGGAGTGTTGTAGATACTTGAAAATATACATACATATACAGGAATAGTTCGTTTACAATGAACGTCAATCGAGAGATATGTTTCTGCATATATATCGTCTACAACGATCTATTATCGCAATTGCGTCTTCATACAAGGGAATGGCTTGCAGGAACATTTTTTTTCTCTACGATATACTGTTTGAATTATTTACCAATTTAACGCGCAGTGTGGAAATACTTGGATGAGGTTTCCTCGAGGAGTTGTATGTGCAGTCGTCATAGATGAAATTCAAGAATTTTTTTCATTATTAAAATGTTATTTCAAGGCAGCACTTTCGCTACGGTCACGTTCAAAAGTTTTGACTTGGCAATGAGATTGATTTTTTTTTTTGCAGTTGATATCAATTAATTGACAAAATTGTCAGTAATTGCATATGAGATTCCTTAATCATCAGGATTATTGTGCACTTTGCACTGCACCTCCGAGCTCTCAGCTAGCGATGTCACGATACGCGCAGCACTCTGCTTTCGAATCAACAGAGTTCCTCCCAACGGCTTTGGGAACATTTTCGAAAAAAAAGACAAAACCGAGGGAATTTACCAATATATTGACGGGCGTCACTTGATTAAGGTGCGCGACACGGATGCGTAAAAATTTAACATGCGTGCGATGCATTAATGCGTCTCAAACGAGATAAACCTCCCCTGCGTGTTCCACGATTCACTCTCCCTTGTACCTCTCTCCAGAGCCACGTTCTTTAGAGAGATTTTCGATGCAGGAACGTCGACGGAAATAGTTTGAGGCTTTGCACACTCCTTACGGTTCTTCTTTTACATACGAACTCGCACAAACTCATACAATTTATTCGACTCTTCGAGTGTTCGGGGAATAAGAAAGAGCCGGATCGGCACTCGGGCACGAAAAGCGTTCGTAACTGCAAATATATCAACACCGCGAACGTACGAAAGGCTTTTCTCAACGCATTCCTCGATCGCCAACGTGCGATCGCGTACTCGCCAACATTCAAAGAATTTTATTGACATTCGATCCACGGGATTGGCCGAATCACCGTGAATTATTTCACGACCGAATCTTCGAGAACGTTCGATCTAATCGGCATAGGCGCGATTCGGATTATCATGCAAAAATATCAGATCCATATTTATAATCAGTCAACAGTTAAATAATTATATTGAAAAGAATAAAGTCGATTAATCAAATCAGAGAATTCGGGAATTTGATAAATTCGACCCCATAAATAATTAGCTCACTAGTCGAGTTCGTAGGAAGTGTGAATGAGCTAGTTTGTGTCCACTTTGATAAATTCTGGCATGAGAAATCTTGCGTGCATCACACGTGAGCTAGAGAAAAAACCAAGTGAGCGAAATGAAGACGAAGAGAAGGCAAGAAGAGACATGGTGCTAGGAGGAAGCGTGAGAACAAGAGAGACCGATGACGAGAACTTGTCTAAATATAATATTTGCGACTATTCCTAGCGATGAATGAAAGTAGGGATCCAGCGTGTGTTGCACTCAAGTGCATATATATCTATAGAAATATAGACACACTCAGTATCTCTAGATATACGCATTGCATCTACGATGCTATGAATCAAATCGAGTTTAAGGAAAACCCGAGCTTGCGAACTTCTCTTTGGTCGGTTGTGCATCGAGTCGCACGATTTTACACACTGATTTAACCGACGATGTTGAATCCCTCTTCTTTGTTTACAAATATATGATCCATGACAATTCCGAACTCAGGTGATGAAAATTTGTTTGTTCCAGGCAAAAACTTCAAGACCTTAAAGCAGCAGAAAAACTACCATGGCCGTTGGTGAGTTGAAAAATCGTTTCCTTTCAATAATGTTTGTAACTTCGTGGTCGTGTGATTATCACCGAATCGTCGAGGCTTCGTTACACAATTTTATTTTCGATTTTTTGCCATTTCTTTATTGATTGTTTTGGTCGTAGATTCAGAAGTTATTACGTTGAATAAAAAATCGAATTTCAAACAAGCATTAAAATTGGCGACATCACAAAACCGTCCCACTTTTCGTAGAATATCCCGTGTGAATAAAAATCTGTGTGTATCACGGTAGTCAAGACTCTCTCACACACACGTCTCATTCTTGGGAAAAAAATGTTCATTGACGTTATTCCAGGCACGAATTTTTGTTACCACGCCGCTATCGTATTCCCATCCATTGTCACTCCTTGTCACATTCATTGACGTCCAAATCTTTCTTTTCTTATTTTCTATTGATATATAAAATAATACAGTACGGGTAAAAAGTGTTAAAAGATTTTTGCCTGAAATAATTGAAAGTAAATTCGCTTTTTCGTTAATTTTTTTACGCAAGAAGCGTTTGCTAGTTTAATAAAAATATAAAAATCATTCTGGCAAACGCAGTTGCACAGTGATTTTTTATTTGTGCGAAGAAATGAGTTTCCGCGGTTGAGAAATTTGTGAAAAAGCGGGTAAAAAACTTTTGATCGATATTGTATGCAAGCAAAAGTGAATCTGTTAATTTCGAGGTAATCCGTGCACACATATCGCTTGCGTAGAAGCATACTAAGCATATCGAAAAATCTGTACCGACAAATTCCTGCAATTGCCGTTACGGGGAGAGTCTCGAGGACTTCGAAGAAAGATCTTCGATTTATTCCTTCTCGGATTGCCGAACACAAAAGATCCGAACGTCAGGTGCATTGCGTATAAATGAAAAACCGATTGGAAAAAAAGGAAATGTAAAAAAAAAAGATTTAATTGATCGTAAAGCCGCGCGTTACGAGAAGCTCGAGAGTCGAATTACTAATCATTTTCGTATAATCAAACTCCACATTTTTCTACCCTCCGAACGTGGCACCGCGGTGAATTGACTACCTGTCGCACAACACAGAGTGACGGGGCACTTTGTAAGTCGATCCTCTGCTTCATTCCTCCATAAATGCCTTTACCATCTCAGTGTCGTGGAACAGTTTTTAACTCAATAATTCGACCGAGATGAGAAATTTCTAGATTGACCTTAATTCCGATGGAAAATGTAACATTTCCTTTTCGCACCCTGTGACGATAATATCAAATTATTGATCGAGGGATAATGGAGACGTGCATTTCCGGTAGCTGCGTCTCCCACGCTCTGTACATTCGTTCTCGCTCTCTGTCTCTTTTGCTGTTTTTCTCTTCCCCCTCGCAAAGTTGCCGGAGTGGTACATCGATGCACATTCGAGGGTGGAGTGGGGGTAAAAATGCAACGTCCGGTCCATCCCCTCCCCACTTGCTCGGGCATAGTACTATAGTATCGCACTAGCGTACAAACACACAAACACACGCACCCACATAACATTACGTACATGAATGTATACATCTCATTCGGTATTCGGTCCCTCGTGGCTTTTAAATCTCTCTTTCTTTCTCTCTTATTCTCATCCAATCTTGCTCTCGTATACCGCTGTAGGTAACCCCAGCAGTTTATGCCCCATCTCGTTGAGACCCTTTGACCATCGAGACGAGTAGTCGCCGATGAACCCTCGACAATACGTCCACAACGTCCCTATGTTCGTGAACCGTCTACTCGTTGCCATTTTTTGATTAATATTTGAAACAAACAAACATATAAAACTGGCGATCTATTCAATATAATCTCGAGATTCGTCCCTGAGGCCTCAATCGTGAATCTTTCGATGAAAAGTTTATCAGTGTCGGACTGTTTCGTATCAAACATAAACATGATCGGTGTTTACTTAACAGTGGTGCAATTCTGAATCTTTGGGAACTGAGTTTTGTGTCATCTGGTCGCGAATCGGTCTAGCAAAACAAAAGTCATCGGATGAGATTGTTCGAAAAGTGAATTTTTTTCTGACAGTTCATCAATATATCGAATAATTGTTGATGTATGTGTCATTGTGCGTATCAGAAAAATCGTGTGACGTTAAGAACCGCCGAAATTCCGTATGTTCACAGACAATCCATCATACTTCTCGCTGACGGGTGGCGGCACTACGACGAGCGGTAACACGTCGCTGGATCGCGTTGGGAGTCCGAGTGCAAGGGTTGCTGGACCAACTGGTCCATCCGGGGGTGGTCCAGCACCCGGAAATCCACGAAGTTTCGCGGCGTTTTTTCGTAAACGCGGAGGTAATACGAGCATGGGTGCTACGACGTCATCATCGAGCACGCTGACGTATCACGATAGCGATCGCAGTATCGCGTCGTGCTCGACGACGATCGGAAACGAGGAAACGAGCGGGATGTTGACGAGGCCGGCAAATTTTAGCAACTCCACGGGAAACAACGGCAGAAAGAGTTTTCGCAGCTTATTTCGATCCATGAGCGCGAATGCCGAAAACGAAAAAACTCGACAGATTTTAAAAGGCGATCCGAGACCCTCCGACGTTGCGCCACCCTCGCCTTATCTTCCCCATCGATCGCACTCTCATTCCGAAAGAGATCGAAGACACAGACCCACGAGACGAAGAGTTTTGAAATCGGCCAGTGAATTGTTGTCAAACGACATGATTTACTGCGCACTCCCCGGCGAAGATAACAGCCAAACCATCGAACGGAATCGCCGAGTCAATGGTACGAAACATTTGGATGACGAAGACGATGACTCTGAAAGCGCCGAAGTTTTCTTGGGCACCGATGATGCTCGATACTACAATCTATCTGCTTCTCAACCCAATCACCTTCCCGACACCGGTCCTAGACGACACTCCATCGGCACTTTTCTCGCTGGTAAAGAACAACGCAACAACCCTGCCACGTGTGCCAACAACCTGACAACTTTTTCCATCAATTCCACGCGGATAAGGGTACAAACAGAAGGTTTCATCAAAGAACCCGACGAAATGGCGCCGCCCATACCAACTATCGATCAAGTTGATGCTTCCGTGAGACGCAGCGATTCGATGGGGAATCGAAGGTGCAGAAAGCATAGGAACGGATCAAGAAAAGGTAAGTTCAATTTTTTATAAAACGAAACAAAAAATTACTACGTTAACGGGAACGATATTTTTAACATTTTGTAGAAATCACTCGATTTTACATCATTTTTTTCTTTCGTACAACTCGAGCCTGTCAAAAGATCCAGAATTTTTAATTCGGTTGGAAATATCTGACCACGTCGTCGTACAAAGCCTTCGCATTGTTCGACGCACATATAATGACTTCACTGCCGAATACTCTCAATATTCTCGCCATAGCGACCATAATGTTCCCACGCGCACTGTACGAACTTGGAAGCCCGTTATATAAGCTCTCGTGAAAGCCCGCATATTCCTGACGCTCGTCTAACTATACGAGAATTCGTATCACAAGGACGCAATATCGAGAATACAATGGCAAAAGAAATCAGACCCTTCGTTGATAGACGTAACCACACAAATCAATTTTCAATTAATTACAAGGCATTGATTCGAGTGAAAAAAATCAAGTTCTATTCTTGGTACAATTTATTATCTCAGAGTGAGAAGATATTTTTTCATTGGACTCCTCCGCTGAGAAAATCGAGTGTGTTAACCCTCCGTATGGAGAAATAAAACGAGTGATTCTTTTTCACAATATTAAGAATAATTTCGAAAACAACAAAACTTTTTGTGTCTGGATTATTTGTTTCTGAAGCTTGAAAACAAATTTAATGAAGATTCAACGTACGACTGAATTTTCCCTGAAAATTCGTTGACAAGAACTGGAAGATTGGCAGTTTTCTAATGAGTTTCCCAGATTTTTTGAAAATCGAGCGATCTCACCACCGTAGAAAGTGATTAAATTAACGAAACTCAATTAGATTCTCTGCAACTCGTTCCCACGAACGTTCCTTCTCATTTTCAAGTTCGACGAAGGTTACATTACTTCCGTTGTAAAATATATATGCAGGGCTTGTTTTAACTTTTCCTTCCTCGTCGTATTCGTCCGTTCTCACACATATAAATAATTTTAAAAAATGCATTATTTAGTGGAAGGGAAGATTTTCGTATAGCTATTGTCACGAGAGCCCGAGAATCACGTAGATCCCTTCCCCATGTATAAGTAGTCATCGAAGATTCTGCGGATAAGACACGAGCCGAGGAACTTTGGCTCCTCTCGACGTTCAGCCGAGTCCTTGTGTCTCATTTGCCCGATTCTCCCGGAAGTTGACTATTTAGTATTCGGCCTCTCGCTCAACGCTTTCCGACGTTCAATCATACACATTTAATATGAGTATCTCCATATATATATATATATATATATGTCTACAAATATACGAACGAACATGCCTTAACGCTGAACGACGAGGGAGAAAGACTCCAAGAGCCGAGTAACCGTTACCCCCACCCTCATCAAATTTATACGCAGCCAATGGTGTACTCAACAATTTACGATTTTACGTGCCATTGATACGTGTCGTAAACATTCATACTCTCCTCGATACAGCAACGTGATGTTGTTCCAATTGTTTATTCAATCGAGCTACTGCATCGTGTTACGCCTAGAGGACACGTGTGTGCACCGTGTTTCTCACAGTTCATTGAATTCTACAACCGTTGACCTTGTTCAAGATGTACGCGTATTTAATCGAAGTCAAAAGAAGTAATCGCGCTCACTCCCCACTCATCGAAACCCCCCACTTTCCTGACTCGTCTTCCATAAGTGTATAGCGAAGTATACGTTACTCCACCGATTATGTTCTCCGACCCATTTCGTTATTCTTATTGACCAGTGCCTTTTGTAGCTAATTATAAGGATGTTGAGTCCCAAATCGCAAATGATAATAAAATTTTCGTATCGAAATTTCACAACCATTAGATACGAGCAGACGATTAATAAATTAAATGTAGTCAAATGTAGTCTTTTGGAAACTGGTATAACTTTGCGATAAGCTTTGGTTTTGACCCCTCAATTTTTAAACATCTACAATATACTTGAAGCAATGAAAACAGAACGAAGTTCATTAATAAATATTTTTTGTATTTGTTTAAAAATTTGTTCTTAACAAAATGTTAATTTCTTAATTACGAGCTTCCTATTCGTCGTGAAATTTTTACACGACCTCTCAAATACTTTACACAAAAACATTCTTAATTTTCAGAATTGTTTTATCATTTTTTATTTCACCCCCCCCCCCCCCCCCCCATAAGGTTGTTAAAGTAATGATGATAGAATTCTTAAAACTTGGTATGTTTTTATATGAAGATTAAGAAGATATTTATTGAAAAATTAACATTAACAAGTTTCATTAGTTCTCAATATCCTTAAAAATACCTGCAGCGAATCTATAGCTGATGTTTATTATTATTATTATTAGTTTTCGGTGACATTGAAATTGTTTGAAAAAATCCGAAAGTTGATTCCTTCGTTAGAATATATTCTGAGCATTTTAATATTTTCTTGTTTTTTTCGCATTTTCTAATTTTCGTAATTTTTTCATTGACACTGTTCCTGCGATATATCTGTTCAGCAAGGCCACCATTTTCGGTGCGTGATTGCTGTGTTTATATTTTCGTAAAGGAGGCCATGGAGGTACTGTTTTGGCGAAATCCAAGAATAATTTTCGAAATAATAGTTGCTAACTTCCGTTGGGATTATTTAAATGAAATTATTTGGACTGTGAGTTTTATGTCCTTGCCCACCGGAAACTGCGACTCGTTTCTCCCTCGCTTTTTTTTCTCTGTGCATGTGCGTATAATCTCAGGCGTATACAGAAACGCACGTGCGCATTGACGATTTCGCTTTCGTCTTTCTCTCTCACTCTCGCCTACTCTGACTCCTCGGGTTTATAAACCCCTGGCGCGAGCCACTTCCGGTCTCCTTCCGTGCTGCGGCACGAGTTGGCAAAAGGGTTAAATCACGGGCTAACTCTTGCCTTTTTATATACATATAGACGTATATATGTATGGCAGCCACGTGCGACGGTGTTTGTATATTTATACATAAAAAAACCAACCGGGAGGTTCGTGCTCTTACCGAGCGATCGACACATCCGGTTTCGCCGTTTCTATCCTGCTGCTGTTGCGTATCGTCAGGATCATCAGATCGCTTTGTAAACATTTCGCTGAGGAAAAAGAGAAAGAAATCGAGGTTTTCAAAGCTCGAAAATATCGCAATTGAACAGTAAACATCCATTCGGTAATAAATTTCCGGTCTTGATATATTTTTAGTATGCTCGGGTAATTCCGAAAAAGAAATATCTACACCGAGACAACAGCTTTTTTACCATTGTTGCGAAAAATCTCAGTAAGGCACGGAGAAAACTTAATCCAAACATTTCTATGGGATGCAATGAAAATTTAACAAACTATATCAACAAGTTTTCTCAAAAAAAGAAAAATAAACTCCACGCAATGGCTGCTGATGGTAAGTAAGATTTGGAAACTGTTTTATCTACACGAACGTTTATCCTCGGAGTTCCATTTTCGGATAGAAGCGTTCAAAGCGTTTTCTAGCAACGAAGCTTGTTCCAGACTCAAAATTTTGATGCGATTTTATTTTTATCATTCGCTCAATTCACGTTTTTCACTCGAAAGAAATCAGTTCCTAAATTTTCGGAATTAATATTTGAGACATCGTAATTATTCGTAATAATCGGATCATTTCTTGCGACAACGAAACTGCAATATTTCTGCTGTGATAAAATTTTGTCGGTACGCACGGATTAACCATAAAAAGTATATTTAGAATCGTTGCGGTAATATTCATCTGCTCATTATACTTTGCAATGTACCGATAACTTCCTGATGTGACTGTCTAAACGATCGGGACCGTCATAGAGTCGCCGTCGGCGTCGGCGTGTACGACTTCCGGTTCCACCCTCTCGAGTTCATCGTTTACGCGCACGACGAGCTTCCGTCTCTCTGCTACGCGTATGCATTAATGTGCTTGACCTGCAAACGGACTCGTAGCCATAACTCTCTGCTATGCGTAATGCGCGCATAAGTCATGCATCTGCTATCGTACAAATGAGACATTCCACGCTGAATCGAATCATTTTCGTTCGTCAAATATGATTTTTCGTCGAATATTCCAGAAAAGCACGAACTTGTGCAGTTTATCGAAGGAAAAAAAGAATTTTGCGCATTCGACACGACAGCGAAATATTTAACAAAAACCAACTGACTAAAATGTTGAGAAAAGAAAAATTCATATTTACTATTTTAAGAGAGTTTTGTATCGAGAGACCCATATGAATATTTTTCTCTACGAGAGTTCAAATATGTATATACCCTACAATGACGAGGTTCGAGTGCAAAGAACTTTATCTATTTGCTACATTGATAATCATACAGCAGCAAGAGTGTGTCGGAAGCGAGAGGGAGAGAGTCTTGCGCAATTCGCGTACCCGCGTGTATAAGCATCCCGTTTGTAACGAGACCTGATTAGTCAATACACGATGTCCGGCAGTTGAGATTCGTCCGGAGGACCGGAAGTTGATGGTCAAAGACCGTCAACTTTCGTTACCTCTGTCCTCGAGATTCCCATATAACGAATTAGAATATTCCAACTGTCTCCAGGGCTTCATCATCCGTAAGAAATTTAGTTTCGAACTTTCCACCTGCGAAGTTCTTCAACAGAATATTTTCAACGACATATTGAACGTAATGAAATTTTCGAATCTTCTTAATTCACGAAAATTATTGGAACTTTTTTTTTTATCGATGTTCGGACGCCAAGAAAAATTTATCGAAATTTCAACGAGCATTCGCATTATTCTGGTTCGTGAGCTTTGTTTCGGTAAAATATTAATTTAAATTCGTTCGGTGGTTTTATCGAAATTTCGCATCATCTAATTAATAAAAAGCTTGAAGCTCTCTTCGGCATTAATGATTCACTCGCACGTTCGATTAACGAACATCTGTAAATCAGTCCAGATTGGTTAACAGTATTAAATTTCAAGAAATTCGAAATTGGAAAATCATTTTATATTTTTCTCATTCGGGGAAATTCTCTTCGCGTACTCTAAAACCACTTCCGAAGATGTAGCTTTTTTTTATGTCACTGTGAGATCAGAACGCTTTACTTAAGCGTGCTGAGTACTTTTTAAAGTCGAACAGCGTTTTCGGTTTGTTTGTCACATTCTAATGACGCATGAAACATTTTTTTAAATTCACGTTTCGTTGGAAAATAAAGAGTCAAAGATTGAGTCAAGCTATTCTCGAGAATCTTGTGGACAATTCATTATTTTTACGCACGTGTGTCATTTTTTATATATTCATCGTAAAACGGTACAGTGTACGATCATGCGAAACGAGAAAGTGGAGGGATACCCAAAACTATTTCGGTTTTCACGGTGTCGTTTCTCCCGCGATTATTTTTATCCCCGAGAAGCTTAAGAGCCCGAATCACTGACTTTTCACGATTTTTCGCAGCAATTTTCCTGATGCATTTTTTGCACAATTCCGATCTCTTAACCTGGTGCTTCCAACTAATTAATTCAAAACAACGAACAACTTAATCTTGAAGTTGATTAATTACGTAGGAAATGTGATGAGATTTTTCGGACAACATTTCTAACGATAATGAAAGGAAAAACAATTCAGAAGCTCATCAGAGTCCTCGACTCAACAGGAAAGTGTTGGCTTATTTCACAAATAACGAATTGCATAATAACGTCATTGAATTTAATGAAAATTTGCATCCACGATTATCCCCATTCGTCTGAGAATGTCAAGCACATAATCCAGCACTCTCGCGTTTGTAGTTTCCCGGATTATTACACGTTAGTCTCCTGAAGCTATCACGAGACGACAGAGGGAGTAAGAGAAACGGGGAGAGAACAAAAAGCCGGTACGAAGGACGCCTACGCTTCTCTTTTCGTTCGAGGAGAAAATACGGCGTTATGCGCGTGTGGATATCTCGAGTTAAGGACCTTTCTTACCGACACAAAAACAATATTTTGTCAAAATATAAAAATGTTATAATAATTACATCCTTACAAAAGTGGAAAACCTCATTAGCGTGTGAAATTTTTTAAAAATCATTTAACACGTACCCACTAATCAACTATATGGTTGCGCTCCTGATGTCTTCGTTGTGAGACGCTTGTCACCCTCGATAGCAAACGAAAGTGGATCTTTCTATGTTATCTTTATTCTATTTTAACAATCCGACCACAAAATCAACGGAAAAGTGTACCTGGAGATATTTTTCGGCCGAGATAGATAGATATTTTCAGTGATATCTTTTTTGTGTATTCAACCGATTTTTTATCGGATTTTTCTTGAGATTGATAAATTCAGGCGAAGATTCTAGAAGCTGAACTTTTTCGAGGCTCTCCTCCGAATATTCACCATATGTGATAATAAAGGCAGTCACTACGATTTATCCGTTCTAGTTTCTAGTTCATAGTTCGTTGCTGCGCAATAATCGATTATTAGCAATTAACCGAGACTGACGCATCTCACGAGACCATTCATTAACATCAAGAGACAAATCTTATTGGTAATTTCTACTGTTGTCTTTGGTGGTGAATATGAAAAAGCGCCGAAATTTTTATCAGTTTTTACGAGTTGTACAAAATGGAAATATAAAAACATCGAATTACAAATATTTGAGAATATTCGAACGACATTGAAATATACAAGACTAAAAAATATAAACATTACGTTTCCCCAAGCAGTGAATTTTCAAGCAAATGGATTTCTTTTGATATACAAATTGAATTTGTCCGAATTTGTAAAATTGCATTTATTACAGAGGAAGAAGGAGAGAAAGTTCAATAAAAATAACGAATGGTAAAATCGCGGAATATTCGAGCTTCGAAATGTTTGCTTGTGTCGACTATATCGCATGGAACGATGCAACGCAACTTGTGGCGAAGAAACGTTAAGTTTTTCTCGAGTTTTATAGAACTCGCGGTTGCCGAATAACTTTTCTGTCATCGTGAGTGAGCGATATGAGATTTCCGCGAAGACGTGTTCGCGCTCGAGATGCTGCAGCTGGACCGTCTACGAGAGATATTATTCTCTCTCGTATGGGCTGCAAGTACAGCATCTATCTTCTCTCTTTACTCTTCCCCCATATTCCCTGCCTCTTTCTTTTCTCTTGTCTCTCTCCCTCATTTGGCAATATAATACGAAAGATGCAAATGCGTTTTTCATCTCGCCATGTATATTTTCTTGAGACATTCATAACGCCCTGACGTCTTAAATCTCTCATCGTTCAAAGCTTCCAAAATTTCTCTCCTTCTCGTCGTCGTAGCAGGGAAGAAGAGAATATCATATAATGTGAAAAGGACTCTTCGGAGGGTGTTATCTGTCAGAGAAAAAAAAATAGAAGAGAAAAAGAAAAGCGTCAAGCGATGCTGCATGCAGAGAGGATGCATCGCGACGAAAAGAATGGGCGGAAAGAATGTAAAAACCCATAGTTCAGCGAGTAAACTGAGCGACTAACTTGCTCGTGTTTTGTTGGATCTTTTATTGAAAAATATTCACATTTAGCTTCACTCTTTGTCATTCCTATCCCCAACAATAAATCCGAGTTCGAGGAATACGAGCCTTACCGCCTATTTTTTTACACGAAGCGAGCGTCTCTGTGAATTAATCAGCAGAAAAAATATTTCTTGCCAAACAAATTAGCGCAGCCTTCAGTGGCGACAGTCGATTTTGCAAAAATAATGAAAAGTCGATAATGACGAAGCTAATTTTTTCACAGCACTTAATTGTGCTTGGAAAAAATGGGATACGAGGTGCTCATTTCGAAAGTATGCTTCGCTCATTAACAGTCGCAACTTTATTCAAATACACGTGTCCAAACTTGTATAAACAATGAGAAAAAGTAACATCTTACTTCGGCTTCTATCACAATCAATCTATTGTTATTATAATTTGTGACACATTGCTGTGCGTGGACTTGTACGTCGAGTGTTCTTGAAGGATTCAACGTGCTGCGAGCACATGAAACGTGTGGGAGGATACTCATCGTGTGTCGGAAGAGACATGCGTGCTGCTAATTCAGTTCACGTCACGATTATAGTATCTCTATGTACCAGTTACTTCATTTTCTTTCTCGCGATTTGTCAACGATGCTTTCTGGGCTGTGATGCTTCTCTCTCGCGAATCTCATCACACTGACTCACTTCACTCATTCAATCCCTTTTTTTCTCCCTCGGTAATTTCCTAATTGGACAGCACCAATTTTTGCGTTAAGCTCCGAGTGTGTGGGGAGAAGAGCTGTCAATCTGTTCACCACTCTTCTTCTCGTTCTGTTCTAGACACGGAAAGATACGATCATGCCGAATGAGAATCATTTATTTTTATATCGTTTCGTATACTTTGATCGAAAAGCATAAACTTTTCATCATTTGGAGAGGTGTGACGGAAATATCAGGCTAGGAAAGTTGATCACTTATCCACACGCGGTGAAACATTTTGTTGCTGCTATTCTGTAAAAGTATTGAACAGTTTGTATATAGATAATAGAGTGTGTCCGATTATCGGGCGATGTTATCGTCGACACTATCGGGGAAAGTAAGTGGAAAAATAGTTCGCAGTGACCTGGGCAAAGTCCTATGCAAACGAACCGACAAATCAAAGAACTAAAAACTCAGCCTTATTCTCTTTTTGTCTGGTCATTGCAAACGTCCACATCCTGATATGAGTGGCAAGCTCATCCTGATAATCGGGAAACCTCAGAGATAAGACATTTTCTCATGAATATCCGATTGTTTCAACAATATTTTCACTTTTATCCATAAAAACCATTTCGTACTTTTCTCCATTCCATTTCGCACAGTGTGGAAAACTGCGAGACTCTCTTCTTTACCGATGGAAAAGGAACTCTCAGCAAAGTTTACGATCGGAATGACAAAAATTTGCTTTCCGAAGAGAATTTGTAGAATATTCGTTGCTGCAACGACAACATTTTTGGGATTATGAAAAAAAAACGTTTAGTTTAACGTATCCAACAAAAGATCGATCGTCTCCATCAAAATTTTGTTTATACATGATGGAAATAGTTCGGCAAGCAATTAACCGTCGTGTTCGATTTATTCATGGGATTTCCGGTAATTTTTATTTCTTGCCGCCATGCTTTTGTGAGAAGTGCAATTTATTCGTGCTCAAAGGATCGGGGATTGTATTAAGCTTTATGAGGAATAATTTCAAGGACGATTCTACGAATCCATTGTCATTATAACCCTGAAGATATAATGGTCATAGGACACACATGGAATTTGCAGAGTTTTGCGAGCGAGGGGCATGAAGATGGAGTCTCGGAGGCGGACGTTAGCGGAGAAGGTGGAGGAAGATACATACGCGGGGTCGTCTTGTCTCTGGCTCTCACTCTCTCGAAAAAAATGAAGAGAAGAGGGAGAGACAGGGACAAGCACGAACGGCAACAGGCTAGTGATCCGAGGCTGTGTTAAAGCGGAGATCTCGTGGGTTTAGTTGGTAAAGGAACACGGAGACGAGAGCAAAGCCCTATAACGAAAACTCGACGGAGTTTCACTCCAAACGAACATTTCGGTCGGCGTGCGCGCGCAACAACGACGACCAAATCCTTGTGCTTCAAAGCATTGCCCGCGAGAGAAATGTTCATTCCGCAAATCGTGGCACGCGTGGGCGGTTAATACCAAATACGTGGCACAGTTTCACAACTTATCAAAATTCGAATATTCGTGTGAACTAATTCCTGGATAAATATTTCGCCGACAAGAAAAATTAGTGTTTTTAGGCGTGGATAAAATGATCGAGCATTGGGATCGACCGACGAATCGCTTTACCGGGTGAATCTTATCGTTCTCGATACATGAAGTGACTAGAAATTTTCTTTTACTTAACAAAAGAAAAAGGAACAATGATTCGAGGAAAAAAATTAGCGTTATGTGATTAATTCAAAATCGTGTTTCAAACACAATTCTGTCTCGTGTTTAAATTCTCTTGTTCCGTTTCAATTGAAGGCGTTGTAACGAGCCATTAAAAGAAACAGTGGCAACGCATATGAGAATTCCTTTTCCTTCCCCGCGTTCTTTTTCTCCCTCTAATCTTTTATAGTTATTGGTACAGTCCCATCTCGGCTGTACCAAGTAAAGCTGATCGTATTGGAGTTCTTAGAAACTGCGAGCTCAAAGAGTGTGTCTGAGAACGATAGAGAGAGAAAGACTATCTGCCGAATTGGTATAAGCTCGTTAGAGCAAAAGCGCGGGAGCAAGACAGAGCGTGAGAGAGAGAGAGAGAGAGCGAGAGAGAGAGAGAGAGCAAAGTTTGAGCTGGCTCGCGAATTCCCGAGCCAAGATCATCATATCGTGCTGTAGTGTGTAAAGGGCGCCTTGTCTCTTCAGTCTCGTGTCTCCTTGTCTACAATCAGGATGAGAATGAGGGAGGAGAATCGTTACGCGGAAAGGAGCATCGCATATTTCGGTAAATACGATAATGCTTCAAGAAATTATCATTTTTTCAATTAATTTCGTTCCTTTTTTTCATCCTAGAAAATTTAATTTTCTCACGCACGTTTTGAAAATAAAAAAAGGAAAACAAAGTGTTGATTGCACTTCAGAAAATCTCAAAATTCTTTCAACATCCAATCAATTATATTATCCAAGCTAACTGTATATGAATCTAAAATATGCAAGCTCATCAACGAGTGACATTCGTATATGTATAAGTCTCTCGAGTTGCGAGGATATAATTATCGCGTTGAAGAGTGTTTCTTGCCGCATTAGCTGGGCTCGCGTGGCGTTTGTGCATTCTGACATGAAGCATGAGATCGCGAAGGAGCCAACAAGAGACGTGGAAGCGAGGGTGGGAGGGGTAAAAGGGCAGGAAAAAAAAAGGAAAAAGATACTTATTTCGGAAACGACGAACGTGCGAGTGGAAAACGCATCTAAACATAATTTATGTGCACATTTTGTACATAAATATGTGTAATAAACTTATGAATGCAAAAATGCTGTGCTCAATATGGAGAAGGACGTAAGTGTTAATGTTTTAAGGAGACACTCAGCACCCTGCTCGAGTCCTTTTGCTTTTGACGAGACTGCGCACACGATTCACGAGTTAGATCGTTCGTTTTGTTGATTCGCGTCATTCGACACGTTGCTGAGTTTATCAATAATTCTGTCACGTAGTTTACTGTACATATATACTACGTGCATCGGTATATATGTGTATATATGGACGAACGAACGTCCGCAAGTTTTATGGACATCGAGCCTAATTCGTTAGAGTCGAACGTTGATTCGAAACAATGGAGAACGGTCGTTACTTCCCTCGTCATCCGGCAGGTATTGGCGCCCCCCGAGTTTCCGATCCGAAGAGAGAGAGAGAGAGAGAGAGAGAGAGAGAGAGACAGAGAGAGAAACAGAAAGAAAGAACCACCGTGGGGGTAAAATGGAGAGTGACTTCCAAGACACAATCTTTTTAACGGTGAAGCAAGGTGACAGTCGTATCTTTGCTGCTGGACATTGAATTCCACGAGCCAGTCTTTGCCATTTTCTTATTACTCCTCGATTTTCCTTTTTCGATCGATAAAATGTTGCATTTTTTCACGATTCCGGATATTTTTCTCCAGTGACAAAGTTTATCAAAGAAGGCTGTTCTATTTTTATGAAGAAAAATATTCGATTTACTGGGAAATATGATCGCTGAGTGCGCGGGCACCCCACGTTCAAGGAGACGCCATCGACCGGATTTCCTCGATCTTTCCGGTGTCAGAACCCGTGAGTCCTTATATAGTTTCGAATTCAGTGCAGTTTTTAATATTTCCTCATCGATAATCATCATTACATTCAATTTTTTACATTCAATTTTTTAAATCCAATTTCAGATTTTCATTTGTGCACATTTACAAAGAAAATTTGTAAATAGTTGTCTCCATTAACCAAGAAAAACAACCACAAAGTACTCGCATTGTCAGTAAACTAAAAATCGCGGAAGTGATTCTTAATATTTTACGAAACAGACGACAACGGAAAACTTTCATTATCACGGAGCTTCCGGTTGAAATAATGGGAGACAAAAAAAGCTTTCGTCACCATTCATAATATTAACCCCAGGTCATTCTTGTCGCTGCTTAACTTTTTTATTGAATTCTGATAAATTTTTGTATGGACGCGAGCGTCAATGAGAAATTCTCGCGACTAACAACGGGGCTTTTGTTGTTTTTTTCTCTTTGCTCACCACGCCTTATCGTTATCTTCGCCGCTTTAACTCGCTGCTGGGAAGTCTGGACGCCATGCGGTCACGAAGATTCTCACATAGACCACAAAACTTTATAGAAATTTTAAGAATGGACAGTAAATTCTTCGTGACGTTCTGATAGCTCAGAGCTATTATCGTGCACATACGAAATTGCCATGTTGGAAAAATCTCGGAATTAGCATAATTCTCAAAATTTCTGCAGTAGAAGCGAAATCGATGAAACGTCTCGTTGTGCGACGAAAGTCACCAGAACAAAAATATCACTAGTTTACTTTTTTCGTCTCTGATTCGCCATCCCATGACTAAACAATTATAATGTATTAATATCTATAGATATATTTGTGAAGATTTGTGGTGTATATCTCATGGGATGGCTGCTGGATGAACGAATAAATAAACATAGCCCTTTCGTGAAGCAAAACTTGAGCCCATGTGGACTTTTTTGACACCTAAACGAAGCTCGTCATCTTTGTATACGTATATGGACGGTTTTAGACCTATTCGACAGCCCCCATCACCATTTTTATTTTTAGTTCCCAGACCACACAAGAAGTCACCTTCACTATTTTGGGAATCATTTTCACTCGTGCTCTGTCGGAATTAATCATTATAGGAATCGCGAGGTTCTTCAATTTTTTGTCAATGTCCGAACGAAATTTTTTATTGATTTAGAAATTAATTATTGTCTTATTTACTGGTCTGCCAATTTTTCAATACCATGGCGTCCATAAAGATTCTCAATATGTCTGACGTGTATATATATATATATATACATAGATGTGACTGGCCGCGTTAAATCCAGCGACTTAGGCGCTGGAGCAATGCTCCTCCGTGTATTTAACTAATTTTTTTAAATAGCACCCGCCTCGACCAATGTTTAATTTCACATCGCACAAACATTGCCCCGAGAATCCACGTGCTCGTTTTTCTCTCCGGATACCGCTTCGTCCATTAGATTTTCTTTGAAATATATATTTTACTTTTTTTTTTTTGCTCTACACTCTATTTCAGTTCGTACATTTGCGAAAGTTTGCTGCACAAATTTATGGCAGCGACTGGAATGAATCACGAGCCAGCTGGCTCATGAACGACAGGAGCAAAAGTCTCCGTCTAAATTATAACGTCGAGGAAAAATTTGACTTTTTAACGGAAGTACACATTTGTTTATTAACTTCGAGCATTCAATTTTTTTTCTCATTTATTGAAATATTCATTTTTGTCCACATGTGCCCAACCCCATGCCCCATAAACCCACCCTAGTCGACCCAGTTTAGACGATACGATGCTGATGCTCGATAATATAGCAGAAATATGTGTTTCATAATTAAGCATAGCACGTCAAGAAAGCCCTTCCTTTTTTTATTTCCCCTTTACTCGTTTCAATTATCCCGCATTTAAGCGACCCTCGGCGACGGTCACCCACAGGGTGTGGCACGTCCGCCCCGATCACCTCTCGTTAGTCTGAACCCGAGGCTCAGCTCGACGATGACTGCAAGGGAGAGCAAAAACAAGTTCCTAAAAAAAAAAAAAAACGGCTCGCGCGATGTGTGCCTTAGACACGCGACTCCAACGCTGTAATATATGATTTTTTATCCCACGAAATTTAGGCCAGGATATTCCTGCCAAGGAGTTTTAAAATGCGTGTCATGATTCTTTGAATAAAAAATAAAAAAATAAAAGTCAGGACGCCAAACACTGTCTTGTCCTTCTTTCGAATTTACATACTGAATTCTGATTATGCTGCAGTATTTCTAGTCTTTGGGACTCAGCGGAATATATTACTTCCTTTCTGTCAGTTTCTGACATCGAGCATTTCGATAGTTGTTAACAAATATTTATTCAACACTTGAGCATCGTTGCCATTGATCTCTTCGTTTTTTTTTTGTTTTTGTTTTTTTTTTTCATTATGGACATAAAATGCATGGAATACTGAATTTTTATAAAGTGCAAAATTTGCTTTTGTTTTTGTAGGTTCTCGCGGACGAACAAGTGGGACGCAAACGAAATTGGAATCGAATTCGAATTCCGTTGTTAACGAGGATCGCGATGATGTGGTGTTCGTATCGAGCAAAGAGAGCGAGGCATCGGCGTTGTGGGTGAATTATTTGACAGCCTGTTTCGAACAAATAAGTCGTCAGCAAGGCAGACCGCCTTTTCGCGTAAGACACGTCACCGTCGAGGATTCAAGCTCGACGAGTTCGTCGATACACGAGAAAATAGGCAAGGCGAGATTACAAATTGTTGTTGTTTGTCCGGGATTGCTCGAGCGCGTCACATCGCGACCCGAACAAGCAGCCAATCTTGCCAGGCAATTGTCTCCGGAAAGAGTATTGGCAATGATGCTCGGGGTCCATGACGGTCACTTGACCGATAATCACAGATCCGCACTCATTAATTATGCTCTGTGGAGAAAATTCTTTGTCAAGGATCAGGACGAAACTTTCGTCGGAGAATTTCTCGGTGCGGCGGTCGCAATCCTCGGGACGACCCCGGCTCCTGCTTTGCGAAATGACAAATCGACCTTTTCCGTTCATCCGAAGAAAGTGAAAATGGTTCGTAATTCCAAAGCATGGGACACATTTTTTTTTTTTAATAATTCTTTAGTCACGTTTCCTGCTTGAATCTCGATTCATTCGTCAAATAATTCGATGCTTTTCCATGCTCGATTTTTTCTCAAAAGTCTTAACGAATCGCTTATTCAATCGTCGTTCTTTCTTGCAGGGGCAAAGTCGAGTTCTCGTGATATTAAACGATCCCCTGAGACCAGAGGACAACGTAACAGTGATCGTTGATCGCTGTGGCGAAGCGATAGAGATTACACACGTCAAAAGAAGGAACGCCTACGTCCTACAATTTTCCATACCAGATCGATGTCTCGAAGTCTCGATGCTTGTTGGAGTTCGAATCATGATCAACGGATGTCCACAGGGTGTGAAACAAGTCAAATGCGAGAGCAGATTGAGAGAACTCGATCAGATTCTCAGGGCTCATGATAATCCTCTCGAATTCATGTGCCAGGTAAATGGCCCTTTTGTTGTTCATTCGAACAATCAATTTCACGACATCTTTCAGAATAATAATAGAATTTACGTAATTCATTGATTTTTCATTCATTTTTATTCCTCAGACTTTCGGTTTCAATCCCGGAGACCGCGAACAATTAGACAATTGGATGGTCAATGCATTCCAAAAGAATCTACCCCCAAGATTCGATCTTCTTTCGACGCCAAGTGGCGCTGCACCGTTGCAACGGAATCATACGAGTGAGTCACATTTCCAAATGTAGAATCAATTTTTTTTGTGGCTTTTGTCGACACACTGGGTCGCCCGGACCGAGCTTAATTCTCCATCATTTATTATCCTTAAGGCAAAAATATTCTGAAAAACTGCCGGCTTTTCAATATGAGCCAGTGAAAAGCTTGCTCCTGTTATAGGCGAAAAAAGTGTACTCAGGGTCAAATTGACCCAGTGTGTCAATAGAATCAATTATTCAAAAAAAAAAAATGTTAAATGAACCTTTTTTTTCTTGCCTGCTAATCGAAAGGACGATTAATCGGTAATTTCATATTAATATTCACGAAGTTTTCACAATTTTGAAAGTTTTTTTTCTACCCAGAACTTTTGTTTAACGATTGATTGGATTTTGACAGGTCCCGAGGAATATCCAACGTTGCTACATTTTGCTGCGCGATTCGGCTTAGAAAAGCTCGCATGGCAATTATTGGAATGTCCGGGCGGCGACGTCGCCTGCGATATCAAGAATATTGCTGAGCTCACGCCTGCTGATCTTGCAGAACAATCCAATCATACGAGATTGGCTCATCAGCTTCGGGGCTATATGGTAAACATTTGCGCGTCTTATAATCGGTTCAAAAAAACGAAATCATCAGCATGAACGATTTTTTTTCATACTCAATCCAATAAAAGTGAAAAAAGTCATTGTAATAAATATTTCCGAACAGTTTTCATCTCTGAATAATTGAAACAATTGAATTGAATATGGAATTGACAGAAATTTACGATTTCCAGAACAAATCGTTGATACAAGCTGATCATTTATTCGCAATCCTGTTTTTCATGATTAAACTTAATTTTGCTTATGAAAATTTGCATGTTTCGCTGGCGATCGGTCTGTTACGGAATCACAGCAAATGAACGAGTTCACCAACATGTACAGCTACCTCAAAGTAATTAGCGAATCGACCTCGGTTCCTGGAGCAGGTAAGACGACAAAAAAATGATTTTTAATTTGAAATCGAGGAATATTGGCAGGAGTGAAGATGTTTTTGAGGATTTTACTGAATTTTCTGAATTTTTTAAATGATTTACACTGGTCGATGTTTCTTCAAGCTAACGAGAGTGCTCCATCGATAAATTGTGGAAATTCCGTATGCAGCGAGAACGAAAACGACAAGGAAGACTACTGCCGTCCACGACCATTGAGCGAGGCTTATTCGGTGCCACCGGCGGCCCGACCGATAACAGTCTCGACATCGATGAATTTTGCTTCACCGCCTCAATTACCACCACCGAATCCAACGACCTCGCCGAGTCCTTGCGAGATGAATTATTCTATCCTACCACCCCCGACCCCCGTCCAAGGGACATCAATCTCTTCGACATTCAATTGCCAAGCTAATGGTTTGGACCTTCCGCTTCAGGGTTACCTCAAAATGCATCCAGCTGGTGAGCAAATCGATGAATTTCATAAATCACCACAAATACGAAATAAACGCGATTTATGTGTGCCAAAGAAAAATTCTTAAATACTTCAAACGCAGTTGCTAAATTTCGTGCCTTTATCGATTTTTTTGCCAATAATTGTCAATTTTTCGATGAAATTAAAAACGATTTTGATAGAAAAAGTGCCTGGGCTTGATTTTTCGAAAAATTGAATTTGTAAAGTAGACACGAGGGTCTCCCCGGAATGGGAATGATTTAGAAAAATAATTTCAACGATCGAAACGTCGAATTGCGAGTGACAGTCGATTAGAGTTGAGTTTGGAAAAATTCAATTAATATTTGTATACATTTAATGAACTTTAGGTCCGAAAACTCCGAGTCCAACCGGCGGGCCTTGCACAGTTCCCTTAACAGCGTCGATGACCTCCCTACGTTCTCAAACGACGAGTCAATCTTCGACTTTGAAACGCGAGGACGGAGCATCAACTCCGACTTCCGGTTTATCCAGAACGACGTCTAGTTCGGGATCAAAGTCTCGAGAAGCATCTGGACCCCAGGACGAACTTCTCGAGATCATAACCGATTTTAAAAACAACGTTTTTACAATATCCGAAGTCGAAAGACTCGTCGACAATTGGCGTAACCGAAATGACGTGCAGCAAAGCTTCAAGGACAAACAGAGACAGCTCACGGCTATGCGGGACGAATACGAAAGAATACAGAAGAGAATCAAAGACGAAATGAAAGCGCCGACGCCTTTCGACAGGATTAAAAAGTTCTTCACCAAAGGCAAAAAAGGTTCGATATTTTAGTTGCAAGAGTACAAAGTAGAGCTTGAAAAAACTTTGTGGCGAGAACGTAAAATTGTCCAAAGAAATGTCAGAGCAATTCCAAATCTCAACGTCGTTGTAATTGTTTTATCTCAGACGCAAAAGATTCGTCGGGTCAGGGAGAAGACGCTTCGTCGACCACGAGCAAGACTGAAAGTGCGAATGGGAACTCTGGCGATCGACGACCAATGAGCAGTCTCAGTCTGCACAGTGTATCAAGTACGTAATTGTTTTGTAATACTTTTGGCGAAGCTTTGTTTTTCGTGATATATGAAGAATGAAAAAAAAAAGTTCAAAGCCGATGGAATATTTAATAGAAATATTTGTTTTGCTCATTTTTGACGATGAAGGTTCCTCGTCCTCCGGTCGTATGAGCATTATAAGCGGCTGTAGCGGCACGAGTCTCGGTGACAGTGGTACTCACTCGGATCCTGAAGATCGACGAGTCCTTCGAGGCTCAAGGGAGGACAAGGGTGGAGTTATGGCGTACGAAATTCCACCAGCTCCTAAGCCCTTCACCGGGAGGTATTCCCCGATGCGATACACGCCATCGCCGCGATCTTTATCGACCAACAACGAACATGAAAATCGACTCCGTCAGACTCCGGTCTCTCAGCCCTCGGAGAGCAGCGATTACTACATCGCCTTTCCGGTTTCCGGATTACCGGTTCATTGTAAGTTTTATCTTCAAGCTACTCACTTGGTTTCGTTTACACAATTCCGAGAATATCTCAATTCACGCGATTCGTTGCACTGAATCATCATTTTTATAAAATTTATAAATTTTAAATTTTTATTTATTTATAAATTTATAAATTACAAATTTATAAATAATTTAAATAATTATTAATAAATTAATTAATTATTTTTAGAATTTATGAAGTTTATAAATTAATGATTTAAAAATTTATAAATACACTTTATAAATTTTTATAAAATGATGAAACTTTGTGTTTTTTTTTTAGCTTTCCAAGCAAATGGTATGCCCCTCGAGCCAAAAACGCCGAGTTCACCGTCCGACCATCCGGTTTATCTCGACCTGACCGACAAAGTAAACGAAATACCGGAAGTGTCAGAAAAGTGCGAGGCCGGGGGCGAATCGAGAGAGTCAACGACACCTTTGCCACCTCCGCCCCCAGGAATGTGCATTCCGTTCGATTACGTCAACTTTTCTCCGCCGAATGAACTGGCCAACGATCACGCCAAATCGGAGATTTCCGAGGCTCGATCGACCGGAGAAAATTCGATTTGCAAGGATCGAACGAGTCACGAGCTGCCCCAAACGAACACGAACGAGTTTAATCGACTATTGACGAGTCCTGCCAAGGATAACGATCGCGACACAATTCGAATGGAGGATAATGACGTTGCTGGAAATTCCGAAGATTACGTACGTACCGAGTCAACCGCCAATACCAATTCAAGCGGCTGCGACGTGACCGACTCACCGAGGCTACCGGAATACATGAATATTGCCATTCCTACCGAACAAGAAGTTGCGAAAATCATTGCTGGACTTCCCCAAAAAATACCTGCTCCACCTGTTCCACCACGCGGTGATTCCTCGCTCGCGCGATAAACCACTGTCTCTTGTTTCGATTTCTGATCCTTTAAAGACTCCATTCAAAAATATTTTCTCTGTGTCTCGACATTCGATCGTATGACTTTGGAACGTAACGAAATTTCTTCTTTTTTTTTTACACTAAGAAAAAGAACCTAAAAGTTCTTCATATTTCTCAGCTGGGATAATTAATTGGGACAATTTGGAAGATGAAAGAATTTATAAATAAAAAGAACGAACTCTCGTCGCGTTCCAACGACGCGGACCCCGTTCATTTTGTTGTTTAGAAACATATTAACATTATTAGTCGCAAAAAAGCGCGTCAAATCGTTTTTTTCGTTTAATTCGTTCAACTTCGTGTCAATTGGCCTCGGTGCGATTGTAATAATAACTTTTCAAAAAATATTCGTGACTATGCGGTCAATTGGGTTGCGTCACTAAATTTCGTGGCTATCTTCTCGTTTTTCAAGTTTTTAGTTCGTCGCCGGTTTTTTTTTTCATAACACAGTTGTAGAACGAATGAAAAAAAGAAAGAATTCAATTTAAAATAATTTCGGTGACCCGAGTCTGTTACGAAAATGGTAATAATTGTTGCGAAAGATTTCAGAGCATATTTCCACATATTCCTTGCACAATATTAATATTTTTGGATAAATATACTGTAGGCAAAGATTTTCCAATATTTAAGTTAAGCAAATGTTCACGTAGCTTTCAATTTCGAAGGAAACGATTTTTTCGTCGAGATTTTACGGGGATAACGACTCTTTGTCGTTTCATCGTTGCCTTTGGAATGTAAAATGAATTTTCATGAACTGATCGTTTGTCAGAATTGTGTACATAGTATTTGATGATTCGCTATTGAGGAATGATCAACTGATCGAGTATGTGAAGAATGTACATCTCTATTGGAAACGGCCTGAGTCAACTACTCGCTTATTTACGCAGACCAAAAAGGCCAAAAGGCAACAGGACTTGTTGGTACAGTCATTTCCAAAAAGTGCAGGACCAAAAAAAATCGTTTTTCAGTAATTGCACAATTTTTTTTTTTAGTGTAATTATCGTCCATTAAAATTAATGAACGTCGTATACGAATTGTGATGATTGTCGTTGCAAATTATTGAAAAAAAAAAAAAAAAAATTGCTCATCTGTCTGCAATTGACTAGAAATGAGCAAATTCGTATTTTCACTTCACTTGATCGAAGAAGATTGTTTTAAGTCATTCAAACCGAGACCAAAATCCCTAAAATACAAATAATTTCGTATGGCCACTTCCCCAACTGCCTGTACATCCTGAGAAGCGATAGTGATCCGGGCAAGTTTATAAAGCTAATTACTAACAAGAAATACAAAAGCTAGGCAGCACCAAATCGAATTTCCGAAACGTTTGTACAGCCCTTGTATACTGTGTCCTCGTTAATTAACTACTTCGTCGATAAATATTATTACTGCCTTGAATATGTTTTCTCTTATTATTATTCATACAATTTATTTTATTCTACAATCTCCGCACGTCCGATTCTATCTCAGTGTCAAGTATTTCGATAGGTTTATTTTTTTGTGAGCAATGTCGCGATGTTTTCCGGATGAGGGACCGTGAAAATATACGATGAGGCGTTTGACCTTGTCCTCGATCGACGTCTCATCGAAAACATCGATTTCCGCAGTGGTTTTTTTTTCGTGACTCGTCGAATGTTAGATCGTATACATATTTAGATTAATTCGAAGAAGAATATCGAGTATTATTGTCAATATTACTGTCTCTTTTAATCGATATGACAAATAGAAAGATTAATAATTATCGTTACTCCGTAATTCGACGTTTTGTGTAGTACGTAAATATCGAGAAAGATTCGTAAATTGTAAGTTTTCTATGTATACGTCGTTGTGTTTTTTCTTACGAGAAGAATCCGATCGTCCCAGAACTCTCGGCTTTTTGCTCTCTAACATCTATTCTTTACGCTTTTAATAATCGTCCATGAGTCGTCACTTAATTTTTTCACTTCATTATCATTTATAAATATAGTCGAACTTCGTATTTTTATACACACATGACGATCAGCAAAAACGAAACACTTTGATGTAATTGTGGCTGTATGTAATGACCGAAATAAAACGATCGATTGTATCCAGACACTTTGGTCTCCATTGTTATTCCGACGAGTCAATAATCCCCACTTTTTTCCAGGGTGAGTGATTCCAGTGGGTTTTTTTGAAAATTTCTACAAATTTCGTAAACTCGACCGAGAAGAGAAAAATCCTCAAAATTCGTTTGTTCTGTTTCGAAACAGTTCTCGGAAATATGAAAAAAAATACCAAATGATCGGAATATCGACGTTCTATCCACTCGAAAGCTTTTGAAATTTATGGAATGAAATAAAAAATATTTTTAATCTTCTCGAGGTACTAAGATGTAATGGAAAACCGGGCGACCTCGAGAAGAGAATCGGGGGACGGAGATTGATGACCAACTCGCTAAATACTCGACAAAATACGTTCGTGTGAGAGACTCGATTTGAAAAATGTTTATTCTTCGGAGAACAAGAGAGAAGGTTGAGAGGGTAAAGCGGAAAAATAAAAATCCCACTAACTGCAATTCAAACACTGGGAGAGTTTTCGCAAGAAAAATGGGAGAGCATAGCGAGACTCGTATTTGTTCGTTCCTTGAGGAAGCTGAGTACCTATGAAACTTGTTAATGTTAATTTTTCAATAAATAGCTTCTGAATCGTCGTGAAAATTGTACACGACGTCCTGATTACCTCATGTAAAAAAATACCAAATTTTCCGAATTTCCGTATCATTTGAGATTTGGGAATCAACATCCTTAACACTAAAATGATACGAACGTCGTTCCTGAGTTAGAGGCACATTCATGCTGGCCAAACGTTTTCTTCGGAAGCCGCAGCTTTTGTGCGTCAAGTGCATTCGTATTATCCGGGTGCATATCCACAGAAAATGCACAATGCAGATTCAATGCAAATTTTCAAAAGATTTTTCTACGGAACTGACAAGCATTAATCGGACATTACGAGCCTGCGTTACTTTCAGAGTCGTTAAAATGCAGGAGCGTTGAAGTTTATAACGCTACGTGATCAATGTGCCTTCAGTCTTCTAAAATACTCCGTTGCAACTGGAAGACAACATCATATCCTTCTGCGCTAAATATCGGCACTAATTTAAAGAATCTTAAAAAAAAAAAGTTTTTTTCGGGAATTCGGAAGAATCACCGGTCAGTTCGGTTGTTCAGGATTTTTCTAAAGTAAAGTAAAAAAAAACTTTGGCCTGGTGACAAACTAACTACGATAATATCGGTATCGTTGGTCTGCTATAAAAACTAAATTAATTAGCGGTTGCGCGGTTAATGGCATCCGCGAGCTGGACCGCAGTCTCCATAATTAGATAAAGTCAAATTATCACCTTTTTCGTGTCGAATTTACAGCACCGATTCGTTCACACGAATTTATTTTTGTCCCTGTATATATATTTTTTTTATATAACAAGCAAAATAATCAGTAGCTATATATAAACGTTAAAAAAGCCTGGAGGGGATCGACATCTCATCTCTCTTTCTCTCACGGTTGCCGTGAAAGGGTTCCCTATAAATGCAAGAGCAGAAACGATTGCCGCTTGATCACTAATTCAACGTTCGATCAAGTCGACATCGAGGAATCTTTGTGAAACGTACGAAAGGTCAATAAAATCAACCGAACATACACCATGTTGGCTGCCCGAGTTTGCCTCATTCTTTCCATGCTTTTTGCCTATGCAAACGCTCAGTACGGCAATAACAATTATTACGCGGAAAAACCTGGCTCCTGTCCGCCACCTTTATTCGTTGACATTTGCACCCGCTCGTGCTACGTCGACGGTCACTGCCAGGGTATTGCCAAGTGCTGTCCAACCAGTTGTGGGGGCACTGTTTGCTCAAGACCGGTTACCATGCGGCGCCAGGAAAGACTTGGTAAGTTGCCAGAACATAATTAATTATTCCCATGTAAACGCGTTACGTATTTCGGTCGAAGAGGATTGGTTTTAACCCTGACCCTTTTCAATAGCGCTGACAAATATTTACATCGTCGTATTTGCGACTTGAAATATCGAAATTATTCACAAATGGTCAGATTTTTAAATACTTGTGTCCGGAGATATTTAACGTTGAAAGGTCGACGTTGGAGCAATAGAAAAAACGAATAGCCCAACATTTTGTGTGAATTTTATAAAACGAAATTCCAGTATAATTAAAAAATCACATTGGAGAAAGAATTTAGCTGAACTTCGTAAGGCTTCCGAGCAATGTCGATCAACCACCCATAATCTTACGAAAGAGGATTTTCTCGCTGTAATCAATGATGTTGACTAGCTGTAAAAATTATTAATGTTAATTGTTCAATAAACAGCTTCTCAATTGTCGTGAAATTAGTACACGACCTCCTGAATACTTCATGTAAAAACATACCAAATTTGAAGAATTTTATCATCATTACTTAAACCTCCTTAAGGTGATCTAGCAGTCGCGTGAGTACGAGACAGACAACCAAAAAGTAGATTCACGTTTTTCTCAGAGATCCTTTATATTTTGAGAAAAAGAAAAGTTACAAGTTCTTCTCTGGTGAAATGGGAACAACGCGAAACTAATATTTTTCTCAGAATATTTAGTCCCTCCAAGTAAAACGTGTAGGGGGATTTTTATCGACCGAGCAAGTGATAGAGCACCTTGAGGATTGAAACAAATAGTGATAAGAAAATTCTGAAAATTTAGTATGTTTTTGTCTAAAGTATTTAAGGGGTCATGTAAAAATTTCACGACGATTAGAAAGCTCCCTATTAAAAAAATAACATTTTTTTAAGAACTACTTTTTGAACAAATACAAATAATATTTATCAATGATCTCCGTTTTGTTTCCGTCGCTTTCAGTATATTGTGGATATTAATAAATTGAAAGGTCAAAAAAAAAAACTAATCGCAAAGTTGTACAAGTTGCCATAAGACTACATTTAATTGATTAATGTTAATTGTTCAATAACGAGCTTCCTAATCGTCGTGAAATTTTTACACGATCTCTTAAATACTTTCCCAATTTTTCAGAATTTTCTTACCTTTTGCGATTTGGGACTCAATATCCTTAAATAATTGATTCGTATAAAAAATAATGTTTTGGAGTGGATGAGGAATCTCAAAAAATTTGAGATAATAATTCGTCGATGTGTATTTTCAGAAAAACCTGGGTCGTGCCCCGCGGTTCCAACCGGAAGATGGGTATGCTCGTCGACCTGTAGTTTCGACAGCGATTGCCCCGAAGCGAGAAAATGTTGTAAGAATCGTTGCGGAGCCTTCGCGTGTCAAAGACCGGCATCGATTGATTTTTCGTACAACCCTCAACCGGGACCATCCACGAACGACATACCGAACGCCAACAACAATCCCTTCGTTGTCTTGAACAATTAATTCGGAAAATCGTCGATTCTGGACCAGAGCGAACAACGACATGAACTTGATCAAGCTGAACGAGGCTCGATTCACTCGGCCACGGGAAACGAGCAAATAACACCCTCAAAAGTTTCGTTCACGAACTTGTTCATTGAACAAATCAACTATCGGAAATTACTAGAGTGAATGAATTTTTCTTCCGGCGATAACATAAATATCACGATACCAATAGACGGAACGTATAGGATCTAAATAAAGAAAAAAACATCTCGGCAACGTCACGCAGTGTTAAACGATTACAACACGCACATGGCGAATGCAAACGAATTAAAATTCAGTGTCATTTTCTACCGAGAATTCAAAGAATAATTGCTCATTGTACAAAAGCGAGCGTGTATCAGCAGGATTGCCGTAAGTTCTGCTTCGAGTGTGAGTGATCGTAAAAATGTAGTCATTCCAGTCATTCCTTTTGTGGGAAATGAAATTTTGTTGGAAAACCCCGATATTTTGTTGAACCAGGTAAACTAAATATTTTTGGATAATTTCAAAATTTTCGTAATTTTTGCAACATATTTGGTTCCTAACGGAACTATCAGCAAAATTTAAGATCGGAATGACAAAAATTTGTTTTCCGAAGAGAATTTATAGAATATTCGTTGCTGCAATGACAAAATTTTTGGGATTACTCAAAAAAATAAAAAAAATAAAAACGTTTAGTCGAACGTATCCAACAAAATATCGATCGTTTCCATCAAAATTTTGTTTTCAGTGTACCGAACCCAAAATACATTATTATGTAGAATAACGTAAAATCCTAATTCTTAAAATGATAAATATATGAAAACGAGTAATTATTATAATATAAATAAATTTCTACAATATAAACAATTGCATCTGTGTTTACCAAATGCATTCAATTGCTAATAATAAATCTACGAAAAACCTACGTCATCGTTATTTCATCTCGAATGTCACGAAAAATAGTAGCGGAAGTGCAGCTTTTGTTCATTTTTATATTCGAACAATTATTTTGAATCGACGATCGAACGTCGTGAGTGGATCGTGACAAACGTTGAGTACACTTCTATCTCAGGTTTATCGTTGTCATGAGAGAGCGTTTGCAGTGTTACTTAACGATCATTTTGCACGACTGATCCCCTTCGAACACACACCGCGTACTTTTCGTATGAAAACATCGTCAGTTACGATGTTGACAGACTGGAGCATGCACCGACTTAATTCTTCGTATAAAATAACATTACACTGGAAAAGCGAATTTACGGAGCCAACGAAATGTACCGAACAAAATGAAATTTGTCATCAACAGCAACGTTATTGCACTGAACGATTTTATTATTTCAGCCAGCAAATTAAGGGAATAGAACCATCGAATATCTTTATTGCAATAAGCAGCCAGATTTGGTTTTTTCCGCAGATTTTTCATTTTTATCGAATCAAGGTTTCGCAGTTTTTATTTTCATTAGAAAAATACAAATTTTGCTTCACTCTCAATGAGAGGATCAATAATATGAATATTCGATCGTTACGTTCCAAGTACAGTTCGACTATTTATTTGCACATGTGCTTAATGTACACATTTTTTCTTATCTTATCATTAAAACGTCCATGCTTGATGCAAGGAGCTTTATTAGATCGTAAATGCAAATACGTATGGGTATGCAAAACAAATAAAAGACGTTGGTGAATCGTAATACTGATGCAGTGATTAAAGGGTATTGAGTTCTTAAGGTATCACAAAACAACTTTATTTAGGGTTCTTTTAAAATTTTGTATAAACGTTCACGGCACCAAAACTAACAGTTTTCTCCCATGAAGAAAAATTTCCTGAAGTTTATAATTTGAGACCTTTCATTTTTAATTTTCTCCATCGAAACGCGTGGAAATTGAAGTCACGTTTCGTTAAAAAGTTGCAAAAATCGAGTTGCAAAAAAAAGTGTACTTAGGATTTTTTTTGCAAATAGCCAGAAAGGCTATTTGCAAAACGTCGAAGCCATTAAAATCGACCGATTGGCTGTCGCCTCCCTTTATCTAATTCTACCGAATTTCAAAATTACACAATCCCCGCAAATGCTCAAAAGGGTCCGCAGGTATAAACTAAACGGCAAGAAAAAAAAATACAGCTAGTTTGAAGTTTGCCTTTCGCCTTCGCGGTTATTACGCATAAACGTAGAGGGGGCACTGCTGCATAGCAAAAGAAGATCGAGAAGAATTTCCCGAGAGAGAGTCACAGCCTTCGCACACGCCATTTACGTAGAGATTCTCCTTACGGCAAGTTTATATTCACGAGAGAGAAAATATCTGGGCCATTGTCATGAATGGTGAGTTAATATACGAATGAGAGTACGCGAAGATACTAAAGACGAGATTTCCGGTTAGCAGAATTATCGAGAGTTTAAAAATTCGCAAAACGAATTAAAATCGAGAAAATCGAAATTGATGTCATTGGAATTCTATAAAGCCGAAGTCGAAATAAAAAGCCGAAAATAAAGCCGAAATTTTACACCAAATTATTTACGAATGACTGGAGTTATTAAGTAGAAATCGAGCGGCACGTCGTTATGAACCAGCGTTTGTTGGAACTCGTTCAAATGCATTGAATATATTTATTCATTGTGAATTGTGAAATTAATGAAAAGTGCACAGTGCAATATTATTTGAACAACGAGGCGTGCAAAAGTGTGAATTGACAATTCACGTAACTTTTCACAATTGACGAACAAGTCTCGCCACTAAAATTCAAGAGTTATCTCTCCAGTTAATATTCTAGAGCTTGGACATGACTTACGGAATAATCTAAAATGTTAGTCCTTGGATCTTGTACACTGGAAATGAAATTTTTTTGAAAACCCCGATATTTTGTTAAACCAGGCAAACTAAATATTTTTCGGTAATTTCGAAATGTTCGTAATTTTTGAAGCATATTTCGTTTCTAACGAAACTGTCAGCAAAATTTGCTTTGCGAAGAAAATTTGTAGAATATTTGTTGCTGCAATGACAAAGTTTTTGGGATTATTAAAAAAAACGTTTAGTTGAACGAATCCAACAAAGTATCTATCGTTTTTATCAAAAATTTGTTTTCAGTGAGGAATGTGAAACGAATGTGTCCGTTGAAACGAATGCAAATTTTTACGATGCCGACTGCTCAATCATCCTTTTTATTTCCAGTGTCACTTTGCCTGGTTGTGTGCTGCGTCCTCGCGATTGGGGAAGTAACAGCTCAGGGATCGTGTAAGTCGAGTGCCACCAACATGATCAATTAACTAGAACGTTGGTTGAAAAATTCAGGGAGCCAGCGTGAATGTTTGTTTTTCGAAATATTGCAAAAAAAAAAAAAAAAAAAACTGTTTGTTAAGCAAAGTTTTTCTTTTCAGATAAATCAGGCAATTGCCCTTTGAAAAACACCGTTTCCAAATGTATGCCGAGATGTGCCAGTGACTACGAGTGTGGCTTCAATACAAAATGTTGCCCCAACAAATGTGGCAGCAAATCGTGTGCCTCAGCAAGCGCCGTCAACACCGGTAACGATGGAGGCTACAAAGGATCGCGTAAGTTTTTTTTTACTAGGAAATCGTATCGTTTTTATTTCGCAAGCGTCTATTCGATTCATCGATAAAAAGTGCCAAAAATCCATGAAATTCCCTCACAATCAATAAGATAAAAAAAAATTAAAAAATAAATAAATAGCGATCATAGTCCCATTTTTTCCTCGAGTTCAATTTCGATTTGTCTAGCAATTGGTATTTCTAAGTTGTACTTATTCTGTTGACAGAAGGAGATGTTTATTGCGCTGGAGTAAAATGCGGTCCTTACGAGAAATGTGTTTTCGACCGATCCACCAAACGTGACAAGTGCGTTCGGACTTGATGTCAAAAAATCTTGAATCGGTCAATCAGGCTTGAATATTTCCCGATAATCCTTTTTTGTTTCATCCCGAACAGAAGAACTTTTGTAATTGTCATATATTTTAAAAAGTTATTGAAAATAATTGCGAGTTCTCATGACACGGAAGTTTTTTCAATGGCTATAATAAAAATAAATACACACACGCATCCTTAAGCTCAAGGGCACTGAAAACAAAATTTTGATGAAAACGATCGATGTTTTGTTGGATACGTTCGACTGAACGTTTTTTTTTTTCAATAATCCCAAAAATGTTGTCATTGCAGCAACGAATATTCTAGAAATTCTCTTCGGAAAGCAAATTTTTGTCATTCCGATCGTAAATTTTGCTAACAGTTCCATTAGGAACCAAAAATGCTGCAAAAATTACGAAAATTTTGAAATTTCCAAAAAATATCAAGTTTTCCTGTGGTTCAACAAAATATCGGGGTTTTTCAACAAAATTTCATTTCCAGTGTGTTGAAAAGTTATTTGAACTGTAGAACGTAGTAATAAAATATTGAAAGTGATAAAAAGATAAAAAAATTTGTGTGATTCGAAATAACGAAGCCACTAATTCCGGCATTCGCTCAAATAGCCAGGCGCGACAGTCAAAAGTCCAACGATTGGAAAATACAGACCAACCTATATGTTTGGGTTTCCTGAACGAATTTGTCCGATGTTCTGTTTCTCGAACACTTCCATAGACAACGTTGAACGTTTCAACATATTTATGATCTTGATTCCCTTTACAACAAGAAAAAAAAGCTGCGATCGATCCTCGATGATAATGCGGATTAAATCGAAAATGCCAAGTTTTATCGCATCGCATCTCGATGCATTCCAGTGTTCAGTCATTGAAACGCCATAACAGCTGTTGTGATGTAAAACTTTTCCAATACTTCGTACGAGAAGAGACAAGAGGTACCCACGCGATGCCAGCGCTGGCCGCTGCGTCGGAGCTGTCGTTATTAATGCCTGCGACTCATTCGGTCGAAACGGCCGTCCGTATCTCGATAACCGAAAAACAACAAAATAACTCTACCCTAGTAGCACGGTCCCCACACTTTCCCTGCGGTTGAGTAAAAAGAAACTGGAAAAACAGTGCAAAAGACGGACAAGGAAGAACGTGATCAAGTGGGTTAGCTTACGCCCTGTTAGGATGATAACGCGAATAATATAAATGAGAGAACGCACGATTATACGATCGCGATGTCAAATCGCGATTGGTGTTGTTTATCTGCGTTATAATGAACAGGCGGTTGTGTGAATACGTGTACTCTGTATGACAGCCGACGATTGAACAATAACGCGAGGTTAAATTAAGGCGACGTGCAATAGAGGTGAAAAAAAAACAACAATGGCTCTTGAGTTTCTGGTCAACAGGCTACAAGCACTTTTTGTACTGTTGCTCGGGGCTTTCAGACGTGCAATGTGTTGTTTAAGACGCCGGAGACGATCTTCGTGCGATTCCATTCCACTTTCGGCGGTTGGTGTTGGACTCAACAATGCTGTAAACAATCGCCCGGTGAGTACCCACGTAAGCAATATTTATGGCGCTCTACGACTCGTTGGCTCACTAAAAATCATGATGTACATTTTTCTCGAACACAGTTGAGTTTTCGAAGCAAATTAAAGTTCGTCCTTGCTTGGCTTGCGATCGGAGAACAATTTTTCATTTGTCATTTTCTCAAAATGTCACACGGTTCGCAGCAAAATGTGAATTTGCTTCTCAGCTCTTTTTTTTTTTGCACTCTGGCATCCGATAAAGCACCTCAATCTCGTGTAGAAAAGCGGATGTCCAAACTATAAGACATACTGTTAGCGACAGCGCAAAATTTTCTCAGAATCATTATTTTTTTCTCATTCATTTGCAACTCGTTTCCTTCCGTTTTTTATTTACGGTTTTTTTTATTATTAGGAAACTGAACAGTGGGATCAATGGGACGAAAATCTGGTGGTTGTCGTTGCGGACAAGCCGGCAAACCTGGTACAGACTAAAATAGAACAGTACAGGCAACAAGTGGCCAAGCCGGCCGAACCAGAAGATAGCGAAGAACAACAAAACTTCTTTGAGGTTCGTCCAACATTTTCAGTGAAATTGCAAGATTATCTGCGCTTTGAGACTGGATCCACTGATAAAATTCGATTTTCGTATAGGACATGACGCCAAAGATCACCAGACAGACGAAAATTCTTGTCAAGGACAAAGCCACAGAACAAGCCAATTGGGACCCGTCAAAATTCGCTATCGCGCCAACAAACGAATTAGGCGTTTGGGAGGACAACACAAAGAGTTGGGAGGAAGAAACTCTGGAGGAATTCAAAGATCCTTTGGAAGCTCTGAGAGAGCAAAAGAAAACAGAGAGGATGAGAAGGATGTTGGAACAACAGCAAAAACGAATAGAATGTCATTACAGGCCCCAGCCTTTGGGCGAGAAAATTGGCTCTTGATCGGAGCTTTTCTCATCGGAAAACATTATTTTTCAAAACTGCGACGTCGACACAAAACCTTGGGACAGATATTCTTGTGGCAATTCAAAATCACCGAAATTCGGCGATTCGGCGAACTTCGCCGAATCGTTCGAAACTGAGAGAGAGCCTCCCAGTAGATCATGAAAGAATCGCAGGAGCAATTTTCAATGTAACTTGAAAAATGACAATTTTCTTCCCACAAACTAACTTTTCCTTGTTGAAACTGTTCTCTGTGCACAAAGTTACTTGCATTGTTTGTGCGTAACTGCATTTATATGGAGAATCCTCCTTGTTATTTGTTTTTGTTACATCCATTTATAATCATGATTCTCATGCTTCACTTCTAAAGTCACGGAGATACAATCTCTCTGAATTTAATAAAAATTGGAAATTTCATAGATTTTAGAATTTTTCTTTCTGCTTGAGTGAATATGACTTTAAAAAGTTTGATGTAATTATAGATACGAACACCCAAATAAAGGATCCATCAAAATGTCAAAAATGCACTGCTTCAGTCAGGATATCTTTGAAACTCAGAGACACAAATGCGGAATTCAATAAATCGTCTATTTCTTCGAACGAAGCTGTGCATTTTGCACATTTTAATTATATTTTCTATCATCAAGAAGCTTGCGCAATTATTTGTCCTGGTAATTCCGGCAATTGGTTTTCTCTTACATCAGAGAAATAAACACGATGCTCAAATCTTCCTCTATGAGGTACCATATTTTTAATTTTGGCTCCTTAGAGGAAGCTTTGAGCATCATTCTAAATCTTGACGAAGCAATTTGCAAGGTTCAATTTGCAGAGTTGTAAAACCAAAGAGAAAGTACAGACTTATACACGATATCTTAAAAAACTTGAAAAAAATAAAGCGGTCAGACAATTTTTCGTAAAATTCGAAAATCAAAAAATATAAACCGTTTAACCAATATTTCGAAAATTCAATACCAACCTTTCCATTAAGGTACGGTGTTTAGAAAAAAAAAAATTAGTAATAGATCTTTAAATTTGCGGAAGTTAGAGCGGTGGCATTCTTTTTTTGAAAATTTCAAAATGCCGTAGAATTTGTATTTTTCTAGCGATTTCGACAAAATTCTTAGAGAATGAAGAACTTGAACAAATTAACATCTGTGCAAAACGGGAGCCCTGTAGCTCAAACCGTTCTCGAATGGTCGAAAAAAAAAATAATATAAATATATAGATTCCACGCCTCACGAAATCTACGTAACATTAGATTTAATTTTTTGCTTTTTTTCTCCAGGATGATGCTGTGCCTGAAAAGGAGAAGGAGCAATTCCAAGCACTTCTAAAAGCTGAATATTATTTGTGTGAAATGGTGAAGATCCGGAATGAAAAAAAGAATGGGGTTATGAAGGTCAGATAAGAGGTCATGGATGGAAGGGTTTATTTACGTATTCGGTCCCTGAGTCGTCGACGCCATCCGTTTTCCGTGACAATTACCCGAATCGTGAACACATAATACGCGACTAAAAATTAACGAGACTATCGGAATGTTTAGTGAGGCCCGCACTTTAATTTATAACGTTGTAGCAAATGATAAAAATGCCGAAATGAGAAAACCGATCGAGACTTTGTTTCCCGCTCCAATTGAACGACAACGGACAAACTGCGCTTCGGCGCTGCGAGCGAACTTTCCAATTATTTTCGCGCGCGCGCGAGTCTCTCATTGGCGTAGGGGAAGGAAGAAGAACGAGAAAAAGAATATGGCGTCATCCGAAAATTTAATACATCACAGTATCACACGTAGTCGCGCGCAATTGGTCGAACAAAATGGCGGATGGTGAGCAACGAGCGAAAGAGCCGAGTACGACCGGAGCTAAAGATACGATGGTTAAACAAGAAAAACGTGATCCTACACTGTCGAATGGAGGAAAAGGTTCCGGGGACGATGCCGACAGCCTCGAGGAGTTACCTCTTGACATTGGCGAGCACTATCTTGTCCGAAGATCGGACGATTCCTGGCGTAAGTAAAATCACCGACGATTCGCGTCCTCCCTTTTTCTCGCTCTCCGATTCGCATTCAGTACGTGCGGCAAAACCGACTTCGGTTATCTCCGTCATACGATCGGCTCTGATCGTCGATCAAGGTTGTACGAATTTTGCGTCATCTCCTAAATTCAAATCGTATTTTTTCGTCATCTCGTCTTTATGCGTCAACCATGCGTCATTTATAACCACAAATACACGGAATATTCTAGAAAACATTTCATATCTTTCTAATGAGAAGGCCACATCCGCGTGAACCGTTTATATTCGTACAATTATCAGTAATACCTTTCGTATTTATTTACACTCTTATCCAGTGATCCCTCTCATTTTCTAGCGTGCTCTTGAAACTATGTAAACATCGTATATTTATATATAAACAAACGAGCCTGCCAGCTTCGTTCTCTCTGTGGGATTCACAATTTTCATTAATATCTCTTATTTAAAAATAATAAAAAAAGCTCTGCAAAGTGCCCAAAACAAATTCCATATTTATTCTCCCAATTTTTTCTTCTGTCCCCGAATTGTTTGGCATTAAATGGCAACGAATGTTTTAGCTTTTTATTTTTGTTTTCATCAAAAAATAAATTAAGGCCCATAAAATATGGATTATTTACCACAACAAAACGTCTATAAAATGAAAAACAAAAAATGCATATTTACCGGAATATAACGGTTGGAAAAATACCTTGGGTCAGATTGACCCAAGCATTGGTATGGTTGATAAGCATTGGTATGGCCAAGTTCTTATCTCACCCAGTAGCAAGCTCAGTCGGATCACTTTGTCGTGGTTATTTCCAGAGCCTCGGGCAGTGCGCCTACCAGGGTTTTTTTTTCTCCAACTGTTTTCATTTGTTTTATTTCTCGGTAATTACAATTGATTTATTTTATCGCTCAATAGCCATTGTTATTTTTAGATCCGGCAGAAATCATACAAACGAGATACAACGAGGCTGACAGTCATTACGAGTATTATGTCCATTACGAAGGTCATAACAGAAGATTGGACGAATGGGTGCCGAGGGACAGGATTATGTCCAGCAGGTTTGACATGACCGATCGCAGTTGGAAAACTAGCGAACGACCGGCAAGTGATTTACTCGCCGACTCCTCAGACAGAAAAATAACAAGGAATCAAAAGCGGAGACACGACGAAATAAATCACATACAAAAGGTTTGCAACTCGTTCCGCATCGATGAAAAACTGACACAAGAAGTTACGAGTACCAAAGAACTTTGAAATATTTACAGACCTACGCAGAGATGGATCCCACAACGGCGGCCCTCGAAAAAGAACACGAGGCCATAACCAAAGTCAAATACATCGACAGAATACAAATTGGTAAGTGGGGCGATACTCTTGATCCTTGACAATTGATACTTGAAAAAGGAATTTCACGAGTGTCAAAGTTTCTTCGTAGGACGATACGAAATCGATACTTGGTACTTCAGCCCTTATCCAGAAGAATATGGCAAACAACCTAAACTTTGGATTTGTGAATACTGCTTAAAATACATGAGGCTCGAAAAAACTTACAGATATCATATGGTGAGGAAATTTGTAGTGATTTATTACAGATTTAAAAAGAAAAAGAGAAAAAAAATATCCCAACAGGTTGCTGATTTGTTTTTCAAATGGATTTTTCAGAGTGAATGCACGCATCGACAACCAGTTGGCAAAGAAATATACCGGAAAGGGACCATGAGCATTTGGGAAGTGGATGGGAGAGAACACAAAATATATTGTCAAAATTTGTGTCTATTGGCTAAACTTTTTCTCGACCACAAAACACTCTACTTCGATGTCGAGCCATTTTTGTTTTACATTTTATGCGAGGTCGACAAACAGGGTGGACATTTGGTTGGATATTTTTCGAAAGTAAGGGCCCCGAATGTTCATTTGAGTGTTAAGTGAAGTTCGAATCGAATAAATTGCCTTTTTTATGGGCGTTGCACTGTAAAAATCGATCAACGTCTTCGTCACTAAAATGAAAATGTGGAAAAATCTTGTTTCACAGGCAAAGTCTCATCCATGAATATTCAAGTGTATTTGCTTTTGATTCAGGAAAAGGAATCTCCGGATGGAAACAACGTTGCGTGCATTTTGACATTGCCACCGTTCCAACGTCAGGGATACGGCAAACTTCTCATAGCTTTTAGCTACGAGCTCAGTCGAATCGAACAAACAGTCGGAAGTCCCGAGAAACCTTTGAGCGACCTTGGTAAACTGTCTTACAGAAGTTACTGGAGTTGGATCCTTCTAGAAATCCTTCGCGATTTCAGGGGCACTCTCAGTATCAAAGACCTCAGGTAATAATCCTCGAAAGAAAAAAACGCACAATGAAAAATTAACGCATTATTATCACAAAATTACTTTATTTAGGATTCTTTAATAATTTAGTATGAACATTCTTGACACCAATACTAACAATTTTCTCCTATGAAGAAAATTTTCTGACGTAAAGTTTTTGAGATATTTAATTTCCAATTTTTAACTTTTTCTATCTAAACGCGTGTAAATTGAAGTCGCGTATCATTCATGAGTTGCAAAGAAATGTGTTTAGGATTTTTCTTAAAAAATTTCGGCTCACAGCCTTTCTGGCTATTTGCTCAAAAAATCCTAAATACATTTCCTTTGCAACTTTTCAACGAAACGTGACTTCAATTTACACGCGTTTCGATGGTGAAAATAAAAAATAAAAAATATCTCAAATTCTAAACGTCAGAAAATGTTTCTTCATAGGAGAAAACTGTTAGTTTTGGTGCCAAGAACGTTTGAACAAAATTTTGAAAGAATCCTAAATAAAGGCGAAAAACTCGTAAATATAATTAATTCTGTTTGTTTATTATTTCAGTCAAATGACCAGCATTTCCCAGACTGACATAATATCAACGCTGCAGAGTATGAACATGGTGAAGTATTGGAAGGGACAACACGTTATATGCGTCACTCCGAAACTTGTGGAAGAGCACATAAAGAGCAATCAATTTAAAAGGCCCCGATTGACGGTCGACACAACGGCTTTGCGTTGGGGTGCTCCACCGCGAAAGAACGTCAAGGTTGGAAAAAAATGAATCCGTGACTTGGCTCTATTTCGGAGTGTACCAAGTAAGATCTCAGAAAATATAAACTCAACGAAAAAATCCGAAAACACATGAAAAAAATAGAAGATATTACGACTTACGGAAATGTCATATTTCTGGGCAATTTTTTGTCAAATCTACTATTCCGTGAAATCGATAGAAACGGAGTAAACAATGAAATAAAATTAAAACGCCGTGCAGTATTAGTTCGTGTATTACTGTCTCGTATAAATTCATCAATAAAACATGTATTTTGATACTAAAAAAAAACGATAGTCCTCTCAGAGCTCCAAAAGAGACATTTTTTTCGAAAAAGTTGGAAATATTTCGAAAACTAGCAAATTTTTGCATATCTGGTCGTTTTAGCGATGAAATAATTTCTTCGAGCACTAAATTTGCGACAAGTGTGAAGTTTGCAGTTACAATTTAGAGCCGGATGCTGTGTGAGCCGATTTGGCAAGGCCAATCGCAAATTTGGCGGTTCCCGGTGCCGTGCTAACGCCCCAACCGCCGTGTCCATAATTGTGAACAATCTGAAAGCAAGAAATGTCAATTTTCTTGTGACTTGTTTATCGCACATTGTTTCGTAAAGCAGAAGGTTTCAATGCGTACCGTGCAATTGGAGTTTCCTGACGTCGTTTTTTCCATTTCGACTCGAACGTTGCCGTTTCGATGTGGTCTCAGACCCGTCGCGTGTCCTAAAATTTGGGCTTTGCCGATCGAAGGCAGAAGCTTCACGCCTCTGTCCCAAATCGCTGCTGCCTCGTGCGGACAAACATTTGTATTCGCCGAATCGTATCCTCGGGATCCCCCAAGAATCACACTGCCGTCTAGTGCGGGGATGACGTAAGTGTCGAATTCACCGTAAAAAGCAGTTTTTATCCAGGGCGCTTTGATCTAAAAATGATCGTAAAAATGGTTCGCATCTCGGAAGGAAAAAAATGGTAATTTCGAAGCACGTGCGAAAGGCCAAGAGCTCCTGAGAGGAGAGCGGCATGCATGCGATGAGAAATGCCATTTTTTTCCTTCGACCAGGCGAATATGATTTTTGAGGGAACGACGACAAGACGAAAAATCGAACAACTTTTTCAAAGTCGTAGAAAAATGATGAATGGAAAAATTCGAAGAATCGAACGTAAACCTTTGTGATTTGTCCTCGTAATGGAACGACGCATTTGTCGTTACACAATTCTCTTGAGCCGAGTCCTGTGCAGTTCATTATTAAGCTGTAGCTATCGGTCAATTCCTCGAACGACTGAATTCGCTTTTCGACAAATTTAACGCCGTCCTCTTTGAGTCTTGAAAGAAAATGCTTCGTTAAGAATTTCAAGGAGCCAAAATTGCGCATTCGTTGCTAATGAATGAGCAGTTCCCCGAACGTACTTGCTTCTTGCCCAGGGCAAATAATACTCGCATCTGGTTATCATGGTCGTGAAATAAGCTCCGTATTTCCATTTGCCACCCACGATATTAAATTCCGTTTCGTCAACGAGCCGGTAAACTGAGCAGAGTTTCTCCATCCAGTCATTCTGGTAGAAAAAACGTTACCGTTAGTAAACGCACTGCGTCAGTCTCAATCGACTTGGTCGTGGGTGAGACAAACATTAGTTGATCCGTTGATTAAATTAACAAATGCATCACTCACCCTGACCGCTTGTGGCCGTGAATTGGCGAACATGTAACACGACAAGTTAGCGATTCCGGCCCTCGCAGAGTCTCTCGACTTTTGAATTCCTTCGTAGTAGTTCCAAGAATCATTTATCCACGTTCTGTATTAAATATTCATGCTCGTTAAGTCACAATCTTTTCGTCTATTCCGAAAGATTTCCAACTTTTTATTCCCACTCCTCGATCATTATTTCCATTTAGAAAAATTGAAAATACGTGTTTGGCTTCCTCACAGAGGAAGCTATGTGACGGTGAAAACTTTTGTTTTCCAGTTTTCAATGTGTTTAAAATATCCCAAAACCTCGAAAAATCATATTTAGAAAAAATGTTCGGATGTGTGTGTGTAAAATTCAAACATTTATAACTCGAGAACGGTTTGTGCTACAGGGCTCCCGTTTCGCACGGAATTCCCGCTGTTTCCTTGAAATTTTTAATGCTTTTGATAATATTCTTTATGGACAAAAAACCTGGTGATGTGCTCGGAAGGTCCAGAGAACCCGGTGCCCACTCTGAAAATTCCAGCAGCCACGTGACTCGTAGTCTCATCGAAACTGGCAGCATGGACTGTAACGTCACAATTTCTAAATTCCTCCTTCAATTGCAGTGCTGTTGTTATTCCCACTACACCGCCACCGACAATTGCGATCTTCATTATTTTTGTCTACACCACGAAACGTTACGGAGGATCTTTGCGTTACAGAGCCTGCGAGCACTATGAAAAGCACGCGATACTCCTCGAAAAGAAAATTCCTTCTAGGCGAGGAGTATTTCGTATTTTCGTAATTCGTATTTTCTCAATAGCTTGAAAGAAGTGAAAAAATAAATCTTCAATGGAAAAGCTTTCAATCAGTGAGCATGCGTTGTTGACGAGCAAAGTCGACTGATAAGTACGAGAGAATCGTTGTGTGCACTTAATATCGCGCACGTACGAATTTATTCCCGTTCAGTGGCATGCGCAAGCGCGTCTATAATTATTCTCACTATCGCAAAATTTATTACGTGTCTTTATAATCGCCTACTCTACACTCAATGTTCAGGTTCATTTGAAACATGAAAATTGCATGAAACGGAGGAAAAATGAATCGTTTCCTGATAAAAGTTCCCAGTCGCGAATCTTTGCAATTTTTGACCAAAAATCCTCGTGATAAAAATTCGTAGACACACGAATTAGGGAAAAGGAATTTCGATGAAAAATTCAGCTGCGAGGGACGAAAAGACATCGAGGCAAATACACCGGTGGGGCAAACACACTCAGGCACAACGAATTACGTTACGCCAAGAAAAATAATATGAATTTATAAATAAATGTATATTTATAACGTATGAAGTATATATTTATATATATTTATTTTTGAATTATCGATAATTATATAATAAATACGTGTGTGCCTCGAGGAATAAGCAAGCACATTATTTTCTACAATGTGTATTGATTTTGGTTTCGGCACAGCTCTATTTAACAACGAGTCCGTGTCGTTGACGTTTCATCGGTTGAATCTCGCTCCACGTATCTGATCATTTTTATACTTTTATTTTTCTACGTCTATGTTAAAAATGACCCCGGAGAGAATCGTCATTATAATTGTTTTCCCCATTCATTATTTTCCAGTAATTTCTCATCGTTCCGTTACGTACATTCGGCTGTTTTCAATCATTTATTTATCTTTCTCTCTTTATCTCGTCGTGGTCTCGAAAATACTGCATCAGAGCATTTCGAGGCAGTGAGCGTGTGGAATATCGTGGATCCTTGGAAAAAAAAGGACCTTCGAGATTTTCTCATTATCGTTATTGTTAATATTAATTTTATTATTAATGTTTATATTACTTTCATTATTATTAATAATGTAAAATCTGTGTCGTCGAAACTAGTCCGGATACCTTATTTAGCATTAAAACGATCGGACGTATTGTACGAAATTGAGGTTTTACAAATTTGCAAAAATTATGAAAATTTTCGATTCTAATTCCCACAATTCATTGTTTTTTTTTTCTCAACAATTTCTTGAAAGCGTTTATCATTGGGCTTGTGTTTCGCAAAGTTGTCAATTCCCCATTGGTTGAAATTTCGTATTGACGTACTTCTTGTCGGGATACGACAAAAAACGTTTCAGCAAAGTTCATCGTTGACCACGAAAAAGGGGTCTGTTCAATTAACGTATTACTATCACAAAATTACTTTATTTAAGATTCTTTGATAATTTTGTATGAACATTCTTGACGCCAAAACTAAAAATTTTCTCCTATGAAGAAAAAATTTCTGACGTTAAGATTTTGAGATTTCCAATTTTTAACTTTTCCCATCTAAACGCGTGTAAATTCAAGTCGCGTTTCGTTTATGAGTTGCAAAAAAACGTGTTTAGGATTTTTCTTAAAAAATTCCGGTTCGTAGCCTTTCTGAGGATCGGTTAAAAAAAATCCTAAATACATTTTTGTTTGCAACTCGATTTTTGCAATTTTGCAATTTACACGCGTTTAGATGGTGAAAATAAAAAAATAAATATCTCAAATTCTAAACGTCAGGAAATTTTTCTTTATAGGAAAAAACTGCTAGTTTTGATGCCAAGAACGTTTATAGAAAAATTTTGAAAGGACCCTAAATAAAGTCGTTTTGTGATAGTAATGCCTTAAAACGAAATTGGGGCAAAAAGTTTTGTAGAACTTGAAGCTTCAACAATCGAGTCCCAAACGAACTCCATTAAGGACAACTGTCGAATAATTCCACAGATCTTTAAGGTAGTCTCGTTAGTTGATGCCCAAGTTTTGTCGAATAAAATTCAAGACTCAGTTTTTAAACAACGATACCAAAAACTCTATTTACCTCCCCGACACGCTAGAGCAAACTTGCAAAAAAAAATCCGTCCCTTTCGTTAATACTAAGGCTTCGATATTAAAAAAAAAAAAAACGAGAAAAAAAAACATAAAACCATTAAAGTCGATTTTTAAGACAAGTCCACCTCAACAATAGACTTTGATCAATTAACGCTTTTGCCATCGATACGATTATTTTTCGTGTCATTGTGCATCGTTACACTCATTGTTGCAATTTGTGATTACGACGCATTAATTTGTTAGATCCGATATAAAATTAACGTTCATCGACCAATCGCGACTCCCCAAAAATCATTTCGATCGAGTGATTTTTTGAGATGTTGTTTTTCGAAGCATTGCTTTGTCTCCGATCATTCGTGAGGACACAGTAGCGAGACTCAATGGCCTAATCAGGCATAGTGCTGCTTTCGCGATGGATTTGGACAGCATAAATGATTTTTATCTTATCGAGTTTCTAAAATTGCTCGGCTTTCGTTTTGATAACGTTGCCCTTCGATGTTGAAATGATTCGGGTTCCCAACGCGGATAGCTGCTTCTGTTGTCGATCTTTTTCGCTGGTTTTTAAAACCGGCGAATCGGTGATGTGTCTGGGTCTGTGTGTATTTCTTGTTATTTGTTTATTTTCTGTTGAATTTGTTTTGTTTTTTCGATCAATTGAGATTTTCACGCTTGCTTCGGATGTGGCGCCGGCACCGGGCCTGGATCCGAACGGAAACACGATAACAGGAAACCCGTGTACATCAAAAATAATATTGTTATCGCGATTAACATGTACATGTAGATGTTCAACTCCGGCTGACGGAACCGATTTTTTCGTAACCATTCCAATACTTCTTCCTCCTTGCGCAAATCACCTTGAAAGAGAAAAGTTATTTTTTAACAGTGAAACGTTACGACGGTGCATTTCCGTTTTAATTCTCTTCGCATTTCTTTAAGGTGTTACTATCACAAAACGACTTTATTAAGGGTTCTTTCAAAATTTTGTAGAAACGTTCTTGGCACCGAAACTAAAAGTTTTCTCCTATGAAGAAAAATTTTCTGACGTTCAGAATTTGAGATATTTAATTTTTTATTTTCCCCATCTAAACGCGTGGAAATTGAAGTCGCGTTTCGTTAAAAAGTTGCTAAAATCGAGTTGCAAAAAAAAATGTATTTAGGATTTTTTTTGAAAAGGCTACGAGTCGAAATTTTTTAAGAAAAATCCTAAACACATTTTTTTGCAACTCATAAACGAAACGCGACTTGAATTTACACGTGTTTAGATGGAAAGAGTTAAAAATTAGAAATTGAATATCTCAAAATCTGGACGTCAGAAAATTTCTCTCGATAGGAGAAAATTGTTAGTTTTTGTGTCAGGAATGTTCGTACAAAATTATTAAAGAATCCTGGATAAAGTAATTTTGTGATAGTAATACGTTAAGTAGTTTCGTTACTCGCTATACATTCTTACCTCGGTAAATACTGGGAAATCGTTTTCGGAAATAAACGATCGCGGGTAATTTGGTGACACCCCATTTCCGCGCATATCGGGGATCAGCCATTTTGACAAACGTGATATCGAGATTGTCGGTCTCCCCGTCTATGTTCTCCAGATGTTGACTTACCTCTTCGCTCTCTTTGTTATCGTGCTCGTCTACGATCGAGAAAAACGAGGAGATTAATATCAAGAATATGATCTAGTCTTGTTTTGGATATTTGTTAAACTTACAGAAGAAAACTGTGACAAACTCATTCTCGTCGAGCAATTTGTCCAGCATTTTCTTATTCACTTCCTCGATCTCGTTTTTGATCTCGAAAACATCTTGCGACGTGAGCCACTGGAGTATTTTGTCTTCCTGCGTCAGATCGCCGTCGTAAATGAGCGGCGTCTTTTTTCGGAAATATGTCAACGATGGCACGTTTATTATTCCGTATTTTTCGGCGTATTCGGGACTCGAGATCTTGACGAAATCGATCCCGAAGAGATCAGCCTCTCCATCGATTTTCTCGAGCGCCTCCATTATCTCATCGCAATCGGCACAATCTTCGTCGTCTGAAAAAGTCGAAATCTCAAATTTCATTTCCTCTCCTCACTCGAAACTATTCTCGAAAAGAAAATTTACAAAAAAAAAACAATAAATTCAAAAATAGGATAAGCACTGCTGAACTTACAAAAAAATACAGCAAGGAATGGCGACTCGTCCAGAAGCCTTTCCAGCATCCTGTCGTTAACCGATTCTATCTCATCCGCCAGTTCGCGATTGTCATCGTCGATAAGCCACTCAAGAACAGATTCTTCGTTCTGAAGATCGCCTGAGGAAAAAAAACGTTCATCGTTTGCCATACAATCGATTTTTTCACCTGATACCACGAATTAAGGTCGCACTGATGTCCAGGTTACCGATTCGCAAATTCCAAACAACGATACAGCCTTAATTATCATTTTTTAAGTTCGATCCTACTGCAAACTTACCCTCGAATAAGAGAGGATTGCCATTTCTGAAATAAACAAGAGCCGGGAACGTTTTGATCGAGTATCTCTTCGCGAGCTGTGGATCCTTGATCTTAACCATGTGAATCCCAAAAACGTCGCACTCGTCGTCTATTTTTTCGAGACCTTCGAGAAGCTCGTCGCAAATATGGCAATTTTGTTTGTCTTGAAATAGTAAAATGACAAAAATTGTAGATAATTATTATAAATTGTTGAAATTATTGATTGAGGAGAATAAAACGGTGGGTTGGTCTACACTGCGAAAACAAAATTTTGATGGAAACGATCGATATTTTGTTGGATACGTTCGACTAAACGTTTTTTTTTTTTAATAAATCCCAAAAAATTTGTCATTGCAGCCACAAATATTCTACAAATTCTCTTCGAAAAAGAAATTTTTATCATTCCCCTCGTAAATTTAGCTGACAGTTCCGTTAAAAACGAAATATGCTGCAAAAATAACGAAAATTTTGCAATTACCCAAAAATATTTAGTTTACCTGGTTCAACAAAATATCGGAGTTTTTCAACAAAATTTCATTTCCAGTGCAGGTTCGAAAGCTTCTTCGAGCCTTTCGAGAACGAATCGAATTAACAATTAAAAAAAAATAGAAAATTCACTCACAAAAATAAACCGCGAGATATTGCGTGTCCTCGACCGAAGACTCGAGCATAACGCGAGAAATGAGTTCGATCCGATCTTCTGTTTTCTGGGTAATTAGCCATTGCAATACTTCCTCCTCTTCAGATAATTCCCCCTCGAAAATATTGGGTGTTTGTTCCTCGAAATAAACGAGAACCGGGAAATCGGTTACTCCATAATCTTCGGCGATCTTGTAATCCTGAAGATGCGATAAGAACGATTGTCGATATTTTCGTTAGTTCAAAATTTCGATTAATCGATTGAAAAAATTGATTGAATCCGAACCTGCGTTTTGACGAAGGTGATACCGTGTCGATCACAATCATCGTCGATGTTCTCCAATTCCTCGAGGATACCAGCACATTGTTCACACTCGTCGCTGTCTGTGAAAAAGCTCGTGCATCAGAAAGCCACAGAGTTGGGAGGCGACGAAAAGAGAGAAAGACACAAGAAATGAGGCTCAGAGATAAACCAAAAAAAAAAAGATAATTTGGGATTGTAAATCATTAACGATCAATCGGGGAAACGAGATAAATATAGCCAAGACAAAAAAGCGTATGCTACGTTACGCATTCGCGTGTACGTGTGTGTCTCCTATGAACTCGTTTATGGAGAGGCCAAGTAAACTGACTAACGTCTTTGTTTGTTTGGTCTGTCGATAACTATTCATAGGAGTTGTGAGATAATTGTAAAATAGAAGGAACCAGAAAGTAATGAAATATAAAGTGTCTCGTTTATTTCGATTTCCCCGTCTGTAATGAAAATGTTTATCTCGCTGGCATATCGTCGGGCAACCCTTTCGTGCTGAAAGAAAACTGATGTGAATATTTCAAATGTCATTTTCCGAAGGGATAAGATGCACAAAAAATGTTCGGTTTGCCTTTTTTGCTTCGAAGATTGAATTCCTTCTCGAATTTTCAACTTTTCACTTGAAAAAACTCGAAATATCCGTAACGTACATTCCGAGGGTGAACTATAGATGAAAAAAAATTGTCATCAGGCACGAATGTACTCGCGTGCAAAAACAACCGGTTTCTCGAATCGATCGTGTGTTTTGCGTGCCCAGTTGATTAGCGCGCTTTCTTAGTACTGTTTTGCTTGCATTAATTAGAGAAACAGAGCAGAGAGAGAGAGAGAGAGAGAGAAATAAAACATGAATTCTCTTGTGCGTGTCCAAAAGCTGCTGAAGAATCTCAATGTCCCATGGTACGGCTATTCGTGGCTGTCGAGGAATAGTGAACGAAGATATAATGTATGGAGAGAAAATGCGGTGGTTTCTCTTGTGAAGCGTGCTCGGCAAAGCGCTGCAGGTTGCGAGAAAAAAATCAAGTTTGACGATAAAGAAAAGAAGCTTTGGTAGATGAGGGTTGATGGAAATAGCCACGGGGTATTGATAAGAAAAAAATAGTTTCGTTATTCAATCATTAGTGCTTTTTTGTCAATGGTACCATCGCCTTCTTCGGCTGCTTCTCCCTCGGCAGCCATCTTCTGTTCCTGTTTGTGACGCATCTGCTTGCGAAACGATTTCGATTGGCACATGTCGCAAAGCGTTCTGTTCCCTACGGCAGTATTAGTTTTAACGTCAGCATGGACGAAAGATTGCAATATTAACGATTATTATTATTCTTATTATTTTGTTTTATTCGTATTAAAAATTTCGTAAATGGCAAATTTAGGGCAACATTTCCAAGAGCCGAAAGGTAATAAAGGGGGTAAGACGAATTATTATTGCCCGATTTTATTCTTTTAGACCCGATTTTGGTAGCAGGTTCATGCGGCAAGCGAAAGCGCTGTATTTACGTTCAAGACTTTCAATTCGCGACGTTTTCTTTTCTTTTATTTCGATAAATCGATTTTTTATATCACGATTTCCATTGTGCCTATTTATTCATACTCGATGCTGCTTAATTATAAGATTCATTCAACTAACGGAAACTGCCTAACCGATATCTCCTCCGAAAGCGTTAGAACTCTCGATATTATCAAATGCAAACACGATTTTACAAAAATACGAATTTTCACGATTTACAACTAAGACATTTTGCGACGAGACTTGGAATTACGACACTGAGTGACGTTTATAATGGAATCAATGGACAGAAGTCAAATTTACGTGGAGGGCAGTTGGGGTCATACTCACAGAAATAGACGGCGAGGCCTTTTGATTCTCGGATCAGATGGAGAAGTTCCTCGCCCTCGAGAGCTTCGATCATGTCACCCGATGGATCTTTTTGGGTCATTAGCCATTGAAGAATTTGCTCCTCGTCGTAGAGATCTCCTAGCGAGGAAACGTTTCTTTAAACTGTGATGCTGATCAAAGTCAAACGTATTCGTGGGTTTCGTTGTTGAATATAAATTGAAATGAATGAAAACTTGAGATTTTTCAACGTTACATTTTGGGGGGAACCTCGAAAAGTCTGTACATTTCACTCTTTTGAGAATCTTATCAACGAACGCACGAGCTACCTGCATAAATGACTGGTTCCTTGGAACCCATACGGAAAAACAGTATGGCCGGAAGTGCAAAGACTCCGTAGTCTTTGGCCAATTGTTTGTCGTCGATCTTGACGAAATTAATTCCTGCTCCATCCGCCTCGTCGTCGATGTGCTCGATTTCCGATAAAACACGACTGCACTGCTTACAATCTTTGCTGTCTAACGAAATTTCAAGCGCGCATCATGTTTCCCGTAATTTTCATCATTTGAATAAATCAATTCGATCTTATTTTTGTTTGTTTGTTGTTTCGAAAAGACTCACAGAAAAATACCGCTACGTAGTCCGAAGTTTGACGAATCTTGTGAAACATTTTACGATTTATACGCTCTATGTGATCAGTCAGCTCCATGTTTTCCGGATTCGTTAGCCAGTCCAAAATCTCTTCCTCGTCGTCCATATCACCATCATAATTAATGTACTTTCCCTTACGAAAGTAAGTAATACCCGGTGGGTTTCGAAAACCATATTTCTTCGCCATCAAACGATCGCTTATCTGGACTATTTTAATTCCATACTCAGCCGCCTCGTCGTCTATCAGTTCGATGTGACGAATTATTCGTGGACTTTCGGGATCCTCCTCCTTGTCTAAAAATATGATTTTTCCAATAAAATCGAACGAAAAAGTTGGAAATTTTGTCAAATTTCTACATTTCATCCTAGGTTAGATGTTCATATACTCACAAAATATGACAGCCAAAAATTCCTTGGTCTCGATGTATTTGAGGAGAAGTTCCCGATCGATTTTTTCGATACTCGCGTCGTTTCTCTGCTTCACCATCCAATCGAGAACTTCGGTCTCATCCAGTAAATTTCCTATTTTTCGACGCGTACAAAAACAAGAAACAAGAACGATTCAACAGGGTTTCAAACTTTTTTCGTATTTTATGAAAAGTTTTGTGAAAAGATGCGAGAGGTTCGGTTTAGAATTTATTTCAAAATGAGACTGAGGTCGTGCTGTTAATAATAATTTTGCCTTTGTATCATCAGTTAGCACGTTAGTCTAGAGTAAATGGAACAAATCGATTAGTTGGATAATTAATTGAGTGCATTGAAAATGAAATAGTTTTTTTTTTTTTTTTGCTACAAAAGCTTCGAGAGTCACGGTCTCGACGCCAATTCGTGGCATAAAAAGTAGATCGAGCTCAAAATTGAGCGTCGTGAACGTACGTTTAACTTTTGTTTCGTGTGAACGAAAAAAAAACTGATTATTCATGGTCTGGTCGAACATGATGGTAAATAACGTGATGTACAAACCGCATTGATGATATTATTATATATAACACATTAAATATTTATATAATATACCACACAGTTGAAATATTGGCGGCGGGACCGTTCTGGAATGGCTACGAGTGAGTAGAATAATTTTGACGTTTCTGGTACGTACCCCTGAAAAAATGAAATCATCCGAGTGCGCTCGTTTCCGGTAAACGACCCTGTTCAAACTCAACGTGTCACTCTGTCTCTTCTAGTACGATGATATTAAAACGTGTGTGTAGGTTTCTTTGAGGCTTTTTTTGTGCCGATGTTGGTTCGGTCGCTCTTAAAATTTTCTCGAATTCAATTAAAAAAAAAAAAAAAAAACCAAGTTTTTTCAACATCGTATTCGGAATGAAATCGATCGAGTGATTTGCTTCGATTGGATTGGGAGTGTATATAAAAATAACAGTATAGTAGGAAACATATATTTATTTCATTATAATGTTGGCATCATTTCTTCTTATCCGTACGTGAGATTGCTCTACATCACTGTACATTTAATATCGGCTGAATGGTATACATGTGTATTATGAAAAAGAGTTCTAAAACGCACGAGAATATCCAAGCGAGAGTTTTACATTTTTGTTCGCTTTATTATTTCACCGTGCGATCGTGCCCGAATTTTTCATAAGGATATATAACAATGAGGCAAAAGGGTGTTGGCAATAATCGTAACAGATTCGGGATTATAAGAGCGCTAAAGATTTATTTGGTGGTTCTTTCATGATTGTTTTTATAATTTTCATTTTATGCCTGAGGCACGTCTTATGGCTCTGGCATTAGAGGCTTTTCTGAAATAATATGTATACGTCCTTAATGAGAATGAATGAAACGAAAAAAAAAAATATATATATATATATTTAGATCACGACGATTTTTAGACATAGAAATAAATTCGAGTTAGTTGCAAAGAGAGAGACAGAGAAAGAGAGAGAGAGAGAAAGAGAGGGGGTGAGAATGAGATAGCGAGATAAAGATTTCTTACAGACTTAGTAGCGTATAGAACGAATGTGTAAGGCGATGATGAGTGATACGAGTAATCACAAGTTAGTAATGACGGCGATTAACGTGGCTGAAGCGACCTGAATTTGTTGTGACCCTTAAAGTTGCATTTCCCTTATTCTTTATAGATAAACAACTGCTAAAGGTGTTGAAGACACAGGGCAATAGTAAGGAATTTGATAATTACAATCTGGCACGAAACACGCGGACGAGAAGAAAATGCGAAAACGGAAATGCGGTTTTGCGGAGACATTATTATATCTTGAACGAAAAATAACAATCGATTTTTCGTCTCAGTTGGGGAAAAATCCGGCCCAATAAATAAATAGATTCAACGCGTTACATATCAGATGGTGTTATTTAATAATAATTAATCGATCAATCGACGACTCGATCGATCAATCAATTTCTCTACTGCTCAAACGATCGATTACTCGGCCAATCAATTAATTCGTTGTTCGATTAATCCTTCGATCTCTCGAACAAATAAATATGTTCCAGTCAACTTATCACCCAGTAGTTACTCTCGTTGTCACAATAAACACATTTATTCATTTTGAAAAGCATAATAAAGAGTTACTTTTCTAACTACTTGTTGCTCTTGTGCAGAGGGTGCCTTTTTTCACTCTTTTCGTCCAATTGTTACCGTGAAATATACCAAAAATATTGCTGATTTATAAAACTTGAAAACTCATTATTTTTCATATCCGACGATTTCGCGAGCCTCGAGAAAATGTGACAGCCAACGCGATTGATATTTTTCGGAAACATCTATTTCGAAAATACTTTTTACAATTTAGCAATTCAACGTTTATTCGTGATTTTTTAATAATAGGCATGACAAATGCAATTGTAAGTTTTATATGCGGCATTATAGTTGCAAATTAATGATTATGCTTTTTTTTCAGACAGGCATAACAAATGCAATGGTAAATTGTCAATCAGCTTTCGAAATTCGTTTGTTAGGGAGACGCGTGGATGGCGAGGAGAGCAGGAAACATCTGTATGGATGTTTCTCGATGCATGGGCAAAGTCAGCATCGACATTATTTTCAAACATACCATTCTATTTACATAAATAAATAAATAAATAAATAAATAAACGAGAGAATGAAATGAATGGGGAAAAATGAATAAAATAAGTGAAGCTTCTCCAATCGATCTCCAACGCGTTTCCCTTTCTTTGTGATGTGATAACGTCATTTTAATTAGTTGTTTGGTCATTCAAGAGGAAATTACGCGGAGTGTTTCCTGAGAACGATGGTTACGACGATGACAGGAAAAGAATAAATTTTTATTGAAAAAGTTCTGGTTTTTGCTTCGTTTCTTTTACGATGGTGATGACGAAGTGTTCTCGCTTTTTCGTAGATCTGAGTACCACTTTTTCGACTCGAAAAATAAAACAATAAAAATGGTCAGGTGTGTAGTGTTTCCGAGTGTTTTTGTGTTACGACGAAAATTGTCGCGATCCCTCTTCGGCCGTAAGCTGTCGTACGACCTGACGATCCGTTGATTGATCATCGTCATTAATCAGACCTTCATTAGGTAGGGAATCCCGGCGACAACTGCAACACCCGACAATCGCGAAGGGGATTTCAATTTCCATTCGTTTGTCAAAGTTTTATTAGGGCAATTTTTGCTACAACTCTCTTGTTCTCTGTCTCTCCCTCTCTCGCACACCCTTCCATACCGTTCATTCTTTCTAAATCACTGCAAGAACGATACAACGGAGATGATGTCACGATGAAGATATTCGATCAATTGACTCGTTCTGGTTTATCGTCGCAGGGAAATTCAGTTTTGTCTTTTTTTTCATTTCGTTTTGTTCTCTATTTTCTTTTTTTAGGCTCGTGGGTTAACAAAACTCTCTCCGCTCGTCGGTCCGACAGTGATTTTCTTTCAAAGATGATTGTTTTTTATTTTTTTTATTTTCATATTTTGATTTATTCTTAATCTTGGAACCTTGGTTCCTTTCATTTATTCAGATTTCTCTTTCACTCTCCCTCTCTCTCGCTCTCTCGCTCGCTCTCGCTTTCTGGTATTGTTAGAGAATATTTACCGCTTCCGAAAAATCCTTTCTTGCCCTTGGATGATTTAGGATTGTTGGCTTTGTTCGGTGCGTTGTTGTTCATCTTATTTCCTACCGTTTTGCCCGTACCACCGTTCGTATCCACAACCGTTGCGATCTTTTTGCTGTCCTTAGCCGTTAACTTGTTTATTGGTTTGAGCGCTGGTACTAAGTTTGACGAGCTTGATGTCGTCTTGGTCGATGATGCTTTTCCGAGGTTTGACTTGGACGTAACACCGCTGTTGCTCAGTTTGCCACTTGTTGTACCCTTTTGAGATGCCGTAACACGGCTGACTTTGGCAACCCTCGTTGCTTGGTTCGGCTTCGCGGGACAGCACTGGTAGGGCTCATAGGAGGGAACCGTGGGTTTCGCGCTTTTACCACCCATCCCGATGTAGAAACAGCCGTCGCCTGCGGTAAGCAAATACACAACGTGTCAGATAACATTTTATTATATGTCTTTCGTTTTTTTTTTCTTTATTTTAATTTTTTATTTTTATTTTTTGGACTTTGGCTGATTCTCGCACGAGTTAAGGCGCACATAGGATCGAGGGAAATTATTGTTCCATTTTTTCTTCGTTTTTATTTCGGGTAACTAGCCATTTTTCGTATTTTTATATTTTCTTGTATTTCCACTGCACCATTCTTTGCAGCAGGCACAAAAGCTCATTTGCAATACGGTTCTGCAACTTCCACTTTTTCTTTGAAGAATCATACTTTCTTTGATTTTTTAATTAAAATAAATTTCTGACAGCTGTGCCGAAAAATATTAGCCAGAGGCTTTCCCCACGATTTATTCTCTACCACAAAATCTTCCGTACAACTTGGTTTTTCTGACGCTGAACCTAGCGGTGAATGGCGACGAAAATATTTACACGAAAAAAGGCTAATTGGCCGAATTTTTAAAACAGAGAGAGAGAGAGAGAGAGAGAGAGAGAGAGAGAGTTGGAGAATGAGAAACAAAAACTTGCCCGAACTACAGAATCAGATCACTTCAATGCCAGAACGGCCACAAAATTGAAACGTGCAACTTTTAGGGGAATTGAGTGCAAAGTTTTGATTCAAGTTTTCCCAAAAATACAACAATAACAAAAAACAGTCGGTATGATTTTAACAGCAGTTCGATCGTTTTATCACGGGGTCGCATGTGCTCTGTGAATGATGACCGTGTATTAAAAACTTCATTTGAAAAGTTTTGAGAAACCTTGAATCGAAGGATTTTTGGGATGACGTTGACCGACGCACCGAGAGAAATAAATTTTCCAGCGTGCGTAAGAATCTCAAATCTCATTCGATAAAAATTGATTTTTCTCGGCGCATTAAGTGTGTTAAATACCGTGTGTGTTTCGTAGCTATGGTAATCGCAAACGTGATTGTATTTCGTCACCGAATGAGTAATGACAGTCGCTGTCATTGGCAATAATACTGAATAGCAAAATGTGAATTCATAACGCGGCCCCGACCTTTTGTGTTTCCAATACTACATCAAAGTCTAACAGGAAAAAATCGAAAAGGAAAAACGGATTTAGACGAAAAAAACGGCAGGATAATACGAAACAAGAGCGAAGAAAAAAAAGTCTCAAAGAAGTAAAAGCGAGAGTTAAGGCGTGAGATCACTGGGTTGCATGAAATCACTTATCGAGGCGAAACGATACACTTTACTCGATCGGCAATCGCCATGTAACGGATCTCGATGTTTAGGCTTTTTTCTCCATAATCGTTCACCAGGAAGCTTAGGAAAAATTGTTATCGGCTAAAGCTACAGCTGGGGACTGTTAAAAAACAATTTCATATCGAAAGAGTTAATTCTGCGCGGTTTTTGTTCCTGGGAGTTTCAAGACATCAGCTTTATCGTTTGTTCTTCGAAGAATAGTCCACCGTGAGATTATCAAATGGTCCGATGATTTGGGAAAACAAATAGTTCTTCTCTCGTCAAATTCATGGTGCCAAGAAATCTGAGTCCCGTAAAAATGTTGTTTTCTTCCGGAATATGAGCGATGCTGATAAAACGAATATTCTCCCGTTAGCGCCAATAGCGTCGTGTATCATTTCACCTCCACTGGGTGAATAGGAAAATAAAGTGTCCAAATTTTTTTTCAAAACACTGCAGAGAAATAGAGCGAGCGGAGAAAAAAAATCAATTCTTTTGAAACGAATGTTCATGCGGTACGCCCTCCAGTTCAGCCGCCAATTCGAGAGCGCGTTCATACTAGAAGTATCGTCTAGCATATACATGGAGAACGAAGCGTTTCTAATTGGTATATGCACTACGTGGGGATTACTACTAAACCTAATTGACAATTGCACGCAATAAAAAAAACTACGTATTTGAACATAAATATATAAACACAGAGACAAATGTTTATATATGTATATTCTATACGAGAAAAGTCGCGACGTAATTGTGTTTAACGATAAATCAATAAAAAAATTAACAGCCTCGAACCCGTCGATCTTGGAACTCTTTAATACTGGATATACCTACATCCACCAACGATCTCTCTGCGATATTTTAACATCTCGTTATCTCTTTCGTTCCATTATAACTCTCCCAGACTTGTTATCACATCCCATTCACTGGATTCTTGCAATTTTCTGTTTCTTTGTTTTCGCTTTTAATTTTCGTACGTATTAGCTTCTTTTTTGTTTCGTTTCGTTTTGTTTAATTCCCGTCCTCCTGGGTCTCGTTAAGACGTTGTTGCACTTTTACCTTTGTGGAGAATTTTCTTCAAGGCTTTGTTATCATTTTCTACGCTGCCATCATCATTATCATCATCATCTTCATCATCATCATCATCATCGTCATCGTCGTCATCATCATCATCATCATCATCATCATCATCATCATCATCATCATCATCATCATCATCATCATCATCATTATCATCGTTATCATCATCATCATCGTCATCATCATCATCATCATCATCATCATTATCATCATCATCATTATCATCATCATCATCATCGTCATCGTCGTCTTCATCATCATCCTCATCCTCATCATTATCATCATCATCATCATCATCATCATCATCATCATCATCATCATCATCATCATCATCATTACCTGTATCAAGAGTAGCAGTCGTCATCATACACGGTATGTAGAGACACTCGGTATGATTAACAGGTGATCTGTTCGCAATAAAATATTATATATGTGTATAATATAATTTAATAATTATATATACATATATATATGATATTTTATTCATGTATAATATGCTGATAATAACTTTACATGAAAATCTGGATGTTGTTTGTTTTTTGGGTATTCCGCGAAATTTATCCACGAAAGTGTTCTAATTAAGACGATTCTATAATGCCGTCTGGAGGTGTGTCCATCGTTCTCATTTGATTTGCATTATTATTACGATTATTATTGTTGTTGTTGTTGTTGTTGTTGCTATTTCTTTTGTTTCTAATGTTGTTATGATTACTGTTACTGTTGTTATTATTATTATTTTTTAAAAATGATTATTCATTATAGCGACGTGGTAGACATGCGAGAGACGGAATAGAGATATGAGTTTTGTTTCAAATCGGAAGATCGAGAAAGCGAATGAGCGACAAAGAGAGTGTTGAGGGGAGAGAGAGAGAGAGAGAAGGATAGAAATAGAAAACGTGTGATAGCAAAAACTCGAGAACGAATCGCGACGCCGAAGTAATTTGTACGAGACGTTTTACACGCGTTCAACTTGATTAAGTGGAGGCTACGCAACGTGGGCCCCGTGCCTCTAAGTTGATCGATGAGCTTCATCGTCCTGAGAACGACAACGCCGCGCGGTACTTCTCTTTTCCGTGATCGGTATCATTCACCCTCGCGTATGAGTTTAGGAGGAAAAGAATTTGTTTTCTTTACTTTTAGGTCGTATCGTAAAATCAGCAATTCTGTTAAATTCCAAATCGTTAATCTCCATTATGGGAGGGTTAGAATTTTTTGCATAACTTGGTCGATTTAGTCATTCGAACAATCGATTATGCAAACAAGGAATACAAACCAATCAAACAGAATCGATTCAATACCCGTAATTTTGGAGTCGCAATTATTTTGACATTCCAGAACTAATTAATTATACATTTTTTACGAAAATCACGAACTATCGGCGACGCGAGTTCCTTCCATAGAAAATTAATCTTTGATTGTACTTCGCAGTTCCGCAACGATCTTACAACCAAGGACGGTTAATGAATGCGATATGGTGAATATACTGAGAGGCTTCTCGTTTTTAAAATGCACTAAACTTTCGGTCCATCGAGTCGTCGACGAGATCCATGTTTGCTCCGCGCATGAAATCATCCCCGCAATTTTGTCTTAAACGCAACTTACATTCATTCTCAGCCAACTCATACGCGAGCAGTCATTTTTCTTTAGGAACTTTAACCTTTCGCCAACTTTTTATTCCACGTTCTTTTCATTCTGACGTTCCGTGTTTATAGTAAAATAAATGCCACAATTAAAATACTAATGAACGTTTCGCTAAATGATGCCAACGTAAAAATATCCATCAAAATCTAGCGGCATTATTGAGAGTGATTCGCGACACGGTGTTTTACGAATCATGGACGGCGTTGACGAGCTAAGGTATTTTAGCCGCTTGGACCAATCGACTGAGTGTTGAATTTCAACAACATTTTGTATGGAAAATGTTCACATATACTGATTAAACAAACTGGAGGTGGATTTGCACTTCACCGTGTTCTCTTGACCTACGAAAATATCAATTACTAATTAGATGCTCGAAAAAATATTGTCAGACTTAGCGAAAAATGAACACTGTCGATTCGTAGAGAATTCTTCCTGGAACGAATCAAGTCATTGTGCATTCAAGTCACTCGACAAATACGACTTGTTGAATATTTACTTTATTCTTCGCTAATTCAGCAAATTTGTAATTATTGATATTTTTCCAGGTCAGGAAAACGTCCCGTAGTGCGAATCATGTGCCGTCCCATTAATGTAGTGCATCGAATTATGCAAAAATCCGTTGTGAAAATTTAGAGCATTTATTTGACCAGTTTGCAGCAGTTAATTCGCTTTGATTGAATGAAAATTAGTGTTGGGAGCGAGAAAGCGAGCGAGAGGGAGAGATAAGTATTCATGTAGATAGATAAAAATGAAACCTCGTAAAATTGTGTTCTCGTTTAAGAAAAAGGCAAGAGCAAAGTGAATTCAAGTGAAATCTATCGCGGATACGTGGGCACGATCGCGACGGTGCGTGCTCGTTGATATTTGTGGTAAGCCGGTGCTGTTTCAGTCACGATCGATATTAAAGTCACAAAGAACAGTACACCCGTAATAATTATCATCATTCTAGATGTTTCCTTACTTTTCTGTTCGATTAGCCATTCCAGAACTTTGTCCTCGTTCTTAAGATTACCTACAAAAGTCAGACACACGCACACATATATATAGCACATGATAAACTATCTGAATGAAAAAGATACATTATTTGTAAAAAAAAACCAATGCCCTACTAATCGTGAGGCTTTTAAAATAATCGAATAAACCAAGTTCTGCAGATCGATCATTTTTCGATCAATCAACAATGCTCAGAGACCTTTGCCCTACTAATTTCTTTTTTTACAGATTTTTTATTACCAAACTCTTCTTTTTATAACGGATACCGAGTTTTTTGACCCAGCAAGGTTCCTGGGACTCTGATGAGTGCTGATATTCGAGCAAATATGAACAGTTATTTATTCCTAGTTGTACAATTACCACGGATAAGTAAATTGTTTAATTTTGCACTTGCTCATGAAACAATTAATTCTGTACGTATAAAGTGCAATGAAATTATTTGTTTGTTTTTTTTTTTACGAACTGCAATACACTTCTGAGGATTTGACAAGATTTTCCATTCGGTGATCCGTCTTTGAAAAAATATTCAAGCAAATGGTTTTGAATTCATAAATTTTTAGTGCAAACTTGTAATCAACGACCGCACAATCCCAAAATAATAATATTTCAAAAAATCGACAGCACGTGAGGAAAATGTACGGCTCGAAAGATTCGACTCGATTATTCTTGGTGGGCTCGTATAAAATAATTGCAAATGATTTCCTAACTTGTAATGAGCGGACTTGAGAAATTTTTCATTCCACAGGGAATATAAAATTTATAACCGTTGCAAAAACTATCTCAAGCCCTATTCCAAAGTCTTTTTTTCACTACGTCAATAATTGTGAATTTTGGTCTTTCAATCAACGTCGATTGCAACGAAAAGAATATTTTAATGATTCGAAAAAGCAAATGCGGCATGAATCGTGAGAAAATTTCGAGATTCTTACCGTCATACATGATGGGCACGCCGGTCTCGTAATACACAAGAGCCGGAAATGAGAAGATTCCGATTTCAGCGGCGAGCTTGGCATCATTCGACTTAACGAATTGTATACCGTGTTTGTCCGTGTCGTCATCGATCGTTTCTAGTTCTTCAAGAATCTCACGACATGTGTCGCATTTTTCGTCGTCAGCATCTGTGTATGGAGAAAAAAAAACAGTTCTTATCATTTCCTTTAAGCGGTTCGATCGAAATGACGAAAAGTTTCCATCTCTCGATCATCGCTTGCCACTAATTTAGAGTGAGACTATTTTTTGAATTATTCAATGTCTATAATGCTGAAATAATAGCGTTTTTAAACTTACAGAAAAATACAGCAAGATGTTCGACGTCGTTGATAAGAACTTGCAGTGTTTTTCGATCGACGCTCTCGATGACATCGGGCGTCGAACGACGAAGTTCTAGCACCCAATCAAGAATGGCATCCTCGTGCATCATATCACCACTGTAAATATTACGGAATTTGTGACGGTAGAAGGCAAGAGCCGGAAGTCCCGGCAAATCGTACTCTTTCTCAATTCCATCGTCCGAAATTTTCACGAAATCGATATCCTTCTCTTCGCATTCGTCGTCGATGTTCTCCAATTCTTGCAGAATCTTTTGACTCTTTTTGTCACCCTCCTTATCTGGGAATCATTAGGTCACGAGCCAATTCAGCCCGAATATAAAAAATGAATGGATTTTTTGACAATTGAGTAAATAAAACATTGACTGGTGTAAACTTTGGTTACTCACAGAAAAAGACAACGACGTGATCATTTTCGTCGAGAATGTTTTCCAACATTCTCGCGTTGACTTCCTCGATTTTTCCGGGTATCTCGAGGGTATTCTCGTCCGTTAACCAGGAGAGTACTTCGTCCTCGTCCTCGACGTCGCCTTTGTAAATCAGTGGCTCCTTGTTACGGAAGAACGCGAGAGTAGGGAAGTTCTTGATTCCATGCTTTTTCGCGATTCCGGTGTCCTCCGTTGTCACAAATATTATTCCAGTTTCGTCAAGCTCGTCGTCGATGTTCTCCAATTCTTTCAAAACCGTTTCACACTCGTCACCTTCTTCACAGCGACCACCTACGCAAAATTTCCCAACAGATTGAACATATTATTTTCAACTATAAAGAATCTCGTTGATATTTTAAAAAAAACTTTACCTTTATTTTTATTTTTTTTCGGTAAATCAATATTGTTGCATAGATCGTGTACATCAAATGAACTTACTGAAGTAAACGACAACGTATTCGTGCTCGTCGATCAGGCCAGACAAAATTTCGTCCGTAACTTCTTCGATGGTTGCGGAATTTTTTTGTTCTATAAGCCACTGGAGTACTTCGTCCTCATTGAGCAAATCACCCTCATAGATTGCAGGTATTTTGTCCTCAAAATAGACGAGAGTTGGCAAATGATCGATACCGTAATCCTTCGCCTCGGCTGTGTTGTCCAATCGTATCATAACGATAGCCTCCTTCTCAAGATCGTCATCGATGTTCTCCAATTCGTTGAGGATTCTCATGTTCTGTTTGTCCTCTTTGTCATCTGTGCAAAAGTTCAAAAAAAAAAAATTCCAGTAAGGTTTTCAGGCTTCCAGTTTTCCATTCATTTGCAAATTATGTAATCCGTATACTCATTACTTTAATCATTATTGACTTCAGAATATTTTACTATCGACTATTACATTGGAACCGACGAAAAGATGAATAAAGTGTTCATCATCATCCATGAACGATTTTCTTTCTCCGTATGAGTAACCTTGTCGAAGGGACTTACATTGGATTACTTACAAAACAGTACAGCGAGATATTGGGTTTTCTCGATAAGTTTTTCCATCATCTCATCTGTCACTTCCGGAATCTCTCGATGCTTTTTCTGGTGTAACAGCCAACCGAGTAGCTGATCTTCATTCATTAAGTCGCCTGAAACATCAGCGCGCGATTAATATCAGGACCTTACGCTTTTTTCTTTTATATACAGATTCACATGAAAAGGTATGAATATATAATTTGAAGAGTCGTAATTACCATCGTAAATGTGTGGTATTCCCCGCTCGAAAAATACCAACGTTGGTAAATCGTCAATTCCATACTCCTTTGCTTCCTCTTCGTCGTCGATCTTGACGAACGCGATATCGTGCTGATCGCAATCGTCGTCGATATTTTCTAGCTCAGTAAGAATCTTTTGACTCTTTTTCTGCTCCTTATCGTCTGCCAGAAAAATAAAGAAAAATCAATTTCTTCAACGTTTCAAATGGTTCTATAGGATTCGATGTTTCAATGAAAACCGAGGTGTTTTTAAAATATTCTGAGGTTTTTATTTTTTGGCAATTCAAGACCAAGTTAACAAATTTTGAGAAAAAAAAAAAACTCACAGAAGAGCACAGCCACGTAAGGCATTTTCTCGATAACCATGTCCAACATTTCATCGGTGATGTCTTCGATTTGATCGCTCTTCTGTTGCTGTTCCAGCCACTTGAGGACCTTCTCTTCGTCCTCGAGATTACCTTCGTAAAGGGTCGGTATACCTTTCTCGAAGTATATCAAGTTTGGCATTTTCTCGATACCGTATTCCTTAGCCTCTTCGGCATTGTCGATCTTCACAAATATCACACCCAGCTGATCGCATTCGTCGTCAATGTTCTCGAGCTCGTTGAGCACCCTTTGGGATTTTCGGTCGTTGTTGTCGTCTGAGTCATTAGTTCATTTCATCATTCAAAGAAAGAAAATATAAACGCCAAACCTTCCGCTTCCATATATTCGCCCACTGAGCCAAACATTTTTCTTTACGTGCAATTGCCTCGAAATTTATAAACATCGTAAAAAAAAACAAATGTTTGGGGTTCGTTTGTGATTGAATAACTCCAAAAACAGTTAACAAGTCGTTTTTGGAAAGACTGCTGAACCCATTACTGAACCCATGAACACATTACTTACAAAAAAGTACTGCTATAGTTTTTCCTTCTTTAACAAGACGGTCAAGCATTTCATCGGTAACATCTTCGATCTCGTCCTTTTCTAATTGAGCGAGTAACCATTCCAGAATTTCATCCTCATTCTCAATGTCGCCTGTAGAGAGTTTAGGAAAAAATGTTTATTTTTTTTTGTCGCGTTATTGCGGATTGCAAGTGATCGTGAAAAAATTGTGAAAGATTCGGATATGAATAGTAATCAACATTGGAATGCTCGAATGATGCATTTGAATAATTGTATCCGGGCAGTTGCTATTTTGTTTACTCAAGTTTTGGCATTGTCGAAGGAAATTCCTACCGTCGTAAACATTGGGTATTTGTCTTTCGAAATAAACGATCGCGGGTATGGAATCGATGCCAAAATCTTTCGCTGCTTTCTCGTCATCAATCTTAACGAATTGTATTCCGTGTTTGTCGCAATCGTCGTCGATCTTCTCGAGCTCGTTGAGAACCGTCATCGAGTCATCATCGCCGTGATCGTCTGTGCAGGCGTGCGGACGTAACATGGAATTATATTTCTCGAGTTATAATTATCAATGCTCAACTGAATAATTTGGAATAATTGAAAAATCGTATTGACACATACAAAAAAGTACAACGAGATTGTCCATGTTGCCGATGAGGGTGTTTAGAGTTTTCGCCGTTACATCTTCAATTACGTCCTCCTCGTCGCCTGTACTCTTGTTCGAAACCAACCACTCCAGGACGTCCTCTTCTTTACTCAATTCGTCTGGCAAGACAATTCGATTGGTTAGTTTATCGAATAAACGAATGGAAAAGTAAAAATTCATTTTCCATGTCCTTACGTTCGTAAATAATTGGAATCTGGTGACGATAATACACGAGAGCTGGAAGAGGTCCGAGATTGTATTCCTCGGCAAGTTCTTCATCGGCAATTTTTACGAAACCAATGCCAAGTTGATCGGCTTCATCATCGATGTTTTCCAACTCTTGAAGTGCCCTTGCACATTTTTTGCAGTCCGGTTTGTCTGTCCCATTTGAAACCAATGAAAAGCTTTGACTGTGCGTTCGATTTATCCTTCAATTTCTTTCCTCCCTTCTATACTTTTGCTTTTTTTTCTTAAATCCGTCAACAATTTACATATCGGTTCTCACGATTGACGATTCCGCAGCAGTCGCCACGGAAAGACTTACAATTTTAATCAACATAACAAATAAGCCAAAAAATCACTTCACAAGATTAACTTTTAATTACCATCCCAAATATTGGTTATTACAAAAATCATGCATTCAAGACGTTGTTTTTAAATCCTTGTGATGAGTGCTACTGAAATTATCGAATTAAGGGTTTGTCTATCTTGCAGAGGCATATGAACGAGTCCCGAAATGAATAACAAAAAAATTGAAATATTGAATTTTTTCGAAAAAGCGATTCCAAGCATTATTCTTTGAATTTTGAATCCCAATGAATAATCTCAAAAAACGAACATATTTGAATGAATGTATTCTTTAGAAAAAAAAAAAAATACATCATCAAATGTGTCGGTTGTCACGACTCGACGTGTTAATCTTTTTTTCTTATTTCATGTACGAATGGGGGATGAAAAAGGGTGTCTGTGTCTACTGCTTGCGTTCACTCGAGATGAAGAACATTTCTAAAAAAAAAAAAAATAACATTTTCAAGAGAAAAGTGTATCTAGAAAAAGATTGGAAACACTATTGCTTATTAAATGGCGAATAAAAATAAGATAAAGTTGCGAATCGTGGAAAAGGACGGGGGCCTTGATTTTACGTAAGAGTGTACTTACTAGAGCCGGCGCCAGTACACCGCTCCGTGTTCGGACCTATCCACACCAACACACACAAAAAAATTGTTTCGCCTATATTAGATACACGTTATTATTCATATTATTATCATTATTTACACATTTGTTTGAGTGTGCGTCAGGCACGCGATCACTTATGTGCAGCACATGATTATCTACATATTCCAATGAAAGTTCACCAACGCGCCATTCTAATTGAGGCTCCTTCACACTAATCAAATTATCGTTTGATCTTCACAATAGTCGTATACGTAGTGAATCCAATAATTTAATGAATAACCGATCAATTCGTCTTGCAGCATGTTTCTCAACGTAGAAAATTATTAATGACACGAGATTTCCATCCATAAATAAGAAGAGACGTCTATAAATGCAAAATTCCATGATTCCGCATCCTCGTCGACATTTTCCAACAAATGCGACGTATGACTGCTTGTTCAATTACTCAACAGATTCTCTTTCCTAAACTTCGTCGTTTCAATGTTACGTTATTCTCCTTGCATACAACTACTGTGAAAACTGAATTCTCCGTTGATTAGTGTGAAGAATTCTACCTTGAGGATTGTGAAAGGATCGATCAAAAGACACTCAACTGTCTCAAGTTTTTTGAACTGTTGAAACCAATAGGCTGATGACTTGTGTTGTTTTTCTCATCAACCACAAATTGAAAAAGTGTTTTTACACGATATCTTGGAAGTCACCAATAAATTACATAAAATTTGACATACATTTAAAAGGAATTGTCAAAGGCTTTATGAGCGAGGCTCCGGTCACCGAACCTTCTGACATTTGCTCATACTTTTTGGCCAACAAACACAACGTGTGATGTTCTGCATATATATATATATTCATGCACGTATGTAGATATCTCGATGTTCAAAAATACATATAATGGAGTTCACATGAGCATTACTCATGATGAAAATCATATCTCGAAAGATATATACATCAATGCATATCGTATATATTCAATAATTGCCCAACGTAAACTTATCACGCGGACTTCACGTAACAAACACTTAACATTTACACTGATATTTACAACATTTACAAATTATCGTCCCGTGTCTCTTGACGTCGTTGATAAACAAACAAGAAAAAAAAAATAACAGAGCGACGAAGAGAGCGAGAGAGAGAGAGAGAGAGAGTGCATGGAGTCCTGTAGAAAATTGCATCAATTAATAAACATTTTAGGCAGCGTTATGAATCGTTAAAATTTCTCAAATTCATCATTCCATTTCAATTTTCATTTCACAGCTTTTTGTTTGTCATCTGTTGATTTCTTTGCGGGTTATTACGTACTCATTGCGTTACGTAGCAAAATAATGAATATTGCAAGGAAGATGATAGCGGAATAAGAAAATTCGATGAATAAATAAATCCGTGATAATCCAACTTTCAAGGAAACATTGGTCAATTTTGTAGGCCGCGGTGTTTTCACTGGAAATGAAATTTTGTTGAAAAACCCGGATATTTTGTTGAACCAGGTAATCTAAATATTTTTGGGTAATTTCAAAAGCATATTTGGTTCCCAACGGAACTGCTGTCAGCAAAATTTACGGAATTTGTAGAATCTTTGTTGCTGCAATGACAAAATTTTTTGGATTATTAAAAAAAAAGGTTCAATCGAACGTATCCAACAAAATATCGATCGTTTCCATTAAAACTTTGTTTTCAGTGATTGATGCTCGCCTAGCATTGCTGCTGTTATGCTTTCTCATTAGACCTTTTTTTCAATGATCCGAGCGATTAGACGATTCGTACGACTTACAGAAGAGAACTGCTACGAATTCTGTGTCTTCAACGATTTTGTCGATCATTTTCGAGTTTACTTCTTCGATTCTGTCGGGCAGGTCCATCGCCTCGAGGCTCGTTAAGAATTCCAGTACGTTCTCCTCGTCCATCAGGTCGCCTGTATTATTTCATCGAAACTTTATACATCCCACAAATATCATGAATACATTTTATACTACACAATTCCTATCCGTATGCAAGTATGTATATATCGATACATCGATGTACGTGGGGATCATCGTGTCATGTTACAAATTACAGAATGACAAGATCGCTACTGGCATATTGTAAGTGGATACAAGTCGTGAATTCGTTACGGCTCTGCGGTTTGAGGAATTCAAGTGAGAAAAGCAAAAAGCAGAGCGAACAAATGAAAATTTGTCGACGTGAAACGAGTTGAATAACTTTGGCAAATATCTCGTGTGACAAATCCTTGGGATATATTTCCAAAGACAAACAAATCAATTGTTTAAGATGAAAAAGGCGAGAGAATTGTTGAAAATATTCAATCAATCCCATTCGATTATTTATTCGTAGTTTCTGGAATATGGGAGCACATATGAAGATGAGAGCAATTGAGAATTGTGGGTCAAATGCTATCGCCTGAACCTCGAGCTTTTCTCATTCCTCTGGCAAGGTCGTAAGCTTCGGCGTGATTCCAATAAAAGTTTTTGGCGCACTATGCGCACCGCCCCCGCGAGTCTCATCCACGAAACCCGATGTTATTGCTTTTCTCGTGTGTGGGAGCAAAACAAACAAAAGTTCGAGAACAAAAAGAAATGTTTTCGCTTCTGGTAACGGTGACACAATTTTGTCATTATCTTGAAATTTCGTCAAGATTTTCAAAAATCCAAACGACCCACAATTCGAGTGGCCAGATTTTTATTTTATTAATTCATCAAATCAATGTAGTGGTCGATGATTTTATACGTTAAAAAATCTCACCATCATAGATGATCGGTTCTTTTTCCCGGAAATACGTAAGTGCCGGGAAATTTTTAATTCCGTATTGCTTGGCGAGCCTCTTGTCGTTGATCTTGACGAAATCGACTCCAAAGGTGTCCGTGTCATCGTCGATCTTCTCGAGCTCGGCCAAGACCTTGTCGCATGTTGTGCAGCTCCTTGCATCTGTAACGTCATATAAAAATTCTCAGTTTTCATTACATCCTTCGTAATTATTCAATCGATTTTCCAACCAACTCGAACAATCATGTATTCATGGAATCCATTTGTTTCGTCAAATTATTCGATCCCAAATATATTCTCAACGTTTCGTTATCGTCGTCAACGTGATCATTATCAAACCCGCAATATTTTTTCAAATGGAAATTCAATTTTCAGACACTTTCAGAAAATACAATTTGCCTCATTTTGTAAATTAGAAATAAAACTGCATTCAAATTGATTATTTTTTGTAACGACATTGATGAATATGAGATACACATGGCTCTCCTAAATGTCGACAATCATATTTGTGCTGCTTGCTGGCTCCGAAGCCACGTGCACTAAATAACGATAAAACGTGACATTTCTAAATAACCAGAGTAAATGTTGATTCTACATGTGCAGATATGCAACGCATTAGGCATAGGAACATCGGATTCCTCAAACATTTATAACAGAGTCAAAAAATTTGCATATTACAAAAACAGTTGAACTTTTCCTTGGGTTCCATTTTTTTTATGAGAGATTACAGTCTTGCGAGAAAAGTATAGTAAATAGTTATTCGTTACTGAAATTTCCACATGTGGAAAAAAAAATAAAAATGATTGAAAAAATCAACATTTTTTACTTTCCAAAAAATGTTATAGAATTTTGAATTCGCGAACTGATCTCGTGGTTGATTCATTGTTTTGGCAAATCAGTAATTACACGTAACGAATTACAGTCAGGCTTACATGCACGCAAGAAGAGTTGACAGAATTTTTCGGAATGACGCGTACGCACCAGACCGCGTGATCTAATTAGTCGCCAGGGCGTCGACGAGGTTTCCGAAAATATATAGTACGAACCAAACAACCATGTGAAAATCACATGCTGATGTTTGTCGATTATTGTAATTGAACGTTGATAGTAATTGAAAGAAAATGATGATTTTAATTAAATTCTATTGTCGGCTTTTGCATAATTATTGTAATTTTCAATTTTCATAACGAATGAATTCCGAAAATTTCGTTGCTCCGTGAAAAATGGAATTTCCATAATACCTTTGAAACGTTCATTTATCGAATATTCACGATGGTGCAACAATATGAAATGGATACAGGGACTATATAAACGAATCCCCGCATTCGAAATCCGTTGACGAACGTGGGAGTAAAAATAGAGGGTGGGTGATGGATTTTGGAAGAGCTCTCTAGCTTCAGGGTTACGCTAACTGTTCACATATTTTTAAGTAGCGATGCCTGCACCTTACAAATAAAAGCTCACTTGAGTCGCTACTCCTCTTTTCTATGCTTTTGTTTAAAAAAAAAATATGATTGGCACTTATTTTTATTAAAATGCTTAATCAACCCGAAACACGATGATGTTCCGTTATGCTCGTTCCTTCGGCGGTAATTCTTCTCACTTACACTAGCAAAATGTCTAGCCGCATAATTGGCGTGAAAATGATTACACTGGAAATAAAATTTTGTTAAAAAACCTCGATATTTTGTTGAACTAGGTAAACTAAATATTTTGGGGTAATTTCATAATTTTCGTAATTTTTACAGCATATTTGGTTCCTAACGGAACTGCTGTTAGCAAAATTTACGATCGGAATGACAAAAATTTGCTCTCTGAAGAGAATTTGTAGAATATTCGTTGCTGCAATGAAACAATTTTTGGGATTATTAAAAAAAAAAATTTTTAGTTGAACGTATCCAACAAAATATCGATCGTTTCCATCACAATTTTGGTTTCAGTGTTGTGCACATCGAAACCGAAATTATGATCAGGCTTAGTAACCCTGGTTTTTGGCAGCTCACACAATATATTCGATAGACTCAGCCGATACAGACATAGCCAGATGCCGAAGTGTGATTCGATAATCGGTTAGTAAATAAGTTGATCAGACGTGCATCAGAAATGATGCGATAATGAATTGTCGGTTGACGATGACGACACAGCAAGAGAAGCCCGAATATTCTGTCAGTTGATGTTTGCATCGGCGTTGCGACCATTTTAGGCGATTCAAACCCTGAGAATAGAGCGAAGAGATAAAAAAAAATATTTCTTCGAGTTGGAAATACGTGGTGACAGAGAACATATCGTAACTCGTGGAAAATATAAAACTGCGAGATCTAAAAAAAAAAAAAAAATCGAAAAATGTGGACGAGCGAGCGTTTCGCGCATCGCGCGATGGCTCTTGTCGTCACATCTGATCATCGTGAATCATTCATTCACATGCTTACGGGCTTGATGGCTACCCTCGGAGCTATTTCTTGTTCCCACGTACGATGGAGAACGAAAGGATCGTCTCGAAAAACTTAAAAACGCTCTCCAGAAATATATTTTTTGATCGCTTGAATATTCACGTATCTAAAGTATCTAAAGAATAATTTCAGTGCAAATCTTTCATTCCATAAATTCTGATGTTCCATGAAAAAATCGATAATCACAGAACTCTGCAGTTAATGATTATTCATCATATGTCATAACTAGCTCAATAATCTTATTTATTCAATAAGAAAATTTTTTATTTGGTAATAAATTAAAAAAAGAATAAAGAGTGCGATTAAATTATACCGATTTATTTGAGTGCGACTCGGATCGACTATTTCGAACACAGCCTCAAGGAATGACAATCCCCTGCGACACCAGCAGTTCGTGCTCGTCTTTATAATACCAGATTGACTCAACGAGTCGTCTCGTTCGAATTTTTCGCACGGGCTCAAAACCTCGCAAGCTCGTATCTTCAGCATTTTCCTTCTGGCCTCTCTGGCTGAAAAGCATGGCATATGTATATCTCTAGACTTAACTGATGGATACGCGTGCGAGCTCGCCTCGTCGACTGACTCCCCCGCACGAAAATCACAGCTCTCGTGTGTACATAACCGTGGGGATGAAATCATTGCGATTCGGTCGGCCGCATCGCGATTACGAGACCTTCTGTTACGAGATTTATGAATATGTACGTAAGCGAAGATGCAGCTTCTAAAATCCCCGGTGAAAATAAGTGCGAGGATTATCCAACAAATTCAACGAATTATCAACGTCGTTGTTCATTGTATTTCGAATATTAGCAACTCGTGTTTATTTCATTGAAGACAAAAAAAAACAGTAAATCGTCGAAATGTTTTTTTTCCTGTACACATAATCTCTTGAATTATGATTCCATTTAACTTTTATTTACATGAAAAATGCTTAGCTGGCAGCAGGTCCTATTTATCGAGGCTTTGCTGGCTTTGACCGCGAAAACTATCCGGACGCTTTTCTCTTTCTCTCTTGAGTATAATTAATGCCAACCAAGCAATTATACGTCTCCTCCTCGACGCGGCACAGTGTCATCAATGCACGCGTATGCATTTTCCAACTCTGAGACTGCCAGATCTCGAGCTTGCTGCTTCTATTCACTCGCTCTTATGTACATATATATATATATATAGACATGGGTAGACATGTTTGCTCGTAAGATAGTTATAACGTGCCTACGATGCCCGAACCACCCACGCGATGTCCCAAATTGCCAACTTACGCAGTTGAAAACTTGCTGGCTTTTATCACAACAGAGAGGCCATTGCTGAGCTGAGAAGAAAGGAGAAGCACATGATTCCCTGCATTGAGCAAGGATATCAGCTCGAAGAAAAAATATCGTGGAGATTTTAACAAAGTTAGAGACGGAATGTTTCATGGGTTACCATAGAATATATATACATAACGAAATAGGTCAATAGATCGAATTCCGCTCTATTTTTGTCAAATTCTACGCGATGAATTTCCGGGACATCATGAAACTGTTTTTGTATTTCGTTGAATCAAACTTCTCAAAAAATACAAATATGTATTTAAAAATGAGTTGGAAATCAAGTTCCTCCTAACATGCGAATTTTTCAGCTACGCCAATCATCGACTGAGTTGCAACAGCGACGAGTCAATTGAACGTATGAGATAGGCGAGGGACAAGCAAAGACCGTCGATCGGGAGAAAGAAAAGAGTCGTTTTGGTACCTGCTGGTTGCCCACTCTGGCACACAACAGTTTTAGCATTTGCTCGCGCTCTCGAGCTCCCACACACTACCACATAAACCTCTGTGTCCTGTATTTTGCGTTATATCCATGTAACATTGGTAGTGAGTATTGCTCGGGAAGCTCGAATCTCCCGGTACCCATACGGAGTAACACGAGAGTCTCTACAACCGTAATTCAAACTCGACGAGCATTTTTTTTCAAATTTCTCCATAAAATGTTGAACCAAGATTTTGAAAAAATCTTTGCCATCACCGAAACAAGACTTTATTAAAAAAATGATTTAAAAAAATAGCTAGAACCCGAATTAAAAACGACTGTTGATGGAGGAATTTCCCGCTGAAATTCGATTTTTATTTTTACTCCAATATTTACACACCTGCAGTTTGTATTTTTTTTTGTTTTTTTTTTATTTTTATTTTTATTTTTCCAACCCTCGCGTAATTCGACTTTGTGTTTTTTATGTCAAATATATATTAAGAAAAGCTGGTTGGATGACGTCCACTATGACGTTGCTGCAAGATGAGAAAAGTGTACATTTACATATATACGTACCCGATACGTATATGACATGTGGGAAGGGGCTACCTACCAACACATACATATATACTGTACACTGTATACGCAACGGCTGGCTAATTTACACGAGAGGCTACGGAAGAAGAATAAGAATACGAAGAAGAAGAAGAAGAAGCTCGACTCTGGAAATAGTATCGGCCAGCGAGCTCGGCAAAGATCTAACGCTCAGCACCACGGAACCTCAAGTGCATTTTACATACATATATATATGTATATGCTATATGTATGTGTATACAAGTTCCACGCAACCCTTTACCTTCATAAGAATTTTCTTTTTAACGAGCTCCATCGTGTATTTTTCATTTTCAAGTATCCCTCGTGCATTTTTCGTCTCAACACTCATTTTTTTCGTGTCTGTTTACTTGGCTCGATCACTGAACGCAGTTTGCAGTCGAGTAGACGCGAACAGTGGAAAACTCATTGCAGAGAACTTTTCTTCTGATTTTTTCATTTTTTCTCGAAGAATTGTTAACAATTTCGTGAACCTCGAGCACAAAATTTGCTGCAGTCTCCTTTCCTACACAGAATACGAAGCCCTTCGAAATATGATTTTACCATAAACGCTTTAACGTTCAAATTCAATTGATTTTTCGATTCACTTACAAACCTCGGCTTTTGAATATTTACCAAGCAACAAAACGGCGCATCGAATACTGGTCCCTCAATGCAATAATAATTACGCGCTTGTTATCCTAAGCAGTCGATATAATTAATTTTAAATATTCATTGGAAATTTTCTGGAACGCAGTGAATCTGAGAATAATGATCATTGTTTCCGTGAACGATTTTATAAAGCAATATTTTTTGTGTATTAATAAATGGATATAGGAATACGGGCCCGTCGAGGCGAAAGTAGTAGGAACTCGTATCGGTTGGTCGTCTTGCCGCCCTGCTGGGCAGTATATAGTAGAACAGGCAAAAAGCAGGAACGGGGCGACGCGCGCGCAACCGTGCCAAAATAACTTGGTACGTATTCTAAAAGCGTTACAGGCCACCGAGGGAGCGCCGTCGCGATCGACGGCTACCTCCTGGTCCGCCGGCCTTGCGCCCGCCACACCGTTACGCCCGAATCTCTCTTAGTCTCACTCACTCTCTCCTCGAAATTCTCTCATTCTCTTATTTCTTCAACCCCTTCTCCCGTTATCCACCTCCGCCTCGTAGTTTCTAAATTGAAATTTAGTCGACGACCAATGATTTTTCATCCGAGGTGACCAGTCATCGAGGCTTCGCGATATTTGCCCGCTAGGTTTTTTTCGGATATAGCGACACATCGGCCTTGAGGAACCTCGACCTTTTCCCTCTTACCATCATCAAAATCAAAATGTATCTTCCAGATAAACCGGAAATCTTCTCTCTTTCCCCTGATCCCCTTTTTTTCGTCACTTCTCAAAAAGACGATACAAACTTTTTCACTTTGATGATTAAATTATTCTTGGGCAGAAAATGAGGAAATAGTAATGGCAGATCAGCGTCTCTGCATCTCCTCACTCCGCAACCATTCAAATCACTTTTCTACAATATATTTTTTCGATACTTTTCCGGCAAACTCTTTCTGGGCAGTGAACGAGCCTTTCAGCCACAGATACCAGCCAAATTTGATGAAACTGCATGGATTTAGATTTCAGTGGATATTTAACGTTTCAACCTCGAAGTATACTCCGGGTCTGAAATACCCAAAGTCCTATATAATCGCTACGTGGCTCCATGTCATTCGGGGAGAGTAAATAATTTAAGGGTTAAACTTGACCACCAGAGTTCAGGGTCGTCTCATGGTCCATCAAATCCTTAACACCCCGGTCAAATGCGACAAGGAGAGAGCAACATGACTCTTTATATATCGAAGCGTGTCGCATTATTTGTTTACAAGAGTTGGAATAAAATTACGATTGAAAAAAATCTGGAACGCAACTTTTCTCGATCTTTCATACTCTTTACGGAAAATCGTACAGATTTCAAGTTTTTTGATAACGACTCAAGCGAATTCCGGAAGTGACTGATTCGTCGCAGAGGATGAAACATTCGGGAGAGTTTATTTACTGACGAGATTCTGTAATTTTATTAGGAAAGATAAAAGTTGCATCAACATCCGATTTCATAGTGCAGTATCAACAACATTAGACTATTCTAACGTAATAGTATTATTCAAGGAGCCTTCTAGTATGTTTCGAAACGCACCGAATCTGTACAGGCGGTTTCAAAAAATACTGCACCCTAAAGAACGTTCCTGCGATTATTAAATTATTCAGTTGGAACAATTTTTCAATTGCATGACGAAAATAACCAGAATGTCGATAAATAAAAAATAATTTCTCACGGAATTGTAGGGTTTACCCATTCGTTCGATTTGACTGTTGTGACATTCGAAAAAAATTAACCAGTGATATAAAAAATTGGCGGGTCTAGGTTCAGATTTGTTAAACGTCAAATTTCTCGATCGGTTCTGTTTTTTTTTTTGCCTTTTCCATTACGACTGGCCAAACAATAAATATGAAATTTCATTGTTTCGGAAAAAAATAACAGTATCGGTATGAAAAAGCGGTACGATGATTTTTCAATGGCGAAAAAAGGGATCAGAAGCCTATTATCATCAGTTTTCTTGAAACGTCAATCTCACATGTGTTCGATGTGGGAATTGATGATTATAAGAATTGAAAATCGTAGCAAATAGAGTTCTGTGATTTTTGAACGAGACTGTACGGACTGGTACGTCCTGAAAAAGTTGGCGTATTCGGTTCTCGTTCGTCGGGCATCGACTCGTCACGACGAAGCTCTCTTCCCAGCCCCCGTATGGTGGTGTGAAAAGCTCTACCCGCGCTCGCGAGAAGAGAACAGAGCTTGTCCTCATCTACCTATTACGCAATAATGACCACCCTCTCCCTCTCACGTTTGCCATCACGTGTTGGTAATCCAAGCGCGTTAACTTCTTCACGCACTTGTATATAGAACGTTCCTACGTCATCAGAAATATCGTATAGATATAGTGCATCTATATATACTTGGATCTAGCCAATTCTATAAAACCCGCATGAATTCTTACGGGTCGAAAATTCAAGGAAAGTGAAATAAAAATATTATTCAAATCTCTGGTACACGTCCGTTTTAGAATTAATGAAGCTGGCGAAGAAATTCCTTAAATATGCGTAAGGATAGTGATTTTCAAACTATTTTTATTTTTATCAATCTCAAAGAAAATTCAATAAATTGTAACGTGACGAGCTCAATTATTGTCACGTTTTGTGAACGTGCCATGCCGCGATAAAAATTTCTTCCTCACGAAGATTGGTCGCTCGAGCTCTTGTTCTCGCAGTCTCAAATTTGTCGGATCTCATCGCTGAATGAATAATAATTGGAACTTACACCAATAGACAGCGACAAAGTCCTTCTCGTTGAGCAAACGTTCGAGTTGTTTGGCATTGACTTCTTCGATCACGGGCTCGGCCTCTTTGCCGTGATGATGATGGGCACCCCCCGATGACGAGGCTCCCGTACTTTTCGATGATGATGCACCTCCGCTCGATGATGATGAACCGGCACGGTTAGCACTAGCGTCATCGGCACGAGTTCTCGCAGCCGCATCACCGTAACCACCGTAACAACTCGACGTTATTAATACGAGAAAACCAATTAAAAGTATACTCGAGAATCGGGGCATCGTTAAACACGACATTACACCACGTTTATTCCCGTTCTTAACCGTCCAACATTCCCGGCACCGAGTCGAACCGTCGTTCGTCGTCGACATCGCCGCACTAACTGCCACGGTTATTTTTGATTTTCCACGTCCGACACACCGCCGCCTGTCTTTAATCGTAGGTAAATGTAAGCTTCCGACCAATACACACACGCACGCACTTCAAGCAAAAAAAAAAGCTCGGGATGCGGAGAGTACGAAAAAGATGCCACGAGATGCCCGACGAGATTCAACATTTTCGGGCCCTGAGCGAAGAGCAAGTCCAAACTACCCTCGCGCCCTATTCCATGCAACGGCTTCTTCCGTCGAGTCTCAGGCGCGAGGCCAATACTTGGTTAGGTGACCGCTTATTCATGCCCCGACTCTTGCGTGAGGTGTTTACCAGGAGACAGTTCTTCGGAATATTCCTAATAGCGATGGCCAACAAAATAAAAATTTGTATCGCTCTTGCTGAGAATTCTCCCCTGGAAAACAGGAATCTCTCAACGGCGCGTCTAACTTTGTCTTTAATCCATCCATGACAGGGAAGGAATACACATGAGCGAACGTTCTCGTTCTAACTCGATCTATAAATCATGGACTCACCTCTGCAGCCTTTGCTCTTGTCGATTACTCAATTTGTTTTTCGTATTTATTATATTCGGAATAACGTACAGTTTATGGGATGGAATGAAATTAAGACTATCGTAACATTGTGTATATATACGACGAGACGTAAAACAGCGAAGAAAAACGTAGCCTCAACAGCGTCGTGGTCTCGAGTGTCCATTCTGGCATTTTTCCAGTACTTTATCCACCTCGAACCGATAGTCACAATCGAGACAACGAATATGCATATACTTATATATTCGTTGGACACAGATAGGTGATCGGAACATCGACAGGAACGGCTTCTGATAAAAATACTTGTGAATCGAGTCGTATAGCCACGTTGTCAAAGGATCAGAATATCCAAAGAGTCTGCACACGATCAGGAAACGTTTCTCCTATTCTGGCCTTATTTCACTATTCGTAGCTGCATCTCTAAACGGCCAATCTTTGAGCTAAATCCAAATTTTCAAACTGGGCTAAATTTTGAAGTAACCAAAAGTTTTTCCGTCAGTTCGTTTTGCATTTCGATTCCTATTTTACAACAAAAATGTGGATTCATTGAAGACACACGATTTTTTTGGTTTTACACTTACTTTTTTATACAATTACGAAAAGAATTTTTTCTATTTTGAAAACAACTCGAAGTTATCACAATCGTACAATTAATTAATAAGATTAACCTTGTCGTTAGAGTCAAAGTTCATGATCACTTTGATAATTCGAAATTAAATGTGATATATCGGATAAGAATACTTTCATGAGTGAGGGCTTGAAGAAGCAAAAAAGCAAATCTTGTATTTTTTTTTATTCCTTTCTTTGAGAAACACTAAAGTCACTTTCTTTCTCGATAGTAAATTCGATAATGAAATTGAGATATTAATCTGGCATGGGCGACAACAAATGATAAGAGACTCGGGATTGACACAAGGTGGATCTTTGGAAAAGAACATTACTGCATTTTTAGTTTTAAAACGCAAGTTCAAAAAATCGAAGAATTGATCTAAAACGCCGAAATCGATTTTAATGATGGATTGTTAAACCTCTTTCACCATATCTTGAGATCTTTTTTTTTGTATTCGAGTTAAAAAGACTTTCGCACGAATAAAGCTGATTTATTTCGTCATTATAAAAATAACTCATACATGTTTATTACCCGAATTTTTTGTCTTCAGATAACTCGAAAAAAAACGTGTTCACGTAACCAAGCTAGTGTTATGTGAAACCCTATATGTTCCTGGGGTGTCCCCGTCTGACCATTCCGTCTTATCCTTCCATGCGATCGGTCAATGGGAACGAGCTCGCCGTCCAATATTCAGTATTCGACGAGACACGATGACGAAAAAACCGAGAGTACTTGACATAGCGATTGTCGGAGGTGGCTTGGTAAATTTACAAAACTTTGTTGACGTGAAATAGTGATTCGGTATCGAGGAAATTTGTGTAATGTGAGAAGAAAAATCGTGTAATCGATGCTAGTTAACGATGACAACGATAACCTCGATTTGCTTGTTTATTCCGACAAAGATTCGTTTGTTCGCTTGATTTGCTTGCCAAACTAAATATTGCTCACTATGAAAATATTATTGTGATATGAATAAATTTTATTTTGTTGACCCGGCAGTTTCTCGGTCCATTTTCGTGTAATTTTCATGGAATTTAATTTTTCCATCGTTAAGTCTTGTAATTCATCACGAAAAAATAATTCACTGTACCATTTTTTTTTTAATGAGGCGGGTAGCCTGGCTGCGTGTGCTCTGACAAGACGAGGTCATCGTGTTCGCGTATATGAGTATCGTTCTGGTGCGTATGGATGTTCAAATTGTGATGAATCGTGATGAATGCGAATTTATTTTATTCTCGTTTTCCATTATCGAAGACATTCGCGTGGAGGAGTCTCGAGGACAGAGCATCGACCTGGCCCTTTCCATACGTGGTCGTGAAGCCCTTCGCCTCGTTGATCTTGAAGACACTCTCGTCAATCATCATGGCATTGCAATGAGAGGACGAATGTTGCACAGTCGCGATGGAAAATTGAACGAAATGATTTACGACAAAATTGGAAACAACGTAAGCTTTTCGTGGAAACCCTTTCAGTTAGAATTTGCAGGAAAATTCTTTTTCAGTTTTTCAATTACAACTTTTTCTACAGTGTATTTATTCGGTCAGCCGGAAGTACATGAACCAAGTTCTATTGAATGGTGAGTGTCGTACGCAACATTTTTTGGTGTCACTAAATTACGAACTAAAGTTTTCGTGTTCAACGCAAACTATGATTTGTCAAAGTGTCATTTATTATTGCTGGAACAATCTCTATAAAGAAAATGAGAGGATCAATGAGTATAGATCGAAAATATCGAAACCCTCAATGTAAAGAACGTTTGGGTGCTTTGTAAATGTATCCTCTTACAACGAGGAGCTCATGTCTCGACTGCCACAGTTCTGCCATAAGCTCAGGTATTCAGTTACATCGGGCAAAGAGTTCTCGAAGCCTTTTCCAACATCGTGATCCAAGGTACGAATTAAAACAAAAATTATGGCCAATAGTGTCCTGCATAAGGTTTCCAACATTGGTGAGCATTTTTATAGAAGGGCCGGTATGAAGGTTGAAAAACAAATTGCGCTGGAAATCAGCTCAGAATAGCCTGAGGGTCGGAATTCATCTTTTTTGTTTTATAATTGAATTTTCAATTCTTCAATTTATCGATTTCGACGATATATTCGATTACCAATACAATTCAACGAATTATTACATTTCGGAAACAGCTGCTGATGAATACCCTTGCGTGGATCTTCATTTCAACAAAAAGTTGCTGGACGCAGACGTCGACAGTGGAAAACTCAAGTTTCTCGAGTGAGTTAAAAAATCGACACTGGAAATGAAATTTTGTTGAAAAACCCCGATATTTTATTGAACCTGGTAAACTAATTTTTTTTGGGTAATTTCGAAATTTTCCCGATTTCGGCAGCATATTTGGTTCCTGACGGAACTGTCAGCAAAATTTACGATCGGAATGACAAAAATTTGCTTTCCGAAAAGGATTTTGTAGAATATTTGTTACTGTAATGACAAAATTTTTGGGATTATTAAAAAAAAAACATTCAGTTGCACGTACCCAACAAAATATCGATCGTTTCCATCAAAATTTTGTTGTCAATGATAGTAAAACCGTCAATCGAATCGAAAGATTTTCACACGAGCTTTACTATTAATTATGGACAACAGATTGAGTGTGGCGTAATTTTATATTTGACAGCACGAACACTCGTGAAATCATCGATGTCGAGGCAGAACTCATAATCGGTGCTGACGGTGCTTATTCGTCAGTAAGAAAAGCAATGATGAAAAGAGCCGGTTTTGACTTTTCCCAAACTTACATCGAGCACGGCTACGTCGAGATCGGAATACCAGCTAAGTTAATCGATGCTGCTCATCCCGAAAAGGGTCAGAAGGTCAGTGTGTGATGCAGAGAGAGTAAAAAAAGTTGCTTCAAAAAAGCAAAAGATAAAAAACTGATTGGTGTAATTTTAAGCGCAGCTTATCAGTTCTTGATAAAAAATTAAAACACAAATTAGGTAGTCTACACTTTACTGTAGATTTCTGAATAATTCTTAAACTTTTCGAAACAATCCCAATTTTGTGGGACTTACTTTGCATTAATATGTACGTTTTTTTTTTATGATTGCCATCCATACGAATACAGTTCGCAATGAGCAACAAACATCTTCATATTTGGCCACGTGGTACGTTCATGATGATCGCTCTGCCCAACGATGACTTCACTTTCACCGGCAACTTATTCGCGCCACTGGATATTCTCAACGGTCTCGATACTTCGGAAAAGCTCGTTCAGTTTTTCGTGCAAGAATTTCCAGACGCTCTTCCTCTCATCGGAGGCGAACAAGCTCTCATCGAAAATTTTTTCGCTACGAAACCCAAGACGCTCATTTCTATCAAAGTACATATCGCTTCGACGTTGTTTAATTTTATGCTTCTCATGAAAAGTTTCGATTTTGTTGCTTTCTTTTCGATCTCAATTAATTTCACAATCGATATTAATTTTTATTTGCTTGTAGTGCAAACCATACAACGCCGGTGTCAGAGCTCTCATTTTAGGCGATGCCGCCCATGCCATGGTGCCTTTTTACGCCCAAGGAATGAATGCGGTTAGTGAGCTTTAAAATTCTTCGATATTACAAATAATCGTTGTAAGAGCGAAATTATTTTAAAAGAATATTCATTCGTTTGAAAAAAGGCGTTCGAAGATGTCCTGTTGTTGGATGGCCTAATGGAAAAATATGATTCCGATCCTGAAAAAGTTCTTCCTGAATTTTCGAAACTTCGTTGCGAGGATGCCCACGCAATATGCGATTTGGCCATGTACAATTACGTTGAGGTAAAAAACCCAAGAGTCAATAATTAAAAAACGATTGAAAACTGTTTTCTTTAGAAATATTTTTCACTCATCTCCGTTGTTCTTTCTTTTAGATGCGAGATCTGGTAACAAGGAAAACCTTCATGTTACGTCGAGGACTTGACACTTTTTTACACGCTCTGTGGCCGAATGGGTGGGTGCCTCTTTACAACACGGTTCACTTTTCTCGTATGGGATTCCGTGACTGCATCGCCAACAAGCAATGGCAAGACAAGGTTCGCAAAGCTCAACTTGTCAAGAATTCTTGAAAACTAACAAAAATCAGTTCTCAGCATTTTTAATTATACGTTTCATTTTATTTAGGTCTTACGTACGAGTTTTTGGTGCCTTGGGACAGCTGCTTCCCTGGGTCTATTACTTGTGACAAAACTTTCGTTCGAATAAACAGAAAATTCATTTCTTACTTGTCATTGAGATGAGCGACGGTTGATAAAAATATCAATTATTTTCCCCATTATTAACAAGATCTTCACAGCTTTGTTGCTTTTGTAATCGTGGCAATAACGTAAGGGTGATGATTGTATAATTATGTTTCCCTAAAATTCTTTGCAATAATTTTTTAATCCACGAACAATAGAAATGTTGCGAATAAACGTAAATGAAAATTTGATAAACGTGTCCTTCAACAAAATGATCGCAAAGATTTTCTTCCTGGATATAAAATATTTACAATATTCCCTAGACTGGAAATTAAATTTTGATCAAAAACCCCGATATTTTGTTGAACCAGGTAAACTTAATATTTGTGCATAATTTCAAAATTTTCGTAATTTATGCAGCCTCGTTCCTAACGGAATTGTCTGCACAATTTATCATCGGAATAACAAAAATTTGCTTTCCGAAGAGAATTTGTAGAATATTTGTAGCTGCGATGACAACATTTTTGGGATTATCACAAAAAAACTTTTAGGTGAACGTATCCAACAAAATATCGATCGTTTCCATCAAAATTTTATATGTTTCGACTATCGGGGCTTCTGTTTTCCGGTGGGTTTTTCAATAGTTTCGAGAAAGTTTGAAAATTGAGTCTTCTGATAATTCTCTCCCTCTCTCTCTCTCTCTCTCTCCCTCTCTCTTCCTGTCAGCTGAAATAGAACCTTTTCGCCTTGAGATAAGACTCCACCTAGTAATATTTTTGGCAAACGGTAACAGTTTCGAGGATATTCAATTCTGATGGTATTTTGTTGCTTTTGAAAAAGTTTGATTTACTCTATTGTCAATGAAATTCCTTCGGGATCCGGAATATAATTGTACTTTTCAGTCTCGAAAAAATCGATTAATTTGTTTTTGAACTTTGTATGGTATTCTTCAATCTGTTCCACCGTTGGTTCCGGAATTTTAGGCACTTCCATTGGTGATCCAACTGCAAAGAAGCCCAAAGAATTAATTCACTTTGTCGAAGAGTTAAAATACGAAATAATTTGCATTCAGGAGGGAATAAGTTTTGCTCACCGACTACTGTGACTGGTTTCCTTTTTGGTACGACGCCAAAAGTATATTGAAAAAAGCCTCGACCGATAGGAAAAACCGGCGCAATCCCAGTAATTTTTCGGAACAATTGTTGGGCCTTATTCAGCATCGATCCTTCAGGCGCAGTTATTTGATTGTACAGATCCGTTTCTCCAAACGAAATGACAGGCACCAACGGAGAGCTGGAAAAAAAGAAAAAATCGCATGAAGCAAAAAAAAAATTCCGATTATTTTGTCGAGTTTCGTGAAGAACAACTGACCCATTTTTTAGTGCAATCCTTACGAAACCTTTGCGTCTTCGTAGAATGATGTTGTAACATCCTGGCTTACACTTTAGTGACTCAGCTGCGCCACCGACGATCAGTACGGCTGCTTTTCCACCGCTCTTGACGTCTTCGCCCTCCAGAGAGCCAAATTCCACGGACGAGGTCTTCCGATCAGCCAGAAGATAATTTAAACTCTCGGCACTCGAGCTGCAAGTCCCTAGAACCGAGAGAATAAATGCGAAATAAAAAAATTATTGATTTATGTTTTTTAAAGTTTTCACAACTTACCAAAACTATAAACGAATTCGCGGAACAATGGGACATGGAAATGGACATCCAGAGTAACCAAACGGGGCTCTATGCCTGGAAATAATTCGTCAAAACCGAGAATATCAGTTGCGAAAGCACCAAAAGCTCCGGTCGACAGTATTCCATGAGGAAATGCACAGAAAAGGTAATTTCGTGCTGGATCCAGATCCGTTGTCTTGACCAATTTTATAGGAAAGTACGAACAGTAATAACGCCACCAAGCACAATTTCTCATCCAGTTCGTCCATGCTTTCCTTGGAATACATACATCTGAATGATATTTCCAGAGAGAAAAATATTCGAGCAAAAAATCGTCCGAAAGAATCACAGAAAAACATAAATTTACCCTCTTCCACCCCGTCGACAGGTGTCACGATCGTAGTAAATCCAAATCAAGTAAAGAAGCATGACGTAGCGCAGCCATTGAGTAAAAATGAGGATGTAAGCTGTGACGAGATATCCGACCGGACCACCAGCCGTGAGAATGCATATCCATGCAGCAGCCGCAACAGTTTGTAATCTTCGTTCGATCGGTATTCTCAGAGGTGCAAATTTCACACCGAGCAACTCCATCTCGAACCACGTGACATCGAGTCCTACGATACATTTCCCAAAATGCATCATTAAAAGCTCGTTCGGAACGTTCCATTTTTTCAAAAGATTTTTCTTATCTTAAAAAACTCGTTTTTGATCGCGTAGGTTTGAAAAATAAAACATTCACGTCATAGACTCGAAAATTTACACGATTTCAGGTTTTCTTTTTTTCCATTTTCATCAGGACGATTTCATAACAATGTTAAAAGGTCTCGGACATTTATGCAGTCCACAAATCAGTCACACTCGTCTGCACTAATGTATGTATGTCAACGTTTCTGTTATCAACTTTTTTCCTCTTCAATGGATCGATGCAAGAGATCGAGAGAGAGTTTGCAACTGGCGTTCTTAACATTGCCATTTATTCAAAACATTTTTCTGCAGATTTTTTTCAATGAAAATTTTCCATTGATTATCAGAATTTGTGAAGATGAATAAAGCGTTGGGAAAAATAAATTACCGTCATTTTAGTGACTGCCTAAAAAAAATATGAAACCCAATTTGATTTTCAAAATCTCGGACAAAATAACGATATTTTTCATATTTCGAAAAAACTGAAAAATTTATTCACATGCTTCGTACTTTCCATGATTATAATGCTTCGTAATAAGCTGAAGATTTTTATAAAACACAGCACAATCCAATGTGGAAAAAGAACACTCCAGTTTTTCAAAGCACTTCCGCCAATCGGTGGCGAAATAAAGGAAAAATAATGTCAATTTTCACTTTTCTTTTCAACAACGCACGTATTTTTATGGCTGTAGTATATCCGCCTTCTATTTTTATGATTTCTTTCCGAGGCCCGGACAAACTCTGGAGCAAAACGTTTCGAAATAACAACTCTACGAATAGACAACGCAGACTGCTAAATGTTCGTGAAGCCTTCGAGAAAATCAGCTCGTTAAAAGACCAAGTTTTAAAATCGTGAGATCATTCGGTACGTCGGAATATGACTAAGCAACTCATAGTCAAACACTCGAATGCACGTTTACTCAACTTTGTTATTATTACTACCATTACTCATTGCGTGTAAATGCAGACGCGATGAATGATAGTAATAGTAAAGAAATATCGATTTCACGATATCATGTCATCAATAAGTCGTTTAAGAATGTCGAGTACCTATGAAACTTGTTAATGTTAATTGTTGAATAAATAGCTTCTTAATTGTCCTAAAATTTGTACACGACCTCCTGAATACTTCATGTAAAAACATACTAAATTTTAAGAATTTTCTCATCATTACTTTAACCACCTTAAAAGTTGAAATAAAAAATGATGAGAAGATTCTGAAAATTTAGTTTATTTTGTGTAAAGTATTTAAGAGGTCGTGTAAAAATTTCACGACGATTAGGAAGCTCGTTATTGAAAAATTGTCCTTTTGTTAAGAACAATTTTTTGAACAAATACAAAAAATATTGATCAATGAACTTTGTTTTGTTTCAGTTGCTTTCAGTATGTTGTAGAGATTAATAAATTGGGAGGTGAAAAACGAAACTTATCGCAAAATTATAACACTTTCCAAAAGACTACATTTGACTAAATTTAATTTGTTAATATTAATTGTTCAATAACGAGCTTCCTAATGGTCGTGACATTTTTACACGATCTCTTGAATACTTCATACGAAAACATACCAATTAGTTTAAATTTTCTTGTCATTTGCGATTTGGTACTTAACATCCTTAAAGCAAAGATCAATGTTTCTGGAGATTTTGCTTGAAAATCTCTAAATGTATGTAAACCCTCAAAATCGTTCAGTGCAATTAAGGAATGCAGCCATCCTTCACCATTTTGCAATAACACGATTCATCGTTGAGCATGCCAAATATCTCATATTTTAAAGTTTCAAGGTGAATCTTCAGCGTATCGTTTAGACTGTCGAGAAGAAAGAAAATTGAACTTTGTAACGCCAAAGTCCTGCCGATATTTAAGATAAACCAAATCTTATCGCTCTCTCTCTCTCTCTCTCTCTCTCTTGACTATCGAAACGATTCTTTTTTTTCCTTTCTAATGAACAGTACATTGCCAACGATTTTAAACCTTCCGCTACGAGATTACGTGTAATTAGTTGTAAAATTTATTTATCAATTCCGTTAACTGGAATGTCATTTATTTCCTAAATACCGAACGATTGAGTAAGAGAATTAAGATATTGAAAATATTGAAATATTGTAAAATTGAATGACGAGATCAACAATCAAATGAAGAATAATTAATTAAATTGATCAAAAGATGGAATTATCGAATTATATGAGAGTCAGCTATTCATAATTCAACCAGCTTATCTATTCTGTAATTACAAAAATAATTCGAAGCACCACAGTTGCCGAGCTATATTTTACATACGATAGATGTACTTAATTAGTAAATAAGAATACCAACCAATTATGAGGAGACGCGAAGAGAAGTCAGAGAAACACTTGTGCTTTATGGCGATACACTTAAGTACACAAGGACGCAAATTGGATGAAACGAGTCTGGAGTTGGAGGAAGAACTTGTCGCTTGAACGATGTACCGGTCGTCGCAACTGACAGTGGAATAGGCTTGGATAGTTCTCTTTTCACGGCGGATACCTAAAAAAATTCGAAAAAAATACTACATACGAAAGAAAAAAACAGACAGGACACATGTTTAGTGATAATGCATTGGCGTAGGTGTTTTCGTCTGTATCATGGTTTCCCCCAAATATTTCTTATCTCCACGTTCTCGATGGACTGTTCGTTGCTCCAGATAACCGTTTTCACGCATGGACGCTTCAGTTGGAATTAAATCGACTAAACTAATCGCTGAGCAACCCGAACGAATGCAAAAATCAAAGGAAAAGTAATTTTTCCTACATTGCTACGTCAAGATTGGATTTTTATAAAGACGATTTTAGGGCCTTTGACTCCTAGTAGCATTGAAATTTTTCAAGGGATGTTTTTTTTTTTCGAGACGATGGAACAACTCTTGACTGAGCGAATGGTACGAGTGTCATTATCGATTAAGATCCAGTTTCGCTGTCATGGAAGTCTGGAAAAAGCTGTTAATGGATTTCTGCACTTGGATAAAATGGACCTCAAATTGAAACTTGGCGTTGCAATCCTTCACCGATCTGGAATGGAGAAAGATTTCAATTACTAAAATTTTCGTCTAATTTTCGTGGTAATTTGTAAAAAACCGAACGAAACGTCGGTTTGGCGATCGCGCCGGATTTTAAGCCAGAAAATAATAAAACTCGTTGGTATAAGGTAATGGTGTCTTTAATAATCATATCAATCAATAACCGCTCTCTATTTAATATGTATAATAGAATAACAACAATATGAGAGAGTTAACAATATCTCTCTGATACTCTGTGTCACTCTTCCACACATTCTCTCTCTCTCCCTCCCTTTCTCTCCCTTCTACATTTCGTTACCTTCGAGTAACGTCAAAATGGATTTGCCATAAGTAGAATGAAAGTGGAACGTTCGCGATGCATTAATGTCACTAGATGATTGGTAAATATGAAGAAAAGAAACGTGGTTCGATGATACGTTCCAGCGTGTTCATTTCGTCACTCGTAATTCGTAAAATAACACAATAATAATAATAATATTAATTTCTCTTCAAAGACAACACGAATATTTCAGGTTTTAGACACTCGACGATGAGGATGAGGGATGTTTTGTCTGTGTATTGTGAGTATGTGAAGCGGCATGAAAAATGTTAACTTTCGTAAAATTTATACAACTACGTTAATAATTTGATCTTGATAACCGGATAATTAGGTCGGCGTAGGTGTCATGCTTAATTTAAAAAGAAACCATAATCTACGTTCATCGTTATCATTGGTATGATTATTTTTAATCTTGCGATCTTACGCCACGCGACACCCTCGAATTGAGAATCATTTTGAAAATTCGCGATGTTATTGACTTTTATATTGTTCCGTTTTTAAAATTTTCTTTTATTCAACTGTCGATCGATTTTTCGCTACGTTTGTGTTGTTTATTTTCGCTCTCACCCTTTCTCTCCTTCTCGGCAATTTTCCCTTATCGCGAAGACTTTCTAAGACACGAAGGGGGTAGGAAGGACCTTAAAGATGCGCGCTAAAAAGTTACGCCATAGTACATCGATCGACTAATATTGTTATTTTTTCGACAGGGTCGCACTTTGCTACTTAACGAATTTCTTTTAATGAAATTACACATCGTCGCGAAGCGCAAAAACGCCGTTTGTTTTTCGGCACAAGTTTCTCGGTCTCGTCGGCGATGATAAAGTATAATAATAATAGTGAATTGGTAAATAGCGCCGCGATTGATTGTCGGACCGTCATGAGATTTTTAATTTTTTTTTTTTTTTTTTTTTTCATTTTGTTTCTTATAAATATATATGTATTTATGCATTTACAAGCACATTTATATATACATATATATTTATGTACTTGGGTCTCCGGCGACTATCGTCGCGGTAACGCTTTTTCACGTAATGTTTTTTGTTTTTTTTTTGTGTTTTTTTTCTATCCCTTTCGTCTTGTCATTCGCTTGTTTAAAAATTGTCAACAACGGCGCGGCCTCTAGGAATAAGTGGTGGCGCGAAACTCTTCACATTTTTATTGCTTCACCTAGCCTACGAATTTTTAAGCCTAATTTTGGGTTATGAACCGACGAGAATCTCGGATAGTCGGTGGCTTCAGGCTTAAACGACTAACTTTCATTTCTTCTCGATTCTAACGATCATTTGTAACTTTGGCAACGTTAGAGATTGTTTTAACTTAATTATTTTATTTGTTAAGATAATGCAACGTCAGATATTACGACAATATATAATTTACAATAATTTATGTCATACGAAACCCATGATAAACTATTTTTCCTTAAGTCATTTCCAAAATCATTTCTATTCACCAAATACAACGATTTTATTCCAATAAATTGATAAAGAGCTGATTCGGTGAATCGTTACAGATTCTCGAGTCAAAAAATTACGAGAATAAAGGAGGGAGAAGGCGACAGAGGTGTCTAGGAGTCTTTCCTGCACCTAAAAAATTTGTTCGAAATTCAACATTTGCCTCTTTCTCCTAAAAATGAAAGAAATGCTACTTTAACGTTATTTTTTGCTGATTTTCATGTCACCGCTGTCTTTGGATTGATCAGAGTTATTTTTAATACGAAAGTTCAGCAGCTTATGTTAGAAACTCTCAAAGTTCTGACCCGATGACAGACCGACGGTCGGATGGACATGAAATCATAGCGGTGCTTACGAAACCCTAAACAGTAGGCAATTGCTATATATGTAAATCAACATTGTTATTTGTCACTCTGTGTATGAACTGTACAATTATTAGACCGAACACGATGTAATTCATTGAACGAGAAGTGAAAAACAGTGAAAATAAAAATGAGCAACTCTAATCGTAAGTTACAGTCGATGCATGCAGTTTAAAAATATTGCAAGTCAGTTTGATAAAATAGTAAATATTCAGAATATTAGAAAATGATAGAAAATCAATGATAATATTTCTTTTTTTTTCAATACAATTTTCAAGTGTCCCGAGGACTTCTGCTCCGAAGATTCAACACAACGCGTTAATAAAAACTGCACGATTGTCATCGGCTCCGAAAGTCTCTCTCATTGCCAAAATTTCAATGCTCAAAGTTTAACGCGGTATTTTACATTTTTCTCGGCTATCCGAGAAACTCGAGAACGTACGTTGCTGCCTCGTCTACACAGGGTCACATTCCACCAGTCGCCTTTTAATATATTCACTCTTTTGTTAAATATCTCCCGAAATGGCTTTGAGGGAATTGGCATGAGTTTATCGAGAATCAATCCAAGTTTATTGGACCTCCGATTCCTCATCGATAAACTCATCAAATTCGCGTTTTTTTTTTTCATTTTCTTTTTTATTTCTGGATTCTACGACCGGCGAAATCTCTGTCTTAGCAAATTTCAAATATTAAAATATCGACAATGTACAGTAATCGTATAGACGCTCTCTGTAACACGGATCAATCGGCACATTACAAACGCTTTATGCCGGACATTTCAGGGGTTTTAGGTTTTATATATCTTTATATATATATATATATATATTAAAATGAAATTTTACTCGATTCTAACTCCAATATCCCATTAGCAATTTGTCTTCCACTGATCGTCTTTGAAGAAAAAGAATACGATGCCTTCAAATGTTGTGAGACGTGAGGTTTTCACAAGTTTTGTATAATACTGGGAATAAAGCACACTCTAGCATTCACGGGATTTTGAAAGATCCGATCGATACATACAAGCGGCAAGATCCATTTTTCCTTTTGACCAAATTTCGTGCTTTCGGCTGGTGAAGTTTTCCGAAAATGAAGTTAAAAAAGATCTTGAAAATTGTAACTCAATGTGACTGAATCCGGTGGCTCGAAAATTCCTTGGTAATTTCTAAACGTCGGTGCTTTAGTTATTTAAAAAAATGTTGAAATCGCTTCGGCCGGTGGAAATTAATGGATCTGCCGATATCTATTGTTTTGACATATGTGATTCAACTAATTCCCGGCACGAGTCAAAGCATCAGAGTTCCCAATTGGACTGAAATATGGAACTACGCACGTACGCGTTATTTTGTCTTTACGTTTTAATTTCTCGTGTTTTTCATTTTTGTTTCGTACTCGACGCGAAACACGAATACTGATTATTATTACCGATGTCAGGCAGTCGTTTATTCATTGTTGAAGTGTCGCGTAGAAAAAGCGCGATAGGATCACGCGAACGATCATCTCTAACGAGATTTTCCTCGTGCAAGGTTTTTATCCTTGAAATCATGATATAATTTTTAGCGACGTGATCCACTACGATATCCTCGCAGATTCGTCGTCACGAAGAATGACAAGTTTTTTTTTTTTACCGCTCTCTGTCGTCCTCTCGAGCTCTCATTTCGCCTTCGTAGCCCCACTACAATTTTTCGTTTTTTTTTCCTCTTTTTTCAGCCTCTTCGTTGGTCTCGAGAGCAGAAGATTTTTCGTTTTTGCATATTTTGACGAAATAAAAATAGGAAACATGTTTCCAATCGTTTTCAATTTTCTGGATGAAAAAAGGTCAGCGAGTAAATTTCAATTTTTATAGATGGCCACGCGAGATACTTTTTGTTGACAGTCACAAAAAAATGTCTGCTCCTGAGCTACAGATTCGACGCCAATTCGAAACGAATCAACATTCGTCGACGATAAAAGGTCAATGATGACGTCAAGGCGATAGAACTTCAATCGACGGATTTCTCGTTGCTTTTGGATCTGCGATCCGGCGAAATATTTGTTGAATTTGGCGGAGGTGATGATTTCATTTCATTTTCGTACTGTACGTACGATATATCGACGGTCGAAACTAGCGGAGGCTCGTTGTTTTTCGATGTTTCAATGACACCGGGTATCGGCGAGCGGAGACGAAAGAGGGACAGAAGAATGGAGACGATGATCCACGGGATTTTTCGGGTTTGCTTTTCCAGCGATCCCGGCTCTACGTCCTTCAATCTCGCTAGTTACGTCAACGGCTCTCCCACGCTCTGCTCGGGCTGGTAATACCTCATGCCGTTTATCTGGAACATGAATTTTATAAATCTCCCCAATCTCACCAACGAAAACATTGAAAACGTGAAATTATTTTTTTCGAACATTTACAAGAAAAGCGATTTCTAAATTCAAATGTCAATGAAAAAAAAAAAAAGATCGATAATGAAGAGAAAAGGAATTATCAATTGGAGGTAATTCGTCCTTTTGTCTCCTCGACCCTTGACCCGTCAATTGGGTCAAAAAACTACCCCTACGAATCCCAAACTACCCTCTGATGAGAAGTTACAGTCGTATTCGAACAGTTATTACAAAATGTCGAAAAATGAGTACTCAACATTTACTAACGTTGCGGTTGCATTGGCAATGATTTGTTTGCCGCAGGCGAAGCCGCAGGTACAATTACTTATTAAATGAAATCCTCTTACCGTCATATCATATTCCGTGATGTAAGCCGGAATCTCCAACTGTTCAGGGGACATGATCTCGTAGAGATACTCGACTCCGGGTAAATTATGGAACTTTTGCTTGATCGCAGGTGCCATAAATGTGGTAAACCACCACGTCATCATCTACAACATAAACAAAAACGCGTTGCGAACGAAATGAATAATTGAGAAATTTGCGTATTTATAATTAAAGAAACAAATTAGATAATTAAGTCGTTGGGACTGCAGAAGGAGCCTACAAACTAAAAAAATGGCACCTGACGTGTTTGTATTCGTCGAAAAAGTTTTGTGAAATAAAAACTCAAAAAATATAATTAATTCGATGAAAAGCTGTAGCCCGCTACGGAGATTTTTTTTTTCAATGGGAATTAACGCACTGGCCATGCCAATATTGAAGTTTTACGAAGAAAGTGACCGAAATAATTTAAATTTCGAAACGAAAAGCACGTTTCGGAGATTCCAAAATTTTCCAATTTTACACCGAGAATGTCCCTAAATAAATGTCTTATCTCGTATTCCTTCTCCTATCGCTATATACAAATATGCTCGGAATAACGTACGGACTGCCTTAGATTTACACGAGATAAGGAAGAGAAAAGACGACAAAGTATTAATTTCGTAATAAAAACGTTGTCTCTGACTTCCGTCGTCAAACAAAGCATCCCGAGTGATTAATGAACAAATTTGTCTAAAAATTGTTCATTTGTAAAAGAACACGAATACCAAGGTCTGAAACGAAGTGAAGAAACAATATTGCTCGTGCATAACTTAACAGAAACGCATGTAAAAACAATTATCGTATTTAATCGTGGGAAATCTGTAAGTCCTTGTTACAAAAAAATGAAAAATGAATAAAACTTGTTATTTCTTGAATGAATATTTCTTCGTCCTGGTCAATCGTTAGTGTTTGAATACACAAATCAGAACTCGCAATTATCCGATTCAATGGGATAAGGAAACAAACAGATTTGTGCAAAAAACTAAAAGATAAGAAAGATAACGAGTCCTTGAGACAAGTTGTTATAGATGCAGCAGTTGGACGCAGGGAGTAATTGGAAGAAAAAAACTGAAAATTATACCAACCTTGGTCCAAAAAGTGGGATGAATAATGTAGAAATGCTTGAGGTGCTTCTTATATCTGAAAATGAAAAAGCGAATGCACGGTCAGCTATATAACAGCTATTCGTTACGCTTGCCTTCGTATATGAATTGCATTAGGATGATTTTTTCCATCGTTAAACTTGGCAAATGTGGTACAGTAGTGTATTCTTGTGAAGTGGATCATTTGTCAAGTGAGATTGAATGAAAATGCTCGTTACTGATGGAAGGCTGTGACGAAAATGTCCAAAATGAATATTCATCATACTGTTTTATTTAATTTCCAACGTTCGTGAGCAGTCGAATATTTTTGTAGAGAATTAATAAACGTCTTCTGAAGCACAGAATTGTACAACTTTTTTATTACAAACTTTATGTGTCAAGCGGCACTTTTAATGAGTTCCGTGTCGATGATTGTTGCCAATTTCATGCACGAAGAGTTATGAAGCACACGTGACAGATTTAAAATCGAGAAAGTGTTGGCTTTTACAGTTTGCTGGATCGTGAAAAATAAGTATTGGCATGCTTTTTGTTTTTGTAATATGAATTTTACTCAATTTAGGCAACTCACTTGTATGGAAGCACGTTGTAAACTTCGCGCAACCATTGAAGGCTAGGATAATTGTTGCTGGTCGTCTGGGTGTGGAAATAAGCGATTACGTAATCACCTTTGACGATCGGATCCAGCAACTGTATTAAGTAGAGTAAGGCCTGTAAACAAATAATCATTTCATATTAATCAACGCAAATGATGAATAACAGCGAGACATTCGAAAAAAATGGATGCAAATAAACAGAGACGATTGAGAGTTTGTACAATCATATCTGTGTCTGTGGCTTTTTCATTATTTTCACAGTGATCGATGAGTCAGCCTGGAATGAAAGGGAATGGGGTCGTTGAGACACCCACGTACTCGCCGGTTTCTGTAGTAACGAGATCGATCCATGGAAGGACGAAAGGACTCGGAAGCTCGCGTGTCCTCGAACGAGTAGGGAGAAAGAGCGACGAACGGGCTAGACGAGCTTTGCCCGAGAGTACAAGACGATAACCCACTTTCCCTTACTCTACTTTAGCGTGAAGTTTACTACGGGAAATTCTGCCAGGGAAATCAGAATAAACCCGTGATAAAGCTTTCGAGATGATTGTCAAAAAAAAAAAACAAATATTTCCGTCATTATTTTGATAACCCTTTCGAGAACGTTAAAACTTTTCATGAATTTTCTTCCCGTGGAATCGTACAAAGACTTGGTAAATTTTATTGAAATGTTTAACTACGATTGACACAAACAATGATTCCTCGTTTGCGAGAAACGAGACATTTCTAACATCGCAAATGGTGCAAATGTGTTATCGACACTCCAACGTGTCAACAGATAAAAAAAAAAAATGATTGACGATATTCTTGCTCGCAAAATCTCAAGTTCCATTCGTTTTTTTTTTCTCTTTGTTTTTCACACGATACATTATACTCGAAGATAAAGTGTCGACGCAGGTAGATGCGAAACATAATTATGCAAAACGAGACACGAGAATAAAGAATAGGCTGGGCGAGATTTGATCGTGTTACTCCGTGTGTATAATATGAGCACGTGGGGCGTCCTTGGTGCGGGGTTATCGCATTTTACAAACTCCGGTAGTTTAATTATACTCCAGAGTCATTACCATTAAACACGAACGAGATAGACGACCAAACAAGACGATGAGAAGCAAATCAACTAGATGGAATTTTCACGCTCACGTTTCCGACGTCTCAACAAGTTGCCTTTTCTTAACGAAAACTGTACAAGCATATTGAAGGAAAATTGACGAAACCGTTGTCGACAAGGTGGAAAAGAAAATTTACTCCTGATCTCCAAATAGATCGATCTTTCGAGAACTGTGAACTTTGTACATTGCCCTGGAATCGCTAATTCGCTGCTGAGTAGTTATAATCATTGACTTTTCCTGTGACAAAACTTCAAACACGTTAATGTCGACTTATTTAGATGCTTGATAAATCATTTTTCTTTAAGAAAAAATTTCATTTCAAATTTGTATACTTTTTGCAGAGAAATTTCTTCTGTCAATAAAAAAAAAAAATCGATTTCGAAGGATCTCTGTTCGAATCTGCCACTTTGAGACTCGCGAAGGAAATGGAAGATAATATTTTCGCAATTTCATTCTTCAATCTTTAACCCTAGAACGGTAACCTTATTTTTTTTACCTATTCCGCTAACCTGGGCTCATAAAAGACCCCAATTTTGAAAAATTCATATCTCCGGTAAAATTCAACGAAGAGGGTTCACCTCGGGCTCATTTTTTTCGTTTTTTAATGCAAGATCACGTGAGCCCGGGGCAATTTTGCTCGAAATAAAAAAAATAATCACAAATACGGTAAATCGATAAAAAACGAAAGAACGAAGGGAGAAAGGGCACGGGATTTATCGCCTGGGATCGTTTTTGACCCCAGGTTACCGCTCTAGGGTTGATAGATTAATTATTTCGTCGATTTGAACTGAGATTTTTTACGTATTCCAGGAGAGCAGCACCTTTTTTTCAAAATAGCATGAGTTGGTAAAGAGAGCAGACAGAACGAAGATGATGATGTGCAGTTGAGCCAGTCTAGGTAGACCGGGTGCTCATTCGCTTCTCTATTTCTGTACCGAGTTGAATATCGATCTTCTTTGGCGCAACTGCAGATCCACCACATTCTACGAGCCTATACCAACAAGCAAACTCGACGTCATGGACGTGATACAAAACGCCTTCTCTCATTCTACTCGTTCTCCTTTTCTCTCCATTTCTTCCTCGCCTCACGATTGCCTCCGCCTCTTTTTTTTTTATCTCTGGCTATACCGAGCCTCATACTCCGCGTGATATTTCGTCTCGTATTTTTCGATCACAAGTCAGCGTTTGTGAAATATTTGCATGAATCAATTTTTAATCGCGTCATGAGCTTTTGAAATCAATGTACGTTGGAAAAAAGTTGTTTACCTTGTCCAGATTGATTTTTGTGGCCGGAAACCACTTGCCAACGAACACGACTACCGGCCGACCCTGTCGATCCACACCGCTTTGATAGAGACAACCGATCCCGGATACCTCCGTCAGATCCTCCGTTTTGGCTCTTCTCAATAACCTTTCGTACCTGAGAAAAAACGACGATACAAAAATTAATACGTTTATATATACATTTAAAATATTTCTTTTTATGCGTATATTTTATTTTTTATATTTTTTCAATGCGCTGAATAGCAGTTGCCAAAAGTTATTCGATCGTTTTGCAAAAAAAAAAATGAAAAAATATGTTAAATCTCGTACGTGAAAGGAATCGTGAATCACATTCCTTTTCACAATGGAAAATCCGTAGTGGGAGCTTCATCACTGAAAACAAAATTTTGATGGAAACGATCGATATTTTGTTGGATACGTTCAACTAAACGTTTTTTTTTAGTAATCCCAAAATGTTTGTCATTGCAGCAACAAATATTCTACAAATCCTCTTAGGAAAGTAAATTTTTGTCATTCCGATAGTAAATTTTGCTGACAGTTTCGTTAGGAACCAAATATGCTGCAAAAATTACGAAAATTTTGAAATTATCCAAAAAATATTTAGTTTTCCGGGTTCAACAAAATATCAGGGTTTTTCAACAAAATTTCATTTTCAGAGATCATGATCCTTTATCGCCAAAATGCAAAAGTATCGATAATAATCGCTCAGACACGTAAATACCGACAATGACATATTCTAATAACGGTATCAAGCTCTCGACCTTGACCGGAAAGAGGACGACTACCCGACCTGCTGCTTCGGTAATGTCGTTTTTGTTTAGCGCTCTCTTGTCAAATGTCCTCGATCGGTATTGTATTCGCATGTATTATCAAGAGTCTAGCTGTCGACTAAAGACTTTACTTTGTCACAGAGACGTTTCGAGGGTTCAAATTCAATGAAGAGTTTCTAATCAACAAAATTTGACAATTCGTAAAAAATGAAAATTCGATTTCAAGTCGTAACAAAAATACTCCAACTTCTTGCCACACGATTAATTTATTTTCTGAATGGGAATGTTACTTCGAAATAATCAGAATCTTGATCCTGACGATTCTGATGAATCTCCTACGAAAGCCTCGTAAAAATAGCTCGAGCGAAGAAACGAATTGGATAATTCACGAGGATTGGAACGCGTATGTATCCTTGCCCTCAAAAAACAAGTCGACGATTTCAGATATTGGAGTTGCTGTACCCGACGATATTGTGACCTCGAGTGCCTTTACTCCTTTTTTCTCGCTTCTTCTCACTCTCTCCCGCTCTTTCATTCTATCGCAATTAATTTAATTTAAATCAAATGAATTGTATAACAAAATTTGCGTTTTGTTGAATTTGAGCTATTTGCAGATTGCGAAACGTTGTTTACGTTCAGTGAGAACCTGGAATTGCTTTGTTCGAAAATTACCAACACAACGAGGACCTAAAATTCCATGACATTAATTATTTTCTATAAATATTACTAACTCGCCTCGAGTATTAATCCACTTGGGGCCGTTTGAATCGAGTCTTGGTTTATCGAAGCTCACAGACAGTACACTGGAAATGAAATTTTGTTGAAAAACCCCGACATTTTGTTGAACCAGATAAACTAAAAATTTTTGGGTAATTTCAAAATGTTCGTAATTTTTGCAGCACATTCCGTTCCTAACGGAATTGTCAGCAAAATTTACGATCGGAATGACAAGGATTTGCTTTCCGAAGAGAATTTGTAGAATATTTGTTGCTGTAATAACAAAAAATTTGGGATTATTAAAAAAAAAAAAACGTTTGGTTGAACGTATTCAACAAAATATCGATTATTTTCATCAAAATTTTGGTTTCCATGTACAGAACGAAGCGATAGCCTCCTATTTATCTCATATGAAATGAAGAAAAGGATTTGGCGTAATTTTTACAAATTCCGATCAATTTGATATGAAGTTTGATGACGCTTAATTGGAGAATTCGGAATAGGAATGTCGGTTAGATCAATGCGCGTGAGAATAAGAATATGACAAACGCGTCTAGCTTCGCCACCCACAGGTGGGGTTGAATTTACGGCGTACGTACTCGAGTCAACGTGTTTTGGGTCAAGTACACGAATTATGAAGCCGGAGTATAGGGCAAAGGCTCCAAGTTTTTTTTTCTTACACACGTTTGAATGTGGCAATTTGTTTTGTTCTCACAATCCTGAGCTTGGGGATATGAGCGAGCTAAGAGCTTTGTCCGAATTAGCAATAAGTATAAACCCCTTGGACTATTAGGGACGTCGACCTTGTCAAACAACACGTGACCTCCGGCGCGTATTTTTCCTAATTCCTCCCTCTCTCTGATCCGTGAAACCATTCGCCAAGCTCGTCTCGATCGCTCTAACGGAAATAAACAAAACAAACTGTCCGTCGAGGATCACAACTGAACATAAATTTTCAGTTTTTTTTTCCTGTTGTCCCAGCGAACATTGTTGTTGTCGCAAATCAAATATTTAAATTTCACTAAACTTCGAAGGTCTGTAAAAAAAAAAAAGACCTTACGATTTGACAACCACCGTGCAAACAAATGGAGAAGTTTTACAATAAATAATTCACACAATATGAGTTTTGAATGTGCGAAAAGTCGTATTGTTTTTATCGAATATGTGCTAAAACGCTTTTCCATTCGTACCCAACGCGTATATTGTAACGTGACTTCAACGGCGACATAAAATCGATACGAAACTATTTTTTTATATATAAAAAACCGTCCATCCGATAAAATCATTCGGACGAACGAAGGTTATTATTTCGTATTCTTCGTAAAATCAACAAAATTCAAATTTCATCGGTGAGAAAAAAAAAGTTGTTTCCCCGCTCAAAAATATTGGCCCTACAATTTGTTCATTAGCGTCATACGATGAGTGCGGAGTAATGGGACAAAAAATATCACGTTAGATCGAACGAACTGTAGGACTCGAAGAAAAATATTTTCATTGGCAAATAAATAGCGTTCATTAATCAGAGTTCGATTAATGAACAGCGCCCTTCTTTCAGCAGTGTGCAAACTGTGTACTACATATGTATAAACATATAAATGTATATCGTGAGCTTTTTTTGGCCGCGATTCAACCCACCGGTCCTCGTCGTCATCCTCGTCCATGATGCGCACGTCCATCATGTCGATCATTACGACCATATCTTTTTGCTACCGCTTTTTCAACGAAAATTGGGCGTCGGACAAAAGTTGTTTTTTATTTCTTTATTTAACGATTAGATTTGATTTCGTCACCGACGGTTGTCACTTCGGGTTGTCACTATCCGAAAGAAATTCAATGCACTTTCACCCCCGACTTTCAAGATCACGTAAGGACAAACGCGCACCTTCGTGATCAAATTTTTCAACGAACAAGGGAGCGGTCGCGACTTCGATCGATTTCAACTTTCGAGCGTTGAAGGATCGATGATTTTTTATATTTTTTTCTTCCAATTCAAGTTTATTTTGTATTTTTGAAAAGGAATCTTTTGAGCTTCGAGGATTGCCCAATTACGAATCGTCTCCTCTGGATGCACAATTTTTGGAAAGTAATCGACAGCTACTACCAAAAATTGTAATAATCAATGTTCGATCAAGCACTCGCGTTGTAAAGCTTTGTCGGAAGGAACTACGCCGCTACTCTTGACGAGCTTTAATAAAAGCCGTACCCGCGCGGATCTCTGATGTCAGAAACTCAACTCTCGTTCGTTCAACGACAGCGGCAGTCGTCGTGAAAATTCACCTCGTCGGTAGGAGTCGTCGCGGTTTCTCGTAGTTTGGGGAAAGGGCGCGCAACTTTGCCAAGAGCGCTTGCGTCAATTCCCCGACCAACCAACTCCAAGATTATCGGAGAACGTGCGTCACATGGCAAACGCGTGCTACGCGCCACTATTTTCTTTTTTTTTTCGTGTTCATATTTTATTCTCAAATTTTTTAAGTCTCAATACGACTAATTACTTTTTTGCCTCGGTAAAAACTAATTTATTAGCCCCGAAATTCTTCGTGATCGGGCGCCTGAAAAAAAACACGAGGCATCATTTCGTACTAATATATTCGATCAAAATATTCCAGAAGTATTTCGTCGCATGTTCACCACGAGAGATTGACGAAAATTTATTTATAATCGAGGGAGAATATTTTTAGATTCCAACTTGGTAAGAGCTAGAGTTGTACGAAGTTCATCAAATTCTTCATTCTGTTTAGTTCGCCATAAAAAAAAAAAAAAAAAAAACGGTCTTTGGGATTTCATACGAAATCTTAAATTCATTGTTGTCACTCAGCAATTAAAAATTTCCGAAACCGTACTGTCGTTCGTTCACGTTCGAAAAAAAAAAGTTCTAAAAAAATGGTGTTAAAATTTTTTTTTTACATTTTGTGAATTGCTCGAATTTCGATAATTTTTAATTCGAAAGCCAAAAAAATTGATTCCCATTCGTCATTGCACATCGATATCAATTGATCGAAATCCATTGGAAAACGGTGTTGCGAGTAATTATCATTATTATCTGATTGTACGAACAAAAATGGAGGAATTTGTAGTCAAGATGAGAAAATAAGGATTCGAAATTCTCCAACGCGTGGTTTTACGATTTTTTTTTTTTTGTATATTCGGCGTTGCAATAGATCGGGAGACTAGTATGTCATGAGGAGTTCCGAAAAGATTCATTGTTCCGGGTTCGGAATATTTTTAATAAAGAATTCCGCCGTTTTGAAGGAGTTTCTAATTTTTTTTCAACCTTTTTATCTACAAAAAGTTGTCTTATTGGATTATTGGATATTTTCCGATACTTTACAAAGTCGTGAATTTGTGGAATTCGATATAAACGTCTTTCCGCAGGCTGGAAAGATCATTGACGCGAAACTGAATCACCGAGTCAAGTGCAAGCACCGTCTCATTGAGAAGATCCTATGAGTGATGATTCAGTGAGCCGGGTACGAATTTATCTAAATCCCGCTCGCACGTCATTCCACCGTGCCTGCACAGACCGGGACGCCGATCGTTTACTCAATTAGAGCATCAACATTAAGCGTTAACTCAATTTAGCATTTATGTTTTATTTACTTTTACCAGTTTGCTGTAGATATAGTGAGTGCCACAAAACCAGACGGTTTTCTCATGACACCAAAATTATATACGAGTTGGCGTGAATGATGTCTTGAGAAAAAATGTGGGTCGAGATGAATTGAGATTTTGAAAAAATTCAAAAGATTGTTCGAAAAGTTTCGATGAGAAGAAGAAAATATGAAATTTTATGTTGTTTCGTTGATGATATCGCGAATCTACGATTATTTATATTTTCCTGGATTAAAAAAAAAACTCCCTTTATGACGAATAAACTTTCAATTAATTAAATAAATTCATTTAACGTTTGAAAAATTTTACAAATAGGGTTAAACGGTCAGTTTGCTCCAGGGAGATCTGTCAGTTGCGTAAAAGCGTGCAATGACGAATAAAATTTCTCCACCTCAAATTGGCGAGGCTATCAGGAAAAATCCTACAGCAGGTTCAAGTGATTTTAACGTATTACTATCACAAAATTACTTTATTTAGGATTCTTTAATAATTTAGTATGAACATTCTTGACACCAAAGCTAAAAATTTTCTACTATGGAGAAAAATTTCCTGACGTTAAAAATTTGAGATATTTAATTTACAATTTTTAACTTTTCTCATATAAACGCGTGTAAATTGGAGTCCCGTTTCGTTTATGAGTTGCAAAAAAATGTGTTTTGGATATTTCTGAAAAAATTTCGGGTCATAGTCTTTCTGGCTATCTGCAAAAAATCCTAAATATATTTTTTATGCAACTCGATTTTTGCAACTTTTTAACGAAACGCGACTTCAACTTACACGCGTTTAGATGGTGAACATTAAAAATCAAATATGTCAAATTCTAAACGTCAGAAAAATTTTCTCAATAGGAGAAAATTGTGAGTTTTGATGCCAAGAACGTGTATACGAAATTTTGAAAGGACCCTAAATAAAGTCGTTTTGTGATAGTAATATTGATCTGCCCATAGTAGGCTTTTTGATTATTTCTCTCGCAGCTAATAGATCGCCTTGATCAAGGCTTGAGATATCGCAGTTGTATTTGCGCTTAATGTACGATGAAATGTATGGCAAGAGTGTGCCTTCAAACCATCTACAGTTTCGGAAATGGAACAATCCGTGTTTAGCGAGAAAAAACGAAAAAATTCAGCCGATTTTGAATAAGAATCCCAAAGTACACGTTATGCTAATTTTTTGAAAGTACAAGACAGTTTGGTGTCAGGCTGGTTTATGAAGACTCTCCTTATGTTTGTTTGTTCGCGTGAGCTCACCGTTCTTTTTGCTGCATTTGTTTGAGCATAATGTCCGCGAGGGGATCGCTAAGAGGTCTCTCGCCTAAAAGTCTCTGTCGATCCAAATCGCCTTGCATTTGAGTAAAGGCGTGCTCACCGACGTTGATCGCCGTGTCCATCTGTCCTGAAAGTTGAACGGTTTCGTCTCCTGTACAAGCGCGAAAAGAGAGGAGACAAGGGAAAAAAACAAATGTGATGAAAAAGATGAGCGATTGAGTGATTTTGAATTTTCATTGGGTTTTCCAATAAAATTGATTGGTGAAACCGAGTCCGTGGTCAACTTACCATGTAAAGCGTGCTGAGGATTGTCGATTATTCTAATTTGCCGGTCGGGCAAAAGTGGCTCGCCATCTGGGCCACCCACGTCGCTTGGCAATTGCCAACAAGCGTTTTCCTGCTCCTCCATTGTTCGTGGAAAATAAAGCGGCAACAGAACTTGGTAAATTCCAAGATCACAGGGCTCAAGAGCAAAAACAACGCAACCGATCGAGTCGCTGTATTGCTCCAAAAATCTTCGCACCGTTCCTGATAAACAAAGAAAAGTATCAAATCGCTAAATGCAACGAACAATTTCAAAATTCATAAAAACATTAAACGATATTATTGAAATTTAAAAAAAAAAAAAAAACATCGTTCGTGACAATAATTGAACTGCGGTGTTCAATTTTTTCATTAACATCCGAGAAAATCCGCAAAAACATCACTTCCTCCCCCGTACGTTCAGCAGGTAAGTAATTTCGAAGAATTTTTTTTTTGCGTTCCACGTGAGTACGCGAGCGAAAAGATGCTTTACGTTTTTTTTCGGATATTCTAGTCATTCCAATAGGGAAGAAACGTCAGACCTCATTTTTTCATGAGGTAAGAACGAGGCATAAATCATTTTCTTCGTTTCATAATATCGAGACCTCCACTGAGATAGCCCCCTCAAGTTGACAATATCAATTTTGTTTTTTTTTACAAATTTCTTGGGGGTCGTTCAGTGGTTTATGGTGGCGCAATTAAATCGTTCAGCGGTCAAGGATTTTTCCGAAAAAATCAATTTTAAAATCGATTACAATGTGCGACTTCCTCTAGTTTCCGATCACTTCCTGTCTGCGCTGTGCATATGCGCACCTACACAAACTCAGACCCCCATTTTTGATTTTTCTTATTTTTTCAAGAATGAATCGTTCATGCGTGAAAAATTTTGCTTCAAAATAAATGGCACTTTTTTGTCGCGAAAATTGTGTATAAAACTAACTCTGTAAAAAGGAAGATTGATAAATTTTGAGAAAATATCTTTTCATTTCCAAGTATACTCGATCTTGGCTGATATCAATCATGCAGAAAAACAGGTAAAGCAAAGGACGTACCTATTTAATCATAATGAAAATTGTGAAGTGAAAAATAAGGATAAATGATAATGTCATGATTTAAATTACTTAACTGAAACTTTTTTCGGTTGAGTAATTCTATTCTATGGAATCTATGGGCAGTTCTATTTATTTTTTTTTCTGAAAATGGTGGGTCAAAATTTTTCCAGAAAAGCAAACGACTAGAACTCTTCACGAGAACATGCAGGGAGACTTTCTCCATCACCCAGAATCGCTAGATCTACGAAAACGCGTCATGCGGCTTCGGCATCACGGGGTTGAAATTTTTTATTTGTTTTTTTTCCGAAAATGGTGGGTCAAAATTTTTCCAGAAACGCAAACGACTAGAACTCTTCACGAGGACACGGAGGGAGACTTTCTCCATGACTGGGAATTGCCAGATCTACGAAAACTCGTCACAAAGCCACAGCTTCGGGATTGAAACTTTTTATTTTTATTTTTCCGAAAAGAGTAGGTCAAAATTTTTCCAGAAACGCAAACGACTAGAACTCTTCACGAGGACACGCAGGGAGACTTCCTCCATCACCCAGAATCGCTAGATCTACGAAAACGCGTCATGCGGCTTCGGCATCACGGGGTTGAAATTTTTTTTTTCCGTTTCAAATGCTGATTTGGGCCACCATAAACCACTGAACGACCCCCAACAGATTTGTAAAAAAAAAAAATTAATATTGTCAACTTGAGGGGCTAACTCAGGGGCTAAATAGAAAAATTACTATTTTTTTTTTTAAATCGTTGACCGCTGAACGGTTCAATTGCGCCACCATAAACCGACGAACGACCCCCAAGAGATTTGTAAAAAAAAAATCTGATAATGTCAACTTGAGGGGGCAAACTCAGTGGAGGTAATATGGAGCGTTTCAAAAGAAAACAAAAAGTACAGCAGCATTTTTACCGACTGCGGGGCTGAAAGATTGCCTTGCAATATCAATCCATTCTTTCCCCGCGAAGAAAAAATGATTCCGATGTGTTTTCCAAGGTCAAAAACAATTTAAAAAAAAACATGCAATTCGAAAGATCCGAAAGAGTGCTTGAAAATATTGGAATAAAGAATATTTTGTTGTGCACTGAACGTTTGTAACAATCGAACCGCAAATCTCGTTGTGATTGATTTGAAGATATACTTACGGAGAGCTATATGGGCCCCGGCGTCGGGTGGATAATTTCGACGAACAGAATTAATCACAGGCAAAGCAATACTGCGAAGTCCGAGTTCACGGGCTTTCTGGAGTACGTTTCTGTAAAGAAATATTTATCGGAATAAATAACAACACTGCCGTCCCTTAAGATGATCAATCTGTTGTACGAGTACGAGGAAAATAACGCCAAAAAAATGGGTACACGTTTTTCTCAGACCCCTGATATTTGTAGACAACGAAACAAAGAGTTCCAGGTTGTTATCTGATAAAATATGAACAATGCGTAAAACTCCTTCTTTTTCAAATTTTACGAAAATCTGAATTTTCTTAAAAATCGTCTAACCGCTTTAATTTTCGCGAATTTTGTAAGATATTGTGGCTAAGTATAAGTTGTCGAAATTATTTTAAGAAAAAAGTAAAAAATCGATAAATGAGTAGAAATTTTATTAAATACGCTGCAAATTGCTTGCTCAAGTTTTAGTACGATGCTCAAAGCGTCCTCTTATGAGGAAGCCAAAATAAAAAATATAGTAGCTCATAGAGGCAGATTTGAGCATCGTGCTAAATCTTGAAGAAGCAATTTGCAACTTTCTTTTCAAAGTATCAAGCGTGTCCCAAAAGAAACGTGTATTTACTTCGTTACCGACGGTGCAACTGACGAATTACCTTAATACAGATTTACGTTGAGGAAGAATTAACAAAATCTCAATTGACAACGTACCTGTAGCAACAATGTAACGTATTTTGAGCTGCAGTTTGATACTTTATATTGTAAATGGGCCCGACAGTGTGGATGATGTAACGAGCGGGTAAATTATGGCCCTGTGTTACCCTAACTTCGCCAGTTCTGCATTCTGCAAATAAAAACCATTGATGAGTAAAAATCTTCCAAATAAAATATGACGATTCTTGACCCTTAGAAAGCAGACATCCTATAAGTGCATATTGGGTCAATCTGACCCAAGGCGTTATCAAGTCGTTGTATTCCCGTAAAAAAGTTTTTTTTTTTTAAACAGACATTTTTTGTAGTATATTATTCATATTTTATGGCCCTAAATTTATTTTTTGATGAAAACGAATATTCAATGCCAAATAATCGGTGACAGAAAATTGTTGGGGTCGGAACGACCCAGTATGCACTCGAAGGGCTCATAATCGTAGTCGTAACCGAATTTGTTGACGTTTCAAATAATCCTCAGCAAGAAATCCCATTTTCAACTTTCATTAGAAAAATGGAAATAGCGAAATTCGAACACAATTTCGTCACGCATTTCTAAAAACGTTAATTTTCACGAGTTGTTACGATATTTACTTTTTGACAGCTAATATTTTTTATAAAAGTGCTCAGACTCGACGTTTTCTCATGCTATGCCTGATGAATTTGTGTAGTTTCAGTCACGGCTGTCTTTCAGCAAATAAACGGCCTTTTTGAACGAAAACGTTGCCATCAAAACCAGAAAGAGAAACATAAAAAAAAGTATACCTTTAATTTCATTATCAATTTCGAGATTGAGAGCTGGGCCGGCACGAGAAAATATTCTTTGGCACGTGAGACTATTGTCATCCATAGTTTCGCTCGTAGGATTTACCACAGCGTCTACTTGTAGCACCGAAATATCGCCGGTCCTGTAAAAATGATGAAAGTTTTTTGTTCAATAGGCGATGAACGTTTGTGAGCGAGCCCTGAAATATCGTGGCCCAGGATTATTACGAGATTTACCATAACGCAATCTTGTGATTGATCGCAGACCGGCAAGGAAATGGGCAGTCTGCGTGAGGCGTTAATTCGCCCAGGGAAGTTGAGTAATCGGTGTATCGATGCTGAACGGGCACGTCTGCCCATCTTGTGAGTGTCCTTAACTCGACTAGATCCGGGGCTATACCCAAGGGTTCCATCAGCCTCATTCAGCTATTGAACAAAATGAAAAATGGAAAAACCGTCAGAACCTCTGGACAGCCGCAAAATGTCATTTGATTGGTTAATTAAAATCTTTTGATAGTACAAAAAACACAATTCCATGATGGAGCGATTCAAACAGCGTAACCGACGATTGCCATCGTTCGAAAGGCACAGCTACTGTTTATTTTAAACTTTTAACTTTTGTCATTTGTTGCTGAACAGAAACGACGTGATTTTGCGACGAGAAAACAGAAATTCAATGGCAAGTTAGTGGACGTTCGTTTTACGTGCATTTCCAGTGAAAGAGAATGTCGTTTGAGCACTGAATATTTACATTTTTCGCTCCATCAGGAAAGTGTTCAGAAAAACAAATTCCTTTAAAAAAGTTTGAATTTAAAACAAAAGTGACGAAGTATGTGATCGAAAAAATGGCTTGTGCAAAAATCGATGCTTAAGGAATTTATGTCACAGCTTCGAATTGAACGAAACGTCATCGAGGATTCACGAGACATTCTCACATCTCACAGAGGAAAGTCGAATATTCCTTTGAAAAAATTCGCGTACTTGTTTTGGAAATGAGGTAATGGTGAAATTTATTTGTTTTCGATTGCGGAGAAGAAGCGCGCTTGGCCTAACCTCACACCAATCAACTGTCACGCGCCATATGTAAAATCAGCTGTTCTCGTCCCCCCCCCCCGCCCCGGTTTGCTGTTCGATACCGCCATCTGGTGTCGGGCATGTGCCACATTGATTATTAGGGAACTTTCATTTTTTGCATGACATATACTCAACGACCGTGAGCATTCACCAAATTCTAAACACGAAATTCCACCTTTTTTCATTCATTTCCAAAGCATAAAAAAACCATCTAATCAATATTAAAAAAAAAATGTGGGTCAACCGTCAAAAACGTCAAGTGAAAAAGGTAATAGAGAAAATAAATTTTTTCTCGAAACTTTTTCGATAGAGATATCTAATCTTCAGTAATCTCCGATAATCAAAATAGGCGATTTCTAAAAAGTCATCGAAAATAATTCGAAATACTATCTCGGCTGCGACGATATATTGGCTTGATAACTGAATTATCGAGGGATTCTCAAGGAGAGCCATGAATCAATTCCGCACAGTTTATAACCTCGATCGTTGAAAATTTACCGAAAAGAAAATTAAAATAATAATCATAATGTTATGATTGTTGTGACATTCATTCATCTTCTGATATCCGGGCAAAGTGTCAACTGCTCTTAGTGTGAAGAATAAATATCATGAAAATTTCGACTTTTATTGGAAAACTCTGATGCACAGTGTTGGGAAGGCGTTCATCGGTATTTATATTTGTAAAAAATAACGCCACACGCGTCTGTTTAAAAAGAAGCGAAAAGAAAAAAAAATAGCCCCGAGAAAAAATGTTACAATGACCAAGAAAGATCAGCTGTTCGCGAATGATCGCGTGTGGGAATGTTGGTCGTACTGCAAGAAAGATGTAATGATGCTTTTCTTCTTTGTACAATGTAGATAATTTATGAAGGGAAAAGCTTGTGAAAAACGTACCCTCGCGAATAAAAAACAGGGCCAGGAATCAATAACTTTCTACCCAAATTTTCGACGATAATAACAATAATGCAAAATAGTGCTCGGAAACTGGTTACCGCGCAATATTGGCCGATGCAGGGGTCCGGAACATACAGACATCGAATGACAGCGTTCCAGTCAGTGTGTCGCTCTCTTCCCCTCCACTCGTTACGAATTCTCGGTAAATGTATATACAGCACTTGACAACGCGCTTCAACCGCGTACTCTTTGTTTACGCGAGTAACTTTAATCCCGAGCACTATCCGATCCGATTTTCTCAACAATAGCGTTCACAGTAAACCGATAACTGATAAATTATAAATAATTAAAACAAATTTTTATAACAACGCGCGGAACGTCACAGCGAGTGAGTATCGCGGTCAAGCTGCGCTCTCTTCTTGCGCTAAGCCCGCCAAGCTGAGCACTTCGTACTCGGCTCGTTCTATACAAAGAGAAGCGTGCGGTCCGACATGTTTTTTAGTTTATGCGAACGGAGACTCCAGAGAGCGAGCGCACGCGCTCTTTTATAACTGCGAGCGCATGCGCCAACGTTCTTCCGGGAACTTTAAATCCAACGCCCCTCGTGATTCAATTCCGAGAATTTTTCGCTGTAAACAAACTCGGTTAACCTAAAATTCTCTCTGGCTCGGAACGTATGCGAGGATGTTTTTCTCTTCTTTTTCGTCGGGTCAATTGGAATAATAAGATCGTGGGCTGCTTCGATACTCTCTAATAAGGTTCCGTCATGTTACGGAATCTATAATACATTACGCGCATTAAGTCCGAAGCCCCATTTCTTCTTCGAACTGGACGATATACTCGAGGGCGCAGCACGATTACCGCGAGGGGCTTCGAAAAAAAAAATCCGTTTGAGTTACAGGAAAACCGATGACCAATGCCCCGAGTTTGCACTATCAACCCTAGCGTGCCATTCATTTTTTTTCCACCAAACTCGAGTACATATCACGACACCGCATCGTCCCGTTCTCTGACATTGAAAGTTTTAATCCATTTAAAAGTTTTGAACAACGAATCACTGCCAATAATACGCATTTTTACATTCTAAGACAAAGTTTCGTGTTTTTTTTTTTTTTTTCACAAAATTTCTTTTTTATCCTATAACTTCGTACCGAACGCAATTTATCTAGCGAATCATTCGGAAAATCTGTATTCGAATCCAGAGATGTTAAGGTCGAGCAATGTCAAGTTCGCTCGACATGCCTCCTCGTGTTTACAGTAATTTCTTGCTCTTCGGTGCACTTGGCCGGTTGAACTTTTATTTAATACATAAGACTCACGTACACCCAACAACTTCATACGAGAACCGAATGCGACAGTTTCAAATTGACAGTGACAGTGTCATATTACTGAGATTATTACGTCCTTGAATCGCGGAATACTCGGAGGCTCGCTTGCTCAAGTTGACTCGTCAATGACAAACATGCACAGCTACCTAGTATTTTTATGCTGTGACCGATACGTAAACCGGATAAATCTTACACCGAGCGTTTCATACAAAGCAGATCATTGACACGTATTTTTTACTGACATTAAAACCCTTCGAGTGCAGACCTTCTATAAATGCATATTGGGTCAATCTGACCCAAGGCGTTTTTCAAATCGTTGTATTCCGGTAAATATGCATTTTTTCTTTTTTTTTGCAGAGACGTTTTTTGTAGTATCCAAATATTATAACCCTAAATTTATTTTGTGACGAAAACGAAAATTAAATGCCAAAAAGTTCGTTGCCATTGAATGGGAAACTATTTGGGGACAGAAAATTGTTGGGGTCAAAATGACCCAGTGTGTACTCGAAGGGTTAAGACTCTGATTATTCAACGAAGCGTCGTCGATCGAAATAATGGAATGAAAAGTAAATTTCCAACGGAGTAGCAATTTCTTAAAGTTTTCCTTGTTGGTTTGCGGAAAACCGGTTTGTCTTGCGCTTCTTGCCGGCTCTTGGATCGTCGCGTACAATCCCAGTGGAAATACAAACGTGTGGGATTGTCAGCTCGAAGGCCAACGCGCCTAGCCCCACGCAGCTATTGAGAAACAAGTGGAAAAGAGTTTCTGAATCTATTGGCAATACTACGGAAAGTCAACGTCTCCTCAATACGATCGTTTGAGCTTTGCTTTTTTTTCGCAAATCTTTTGCCCACTAAACTCGAAAGAACGTTCGGCAAGATTTTGAAAAAAACATTTTTAGACGCGATGAGTTCGGAAACCTCCTTTCAGTGTCGAGTAATTCTCATCCATAACAGAGCAAGTAGAAAATAAATACGTCATCAGTGACGACGAAACGAGAAACATGAATCGGTCAGCTAACCACAAATACCTACATGAGTCACGCGTCAAAAGGAAAGACGAAATAGAAACGCGTCAAACGTCGAAACGATGATTATCCGTCTTCTTATTGCGACGTGAAAATAAGAAAAAATTCCATACAATTTGACGATAACATTTTACCTTCTTGTCTGATTGTCGACGAAAAAAATGTCTCCCCCGTGAACCGATTTCTGACTACATTTTCACAAATTGCCAACCGTAAAAAACATTTTTCTCCAAGAGACCATCGGAAAAAAGATGATAAAAATCGGTGCCTGTCATTTCTCGGGAAAGTGGATAAAGGAGAGGAATAGTAAAGTGTCTATACATTTCCTTATCTCTGACCGTAATACGAAAAAAGTTTTATCAGCAGCCTGGGCTCCTCGAAACGCCGTTTCTTTTTAGGTTAGAATGTTAGTTTACGTTATTTCGAGATTTTTGTTCATCTCTATACCTACATGTAAAAATCTACTACAAAATTGTGTTTGTGCCTTTTTCACGCAAAAACCACTGAACCAATTTCGATGAATCTTTCACAGAAATGAAGCTCGTGAATCAGAATAGGTTTTAGGCATTCCGATAATTTTTGTTTTTTGGGAACCCGAACCAAAAAATTACATTTTTCTTCACATTTTCCACTTTCAAAATTCACAAGCAATTAAAAAATGATAATAAATAAAAAAAACGCTGACTACACCAATTCAAAGATAATTCGAAAACGAAGATAAAGAGCGGTAGCTGGAGTGCCAGTATGTAAAAAAAAAGTTATAGCGATTTTCGTAAAAACAAAGTTTAACGATTTTGAAAAAAAAAATTCAACTTTTCATATTAAGCTAGCTGTACCCTTTAGTGCCGACTAGGTGTGCTGCGGGCGAAGCCCACAGGCACGGCTAGGATAAAAATCATTTGTAAGTTAGAAATTTCGTGAAAAATCGACGAACGAAACAAGTCGAAAAGTCAACATGAATGACACAACCATCCAGTTATGTTTACGAATTTTCTCAAAGTTATTTGCTCCGAAGAACGCGTTTGTTCTCGGAGGTCTAAAGAAAAAACGAGAAACACCATGGAAATATCGCTGCGGGTGTAAAAATGAGGATTATCCATATTTCGTGCGAGTGTATACCTGCGGGAGGAGAGGCATACAGCTCGTCACGATATTACGATGAAGACGAAGAGAGCTGCATGAGTTTCGAAGAAGATTGACACGTGCGTACAAAATACATATTCGTTTGTTTTGATAAATACGTTCATAATAATACAACGGTAGCCCGAATCACGAAACCCCCTTCGGCCCATTTGTATCGCGGCTCTTTTCGTTGGGGCGATTCTTCGTGGCAACTATATTTGGTCACGAATTCATTTATAAAGAATTTACGATAAACCTTCGGAATATCATTATTCCTTGCGTGACTAACCAATAAATTTGTCAATGGAGATTCTCTCGAGTTTTTATAGAATTTCAATTGACAATAATGGTTTTTCGTGGATTTACCGATACGAAGCAAATTTCCAATGATCACACGCGTCCTCGTACCAGCGAAGGATTAGAACGAAATAAAGCCGAACCATTGGAATCCCACGCTTTTCAGTGTCATCTCTAAAAATGTAACGTTCACTCTAAAGCCCGCATGCATGTACAGGGAATTCGAACGGAATATTTCGAAATACTTTTATTGCCAAGTTCCTTGATAACTCATCCTCTACTGTTCGCGCGCAGATTATCGAACGGCGCGTCATATCAAACAATGGCTTTATGCTCCTCAACGTTTCTAAGATGCAAATACATCGAAATTCGAATAATACTGCATCGAGGAAATGCAGACTGAATGGGACGTTGAGATGCTTTTTTCTTAGCATCATATTCCAAGGACATTGGAAAAGAAGCATTTCATCGAATATTTATTTTTTCTAAAGCTTCGCACTTGACAACATTTTCATTGATCCCGAAGTGACTGATTTTTTTCTAAAATAATGGATTTCCAACAAAGACCGATGGAAACCGAAAAAATAAAATAAAAAACTGTTCTACATTTTTAGATTTTTTTTACTCGGACTTTGTCTCTGTGAGAGACGTTTGAAAATAATAAATAAATAAAAACTCGACAAAACTGTCGTATTGCGATTTATAAGACCGTGGCAGCTTTTTGCTTTTTCTATTTCAATGGATCAGCCGCGAAAATGGAATTGTATTTTTAATGCTGCTGAAGTTTTGCTCTATTTTATCAAGATTTCAGACATTGAAAGAAAATCAAATTGGTTTTTTTTATTAGCCAAGTCAAAGTTATTTCCGCGAGAGGAAAATCATGCAACGATGGCCCATGCTCGTCGTTGTGGTGATAGCGAGGGGAACACGAACATTTGAGAAACAAGGGCATCAACGTTTGTACAGTCATAACACAGTGCAAGCACTTGGCGTGGATAGCATAGCGTCCACAAGACTGTTGGATCGATAATATTATCAATTATTAGCGTTCCTTCGTTTATCGCTCACGTTTATGCCGATGTGCACGAGAGAAGGGGAAAGAAATAAATATAAAAAGAGGCTAAACGAGAAAGATAGAAATAACTTCGGGAAAATGTAGAGAAAGGAAGTAAAAGACCGAATAGACAAAGGGAGATAGGAATAGCGTGTGTGTAAGCCAGAGAAAGAGCTTTGCATGCACGACCCGCAGCCCCGAGGAAACTACGTTTGGTTGAAACGAAAAATGGAAAGAAAGCACATGAAGAGAAATATTGAAAAATAAAATGTTGTTCTCATTTGGTCATGCAAGTCGAGTCGAACAAAACGTGGCCGATAAAACGCTAGTGAAATCGGCATGCTCTGATTTTTGCCCCCTAGTAAACAAGCTTTAGATTATTCACTCACTGAGAAATGTCTAAGGCCCACAACAAGCTCGACCTGAATCGTGAAGTCGAAAGAGTACGAGCTGCTTACAAATCTACATCGTTGAAAACGTAAAGAGACTCATTCGACAACTTTGAGTCTCAAAATATATTTAAATTTTTTGGAACTATCGAATGAAGGGTAAATACGCTTTTTTTTTCGTTCCACTCGATTTATATTTTTTATGCTAAGTTGTTGAGAAAACGAGCGACGTCATTACCGGAATTCGCCCACGTCGACAAACATTTATAAAATATACATTCCTCGTGGGTGCATTCGTGCATCCACAAAAAAATCTCTGAACACAACTGGTCCACCGGAATACGAGAAATTATGCAGCGTAGCGAATTTTTTCACTGTTTTACTTTGAAAGAAACCCTTCAAACTTTTCGCAACCACCTTCCACGTTTGTGAAGGTTTTTTCAGGGCAACGGACACTTTGTCCGAGGCCGAGTAATGCAGAAACCGCAAACAAAGAATCTTTTCCTCCAGGAGACTGGACCCTCGAGTTTTTTTTTATTCATACGTGAAAAAGGGCGAAAAAAATAACGGATTTCGAAGAGCGTCCTTAATTTGATTCCTGGTATAAAATCGCGTCACCTTTTCCTTGGTTTTTCAACAAGTAATACGGATTTTAGTCGAAAGAAGCAATCGGATAACAACTGAATAAACTTCTGCGTATCCAGGGGTCACCAGGGGTCAAAATGACCCCGAACGCAACTTTGAGCCAGAAAATTACTGCAAATTATTGTCGCCCGAGACGGGTGGCCTCCTCTCCAACGGTTCTTTGGGGTGCCTGAGAAATTTTTTTTTTACACACATTGTTTCTTTGCTGATTTTTTTCGCCATTTTGAAAATTGGATAAAAAAATTTTCGCATGATATTCTCATTCTGAAAGGTTCAAACTGATGTTCTGAATTTTTGTGTGTCGTTCGGGACGATACTGGCAAGGCGGGGAGCGTTTAAACATCGCGGGGGTCATTCCGACCCCGTGTGACCAGCGCGTTATTTCTAGAACGTGTGACCACGGAGGGTTAATTATCGCAATTCTGAATGTTCGATTATATCATTTTTATTCAGAAAATAGATATTTATTGTTTTTCGCATTTGTGTTACGTCGAAAATTGTTTTTTTTTTTTTTTAATTTATTCATTATTTTTTTATTGTCGTCAGTACCGAACAATTGAATGTTTTCGCGCCTTTTCGCTTTCATCTACGTTTCTCATGCTAATCGAATTCGAGAATTTCCGGTGCTTCTGGGAGCGTCTCTGGAGGATGTTTGCCCGCTATTCTGCAGTGTCTATACTATATTCCCGCGCAAAACGTTGACAACTCGTGTAACGGGAGCTGCAGCGATCGCGTCCGTCAATAAAATGAGAAAAAAAAAAAGAAAAAAAACAAAACAAAAAAAACAGACTCTCCTCGTAAAACGTATTATCATGCCGAGGACAATGTCACAACCAAGTTATTATTAGATTACGGAGTCTCGAGAAGTAAAGAAAAAAAAAAAAATTGATCGTGCCGCGAGTCCGATAAATCTTTTGTGCGAATGCGTTATCAACGAAAATGAAATAGTGAACGTTGAACCTTTCGTATAAAAATAACAATGTGTATCATCAGGAACTGCGGTTTTCGCAGCTCGAATTTTTCTTTTCTACATGCAATACGAGAAAACTTTCATTTTTCAATTTTCTCGAAACGTGCCTCGGTACAATAAAATTCCAAGCGCCTTTTGTCGTTGTAAGCAGGAAGGAACGGAAAAAAATCTTTACCGTGAACAAAATGGACTGAAAATTTATGCAAACAACAAGTTTTCGAAGTATTTATTCGATTACAATTAATTTCGGTTCTTCCTATGAGAAATTTAGCATCTTTTTCGATTTTCCATTGTGGATTTGCATTTCGATTCTAATTTGAAATACTTCGAAATAACTGTATAGAAAAAACAGCGCAACACATGCGATATTATAAATTTATTAAGTTAAAAAAGACCTGGTTGAACTTTGGCTGTGAAAATGCGATGATAGACGAACGTCACGAATATCCCATGGACCAGCGATGTGCGCGCGTAAACACCGATGTTATTCTCTCGATTTCACTATTTCGTTGCGCGTTTTATTTATTATTCACGAAATATATACATTTGTATATATATGATTATTGTTTGCAAAAAATGGTGTTGAAAAGAGCAAGAGCAGCCCGGAGCTCACTTCGATTGTCTCTATACTATCTATACACCGCGGGCTCTGCCAGCGTTTTGACCCGATGTGACCAGGCACCGACGCAATCTACCATGTATAGCCGATCGTGTAGTTGTATATATACAAGTATACATAGATGGTATGCATGCGCCTTCGATGCCTCGCTGCGAGGTCTCCGTATAATACGCGATATCGACAGAGTTGGAGCTCTCGTACTGTACTGTTAGACATAGCGCGTCGAATCGTTGGCTCCGGTCTCACGCGTGTTTATAAACAAAGGCTTCGTTCGAGAGTGACAAAAGTTACGATTTCGACAAGAAAATGGCGGCGTGTTTCGACGTATATTGAGAATTTCACGTCAAAATTTATGCTTCAACTGTCCAAGTTTCTACTGTATTTTTACCTGGTGAGAAAAAGGTATACAGCTGGTTCGTTGGTATATATATATGAATACAAGCCAACTACGTGGGCATATATCTTCAGATTCACTTCACATTCGACCCGCGAACTCTCGTCACCGGACATGCGTATTGACACATGTTTGGAACACGCAACCGCTATATCAATGCTGTATGTTTACCCGCTTCTACGATGTTTTTTTTTTTCCCATTTCGTTTTCCAATAAAAACGAAATATTTAAGGTTTGTTCCCTACAAAAGGCCGTGACTTAATCTCTTGCGTTATATGAAAAACCCTATTCCATAAGAATCTAGGAAAAAATAGTTCCACCGAAACAGTTTTGTCGTGTTTTTTGAACATTTCGTTGAAACGGCACCACCGATGACACTCCATCAGTTGAACACAAAAAGAAAAGCCGCGAGAAATATGTAAACAAACGCATGACGCGTCGTGTACGTTGTATGTTCGACTTGCGTGTGACTGCTATTTGTATTGGTTTCCACATGCGTATCATGCCCGCGTTTCGCGTGAGTATGAGCGGATGTGAGCTGGAATGACGTTACAAATTGAACGTTTTTTCGACAGCCTATCGCAGTCAGACCGATTGTTTATTTTGTCCAACTCATTCTTGCGATTATACGTTAGGGAAAATCTCGAAAATTCACGTCCTCAATTATTCAGCCAGTCAATCCGCTCAAATAGATTCCTGAATCTATTAACCCTTCGAGTACACACTCGGTCATTCTGACCCCATCAATTTTCCGTCCCGGAATTGTTTGGCATTCAGTGGCAACGAACGTTTTGACATTTAACTTTCGTTCTCGTCCCAAAATAAATTCAGGGCCATAAAATATGGATTATTTACTACAAAAAACGGCTCTTAAAAAAAAAAAGAAAAAAAAAAGAAATGCATATTTACCTGAATACAACGATTTGAAAAAACGCCTTGGGTCAGATTGACCCAATATGCACTTATAGGAGGTGTGCACTCAAAGGGTTAAAACGCAGGAAGAGGCGGAAGAAATGCACAAAAACTGTTTCCGATGCTCCGTACACTTGAAAAAAAAAAAATTAATAAAAAAAAAACCTTGAAAAGACGATGAATTATCGTTCGAGAACAAGAAATATCGCAAAGTCCTGTTTTATTATTAACAATCCTTTATATTTAATGATTCATTCTCACAAATAAATGTCACAATTAATTTGACGTTAAACGCAACGTATGGAATATTTATAACGACGATAATAATGACACAATAGAATAATCTTTGTATTTTTTTGTCTTTGGTATATGGAGGAATGTTTCGAAAGAAACGAATATTTTGCACACGATATTCGTACCTTTTCCACTATAATACGAGATCGCACGAATTCTCTTGGAAAAATATATATACATATACACTATACGCAGGTAATTGGGTGTTTCGATTTAGAGACGTGATTTCACGAATTTGACTTCGACCCAGTTCAAACTTTGAAAAATGTTTCCACTTTTCAGATCCAATAGAATGAAAATTCAACGATGAGATATTTCCAAATTCATGGAATTATAGTCACGCGCCTTTTTGTCGCGAGAAAAAGCTGCAAATTTTTCAACTAAAATGATCTTGTGACTCGATTTTTATCAAAGGAATGACACAAATTTTTTTTTTTATATTCGGTAAGAAGGAAAGGTCTCGAAGCGCTTGCAAAACTTGAATTTTCTATCGAGCAAGAAATTCCGGGTATAGCGGGTATTGACGGATTTTTAGTTGATTTGAATAATTGAATGCGTTTGGAAGAATGAATCGTTTCGCACTTTGTTTCGTTGAGTTTATAAAATATGAGGTCAGTTTTGATGGGCGTGAGATGATGGATCGCGTGCATATGTATAATCGATTTACTCGCTGATGCGGATGGATCATTGAAGATTAACGAGTTGAGGGATCAGGGGCGGATTTTCTTTGGTATCAAGCAAAAGATTGTCTTCTGTTTCTTTGGGTTTTTCGTCCGTGTAATAATCGTCGGTATCGTCGTTGCAGTCCTCGGTCAAAGGCAGTCCCGGGGTTTTGTATTGAAAAGCAGTTTGGGAAAGATCAACTTCGACCGGAAATAGAGAATTCTGAGCCAAGAGATCTCTCGTGTCAGCGTAATATTTGGCCAGCCCGGAAGCAAACTTCTGCAATTGCCAAACAACATCTTGGACGTGCTTGTTGTCGAGTAACTCGAGCTTAACCAATACGTCTGAACGTAATTTAGCAAATTTGGCTCTGGCCTCTTGTCTACAGCGTAAAATAAGCCGATACTCGTAGTTTCCGGTTTCTACACGATAGAGAGGCTCCTGAAGCGTCGCGTAACTTTGCTCCTCGTCATCGAGCTCTTTCACCTTAAGACAATACGATAAATACTCGAATTTAGCATCCGCGTATTTACTTATCGTCAAACGAGTGTCTGGTATCGCTTTGTGCAGATACGTTCCAAGGTCACTGAGAATTGGTTTTAACGCTTTCAACATCGTTACTCCGTACTTTTCCATTTGTCTGTGCTGCTCACCAAATTGACGGAATGCCTCGCTCGCTCGTGGCTGTGGTTCACGAACTCCTATCGATGCGAACGCGTCCCCAAATACTGCAAAACCAAATTTTATCGTTCTTTCAAACATTTTCACAATTGGCTCCCAAAGATATTTCGATATCACTTTTCGTGAGTTCGTACTTCGCAACTACCGCATACCTTACCTTTGTATATTTGAGTGAGATCGAAAAATGCGTGCAACGTTGATTTCGCGTGAGCCACTAGGCCCCTGTACAAATTTTCCGTTCGCTGGAGAGCCATTAGACGTTGAACGAGTGCATCGTTGCAAAGAATCGCCCGTGACAATCCAAGGGCATCCGCAGTCGCACTCCCCATTCCCTCAACCAATCGGTGCTTCACCTGTAATATTATTATTATTTCAACAGTTGAAAACGTCTTGTTGTCGAAAATGCCGGTTTTCTCTGGTAACTTTTTGGACGGAATGAGCTTTACACTTTCCGAATTCTCGAAAAAATGAAATTACTCACGTTCGAAAAACGTCGTCGTCAATAAATCCAATAAAATTTTCAATATCCATGACATTCCGTACCTTCTTTAGTGCTATATCCAGAGTTTTGCCCTGACGCGGATCAGCATGGAGCTTGTTATAATTAACGCTGACCTGGGACTCGCAGGCTTGTATCATTTTCGCAACTTCAACTTTCGTTTTGCCTCGAACCGAAGCTCCGTTGACAGCAACCAGTTCATCTCCCGATTGCAAAGTCCCTTCGGTAGCAGCTGGTGTGTTGTCGAATACTTGAACTATGTAGAGACACGGACAATAAGGCGCACCTCCGCCGATGCTTATTCCAATCAAATTGCTGCTATCTTTCTTCACCACCACGTTCCCAGACGTGATAGTCATTCCCCTGATAAAAGAATCCAAAAATTTTATCATCATCTTTTTCAGTCGCTTCAAATTTTTTTCTTTCTATTTTGTCAAATCCAATCGCCGATAAGTGAATTCGTCCCTGGATTCGTCCAAGCGAGGGAAGAATCTGAACAGAGGATACTACAAAAAGCTTCTATTGAAATTCTAACAATTTCAAAATTATTGAAAACGACGATTGCAAAAAAAAATGGAAATACCCAAAATAAAAATGAGAATGTTTTACCAAACAAAGCAAGAAATCACTGGTGGCCTTTCTTTTGAGCATACTTCATAGAATTATCGTACTGTTGGATAATAAAAGGATAAGAATCCAGAAATCATGAAAGTTCATGATTTTGTGTATTTTTCTCTATCTACTGCTACAAAAAACGCTTTTTTCTGTTCTGCCGTTTCATCCGGACTGCAGACGCCTAACTAAAGATAAAACTCACATTTGTTGAATATTTTGTTTCGGCGCACTGGCGGTTTGTTCGTACGCCACAAGACTTACGTCCGGTCTGCATTTCCCAGGAGTGCAAAATATGGAGAAAAATGCGTGAAGCAAAAAAGAGAGAATGGAAAAACGATGAAAGTGTGAAAAATAACAGAATATTGATCATGCGTACATGCGATCTTCCATCATGGCTAGTTGGTGAAGCTCGACACTGGCGGAAGGTATCTCGTTTGCCTCACGAGAAATCTCGTTGTCGGAAATTTCTAACAAGTTCATAGACGATTCGTTAGCCAACGAAATAAACTTATTTTCCGTCGGACTGTTGTGAAACGAGAGACACGAGTGAAGCATGCACGTAACAACAATAAAAATGAAGCACATCGAGACTGTAAAATAAAAGAAGAGACGATTCGCCGAATGTGTTAATTTAAGAATTTCTTAATAACAAACATTTTGTCCTCCTCGAAGAAAAAGTCATCCTCGAAATCAAACATTATGACCGAGCCTTTTCGTGCCTGCTCCTCTGCAACGTTACGAGAAATTCATTTTCTTTTTCAATAAGTAAGGTTAAGTTCTGTCATTCCGAGATTCCCCTTCATTACAAATGATTTATAAGCAGAAAAAGCTCTCTATTTCGTACCGAAAAATCTGCGAGATTCGTGCAATAATTCGTTTGTTTTTATAAGCACGTTTGTAAAACGTCAGAAACTACATTGATATTTTGACGTTGTGTATTTTTATTTTTTATGGGCAACTTTGACAGATGCCGTAATCCGTAATCCGATAGGAGAACGGGAGCGAATCGAACTAGACAACGCCGGGAAACCTGGTGGTGTCTCTCGAACTACATATTTCGAACGAGCCCTACGAAATTTTTCAGTCGGTAAGAATCCTACAGCGCCATGGTCGAATCTTCCTTGCCGAGATAGCCGTTGACAAATGAGAGCCTTGTGATACCGAACCAAGCGTCGGTTTTGCCAAACATCAGAAAATTCAGCTTGCGAGTAAAAGGATATTTGTTTTCCGTTACCTGAACGCAAAAAAGAGTATGTTTCAAAATTATATAGCAATGAATTTTATGATTTTTTATCGCCCTCTATGATTGCAGTTTTGTATTAATTTTGGTATACGAAACGCCACAATATTTTAATCGAGGCATCACCGCATCTATGTTGATACAATTGAATACATATTCACAGATTTTTCTCTCTGCTGTTCCACGTTGTCGATTTGACGACTACTGCCGCACCGTCCTTCCACGTAGCAAGTTAGAATGTAACGCCAGTTTGCCAACGGTATGCTCAGTTGAAGGCAGTTCTCGTTGTATTATAGTTTGTCGCGGCAGTGAATCGTAAGCGCGTTTCACTTCAATCTCACGCTAACGGTCAATCTCTCTCGTTTACTGTGTCTCTTTACGACCGATTTCATTGTGAGATCTTAGCTTATTTAGTCTATTTAAAATGAAATACTTCGGTTTATTTATTCTTCTGGTAGTACCGGCGCTTCTATCCTTCGTCGATCACGGTAATATAACAACATTGATTATTTCCAACATTCTGATATACGTTATGTTAAGTTTCTCATATGCCAAGTATGGATGCCCAACAATACCGGATCCAGCATGTTCGAAAATAAGTCCAGACATGAATGAATTTTTCTTTATATTCGTCTTTTCCTACCGTTTTATGATTTTCCATTCGCTTTCGCTCGACTCACAATCATTTTCACTCAAATTTTCAGCAGGAATAGTCACTGGAATCATCGCCAGATTTTTCCATACGACTCGCAGAAGAATCGTTTAACCTTTTTTTTCCCATTTGACAAAAAGAGTCTTTCCGAAACGCGATTCAAAAAAGTTCTCACCGACATTACTTGTCCGCATAAATATTGTCTGCATAAATAGAAATATTGCTTGTTTTACGTATTTTGCTACAATTTTCGAATCATTTTTTTTATCGCAGGTGTAGCTTTTGCACAAGATGATGATGTTAGCGACGACATCAATGACGTCGACGGAGAAGAGGCCAGTGTTTTGTCCGAGGATGATCCGGAAGAAGAAACTGTAACTGCGTCTGCCGATGCGGACACCACAATTCTCTTCACCAAGCCGATCCATCAGTCGTTATCCACTCTCGGTAAATATTGAAATTTGTGGAATGCAGAAACTTTACAATTTCTTTTTTGTTCAGATATCCTTCAGTGGGTGGACCGTGTTTCCTCCAGTAAAAAATGTTGCCTCCGTGTCATGTGTGAATAAATAGCACATCAAGAATTATAAAATGATCTTTATATTTCAGAATTGCCGGCGGGTAATTGGGTTGAATTTTTGGTTGGTTTCACAAACAAGGGAAAAACTGACTTCATCCTGGAAACATTGGACGCATCTTTCCGTTATTCCATGGACTTTAATTTCTACATCCAGAATTTCTCAACTCTGGCTGTGAACAAGGTCGTGAAACCAAATCACGAAGCGACTTTGGCATACTCGTTCATACCGTCTGAAACATTTGCCGGGCGTCCGTTTGGATTGAACGTCAATCTTAACTACAGAGATGCGGTGAATATTGCCTTTTTTTTTTGAGATCTCAGTCTAGAATCGTCAATTTTTAATATTTTTTCGATAATTCATTTTACAATGTAATTTTGTCATTTTTCAGAACGGCTTAACGTTCAGCGAAGCTGTTTACAACGAAACTGTCCAAGTTATTGAACTGGACGAAGGTCTTGATGGTGAAACGGTATTTTTGTACGTTTTCCTCGCTGCTTGCGTTATTCTGACCCTCGTTTGTGGCCAACAACTTCTCTCATCCCTTGGACGCAAATCTCGATCTTCCTCTTCGAGAAAAGTACCTGTCGAAATGGGTACCTCCAACCCCAACAACGTTGATTTCGATTGGTTGCCAAAGGACACGCTCAACAGACTCAGTAAGTGTTTTTTACGATTTCTTGTACTACTTGTTTTATTTTGACGTTAATTTGATGCTTTTTCGTGGATACTAATCATTGGGAAATTTCATTGTTACAGACAAATCGCCCAGAACTCCAAAACAGAGTCCCAGACAGAGGAAAGCCAAGAGATCGGCAGGCTCCGATGACTGAAGTGTGTTAATACGTTTATTTATAGGACTTATTTAAGAGAATGAAGCGAATGTGAGTGACAGAGGTACATTAATCGTGAGAGACGTTCATTACGGTATCACCTTTTTTTTTTTATTACGATTATGAAATACTCCAAGGTCCCAAAAACGTTTGTATCTAGAACAACAAAAAATCCATTGAATTAAATGTTTTTGACAGAAATTTATCGTATTCCCTAATTTCGGAATTTTCTTTCAACTGCTGAATTTTGCCCATCGTAAGTATTTTTAATTTTTATATTCAAAATTCCAAAACTCTGGAATTCCACCAAAAATAACAGATTTCCAGCGATCGTTGAAACTTCCCCGAACATTGATTTTCGGTAACTATACGAAATCGGTCGCCAGACACGTCGTTTGCACACGTTGTTTGTTTTCGTTGAAATGTCGAACAATAGCGTTTGTCTGGGTTTTAGTAATTTCTCTTGAGCGTGCGATTGATAGATCGCCTTAATATCGGCACGATTTTTTTTTTTGCGTTTCGAATCAACCGAAGCGATGAAGTTGTAAATTTTTCTGGATTCATTTTTGTGATTTGCCCCAATGACCGAAGGTTGGATTGAAAATCGAGTCGTGTACTGTTTGAAATATCGATCGGTCAACCGCGATACCGAATTATTACATTTTCGAGAATTCGAGCGCTTTCGATGGGTTGACTAATCCCTCGAGGGTTGATAGATCGTAAGGGAGGCCGGTAACGGTGGGGAAAAAAAATTGAGATGATTCACACGCGGTCAGACTGACCATTCATCCTTTGGCACGATCTCACTGGTGGGAGGGAGACGTGCAGGCGTTAGGAGGGGGAAAGTCTTTGTTGGTGTTGGCCAGGCTACCACAGTCATGTTCCGCCTCTCAGCTGTGATCCGTCGTTGATACGTTGACAATGTCATTAATTATTTAATAGTTTCTCGAGATTATAGTGAAAAATAAGAACTACGAAAATAAAAATACGAAAAATGTTTTCTATACTGAAAAGTCTGTGCCTTATATCAGTGTTGATAAGTACATGCTACGCGACGCAACGAACGGTACGTCAAAAAATGTCAATTCTTTGCTCCGTTTGTGTAAACAAGCCAATGTAACCCCATACGTCATACGATCGATATTATTTCAGTTCCCGCCCCTTCAAAATCAATAACGTTGAAAATTATTCTTCGTCGAAATGATCGTTTTTTGGAAAAAAATATTACGCCACCTGTGATTTGATGATTGTTGCCCAAAAGTCAGCAGCTGCGACGTGTAGCTTTTTCCTCCATGAGTAACGTTGTTTTATTAAACAGAAAAAAAATGCCATCATTCCATCGAATTACCCTCGCAATTCGGAGTTATCCTCGAACGAAACTTATTATTCGCGTGATATCGTATGTTGCAGATTCTTTTCGTTAACTCCCTGTTCAGCATTATTTCTATTCTCTCTTCTTTGTTTCCATGACAACCGCGGATGTATTCGCATGCTTCATCATTTTCATTTTTTTTGCTATCCCTGATAAGAGTTTGAAAATGACACACACTCCGTAGGCCAGAAGGCAAAAGTCCAATCGGAATATTGGACAAGGCCGACTAGGCAAATATTAATCCAGACATTACTATTTCAACATGAATTCAATTTTCTTCAAACATAACCTAATTTTCGACTAGCCCCGATTCCGAAAAAATTCCAAAAAAAGGGATCATTTTACAATCATTCAGTTTTCCCTCAATAAAATGCATCGAAACAATGGAATTTTCTTAACTCAGAAAATTACAAATACATCGAATTTTTGCAGTTGAAAACTTTTCTCAATCCTGGATGCAGCGACCTTTGTACAGCGGAAAATGTGACAACGCTTTATTTACGTGCCGAAGGCTCCAGCGACACTTTGCACTATATATGGGACTTTTATGGCAATCCGTCTCTCCTACTGGCCAAAACATCTCCGTCCGCTCAACTGGATGTCGATTGGAACGACTATCTTTTAAACATACCAAAATCCATTCGTTTCACCGAAGAGCCGCAGTACACATTTGGAATTGTTATACAAAAGGTTTGTTCCAATAATTCCGTTGCAAGCTTGTCGTTGGCACAAGTGAAATGCGATCGATCAGCAAATTCTGTTTCTTCTCATTCATTAGTGTATTTATAGATTTCATTTATTTCAATTTATTATTTTCCTTATGGAATATTCCAGATCTACGAATTCAACGACATCAACGACACGGGTGTGTTGGGTAAATTAGACGGAGCAAACGTCAACGTCCTAGACACAAAAAATTTCAATTGGGTACGCGACGGTATTTCCAACAACACGAAATTCGTTGAGTTACAAATGAATGGCAACGAATATAACGATGTCTTTGCAAATACCAAGAGACAAGGCAATGTGCAGATAATGGTGAGGGAATTTTAAGTGTCTGCTAAATTTGTTGTATATTATTTATTATTTTTTCTTTATTTCTCTAATTGCAACATTTGATTTCCTCCATTTCCGCCCATTAGCTGAACGGGTTTTGTACTCTGGAGCACTCGGATATTATGCCGCATATGTTGCATTCTGAAAACTCGACTCAGGTCGACATAATACTCAACAATCTGCAGACTAATTCCTCGTTCACGAGCAGCAGATTCGCGGTGGAATTGCTTCTTGTCAGCGAGAGTAAAACTCGTACCGGTATGATCGTCGACGCGAAAAAAAGTCTAGACGATGAACATACACCTGGAATATTCGAGGTACGAGGGTTTTCACTGTAGTTTCAATATAATTTACGATACAATTCAATTTTTCGTAATAAAATTCTCAAGGTCATGATCTGTGGTTTTTGTCTCGAAGGTAATCGAGCTACGAACACCGCCAGATACTTTACTAGACGGCGAACAGAGCTCAGCTTACTTGCAATGGCGGCCAGTTTCTTACACTGACTCCACTCGCGACGTCAGCGATTCTACGGAAATAGTCAATTATCCCTTAGTCAACATGACCAAACGGACTAATATTGCAAGAGATTCTCTCCTTCAAGCCTACTACGGGCAACGAATTGAACAACTGTTGGTTGAAAAAATGAACATCTCTCTTGGAACGAAGGGCGATGGTTTTTATAAAAAAAGCAATTATTTGACGTGGTAAGATTTCTCAAAATGTCACTTATTGTAAGCCTCCGAGTGCACACATCCTATAAGTGCATATTGGGTCAAGCTGACCCAAGGCGTTTTTCAAACCGTTGTACTCCGTTAAATATGCATTTTTTTTTTTTTTTTATAGAGAAGTTTTATGTGATAAATTATCCATTATTTATGGCCCTGAATTTATTTTTTGACGCAAACGGAAATAAAATGCCAAAGTGCGGTGACGGGAAATTGTTGGGGTCAGAACGACCCAGTATGCACTTGAAGAAAGTCATTGACACGTTCCAATTTATTTTGTTTTTTCAGGACATTCCTAGTTGGCTACGGAACTCCACCTGCCGAGCGATTTTCCTATGTGGTCATATTGATAATGGCGATTGGACTTGGTTTACCTGTTCTGCTCATGCTCGCAGTTGGCATTTACTTTTGTATTCGAAGAATACCCAAACGATATGACAATGCGTTCATTAATTCGTAAAACTAAATACGATCCTACCAGCCACTTGAATCTTTCTCTCGCCCTGATTGTACAGACATACGATTATTGTAACATTAAATTATTTTATACGACCACACGGGACCTATCAATATTTTCATACCTTTCTTCGCAACTGTTCAACAATAGTTTCACCATTTTACGTTGTGTATGAACACAGGGGTGATACGAAAGTAAAGACTATAACGTTCACTTGCAATTTTTGTTGATCGTCTCCGTTTACCGAAAGTACAAATTCTCGTTTTTTTTTATTTCTGAGAATGACGATGCTTATACGAAAAAGAGGGCACCAACGACAATGCTTATTGTTCGTTGATGTCACTTAATGAATAAAATATACATTTGAAATTGAAAACGAAGGGAAAATCCGACGAAAATTCTTGGCGAAAAAATGTTGAGTTTGTTCGAACTTCCTCGAAATTTGAAAAGGCGCACTTTTCATGGCGAGCGCAGCGTCACTGGCATATGATTCATCGGAGTTTTCTGGAAGCTTTGCGTCTGCTCGATCGCCTCAGCTGTTTACAGTTTATATTTGATATTCGAACGAATGTGTACGCACTTGTCGCTTCCGTACTGACGCAATTTCGTGCAACTTCAAATTAAAATCACAAACAGTTCGAATACTTGATTGAGAGTGAAATCCTCGAAAGTACAAATCTCTCAAACATGACTTCTTTGCTAAAGAAAAGTCATAGTGTTGCCATTATTCTGAACAGCAACAACGTCGATGTGAAAGAATTCGTCGACGAGGTTAACCAAATCACCGAATCAGCTGATCGTACTGCAATCGTGCAGTCATCGGACTTCCAAAAAGGTAATTAAAAAATAAATGATACCAATCGAATTTTGTTCCATGATTATTGATCAATTGAGTTTTAATCCTGAAACAACAACGTCGCATTCGATACCTGCAAGCTCCGATAATGAGTCATTCGTTCTCGTCGCTCGTTGGACAAAACGTTATTCTTCACAGAATAGCTGAAAAAAGTCTAAAAAAACTTTATTTCCTTTTGCCTCCAAAAATCCCTGCAACTCGCGATGTATTCAATTTCCTGTTTCAGGCGATTACAAGTCGTCGTCTCTGGATATGATTTTTTCATTCTCCAATGTTGACGATCATGTCGCACAGATATTACGAGTTTTAAAACCAGGAGGTGCGCTTGTGCTTTATCAAGCGATCGACCTCCAGAAAAAAGATGATGCAAGCAGTTTGTTCTCCAGCTCTATTTCAAAATTGAAATTAGGTGGCTTTAGTATCAAAAGCATAGCGTCCGAAGCAGTGCCTTCGAATATGACGAAGAAGGGACTTTTCTCACAAGTGCAAGATGGAGTCTGCAAAATAATCGCTGAGAAACCTGCCTTTGAAGTTCGTAGACAATTTTCAAGTTTTAACCCTTCGAGTGCATATCGGGTCATTTTGACTCCACAATTTTCTATCACCGATTGTTTGGAATTTAATAAAAATAATTCTATAAAAAAAAAAAAAAAAAAAAAAAAAATGAATATTTGCTGGAATACTACGATTTGAAAAACGCCTCGGGTCAGAATGACCCAATATGCATTTAAATTCAAACAAACTTTTGTAAAATATTCATAGAATTTGCAATAAACGATTGAATAAATTGCAGATTGGTTCATCAGTCAAATTGAATCTCACGCAGCCGGCTTCCAATGTTTGGAAAATCGATGATGTCGTAGAGGACGATCTGATAGATGAGGACAATCTTTTGGATGAGGAAGATATAATAAAACCTGAAGAAGCATCTTTAAGAGGTAACGAGTGTCTGAGAAAAATGTTAATTTGCTTTTCGCACGCACTTGGTTCACCGACGCCCTTTACAGCGGAAATGATCGATTCTAATTTCAAGAATTTCCCGATTAACGTTGTACAAACGACTTCTCCTTCAAGAGCGCGATTGTTTATTCTTTCGTGAAATTTTTCAGTGTGTGGAACAACGGGGAAACGTAAAGCGTGTAAGGATTGCTCGTGCGGATTGGCTGAAGAATTAAACGGAACGACGCCGCAACCAAAAACTGCTAATTCATCATGTGGAAACGTGAGTCACGAGGCAGAATATAATGATAAAAATTCGGACTGAATTTGTGTCCCAAACGCATGTATTTGAAACTTCAGGTCATCGCACTAAGAAGCGAGGGAATTTATTCTTAAAGTCTCAGAATTTTTTTTCGATTTTCTGTTGTGCCCTTATTATCAGGGTCCCTGGGACAAAATTTTGTGTTAAATCCTGAAAATTCTCGTGTAAATTGCTTTTACCTCAGGTCGGAGGAAAACGTATTTTTTTAATGCCGTAAGTGTTATGGACACGACAACGAGACATCGGTATTAAAATTCCGATAGGCATGTCGATTAGATAATTACCATTGTTTTGATGAATCAACCGTTCAAGCGGAGGTTGTTAAGCCGTGATAATCCGAAATTTCAGTGTTACCTCGGAGATGCATTCCGCTGTGGAAGCTGTCCTTACCTCGGAATGCCAGCGTTCAAGCCAGGCGAGAAAGTGGTTTTGCCCGAAGGGCAATTGGCAGCGGATAACTAGCGACGACTGAGTGATGGAGGGTTTTTTTTTTTTCATCAGAACTTCGCTTCAATTCCACTTTTCACTTGCTACATTTTCGCGAAAGTTTTGTTATCGATTTGGAACATGCAATACGATAGAGAAGAGAACAATAAAAAGCCAACGTATTAATAAGATATAGACCCATTTTATTCAATAATCATATACAATGTACATCTTTATTAATTTATACGCGTATGTCTGATGAACAATGAATTAAGTTTCAAGCCGAATGCCTGTTGCTTTACTTTTACAAATTTTCTCATTAATTTATAATCGTACGACAGGTGCTTAACGCATTGCCACAACTTTACAATCCCGCACTCTGCGACAGAGTACGAGTTTTTTTTGGTGAGGAAAAAAGGAGCCAGGGAAACCGAAGTTTCTGTCTGGGAAGTACAGCTTGATATACATGAATATATTTTTCGTTTGGTTTTTGTTTGCTTCATTGTTTTTTGTTTCTTTTTACTTTACTCATACAAGGATCGCACGTTACAGTACACAGTTTGTTTTTAAGTAAAGTGCATCTACATATATAAGTACCGGATATTCCTACGATAGGCATATTCGAAATGAACTTTGTGCTCAGGAAAAATGGAGAGCTCGATCACTCTGGACGAATATGCCGATCATAAGATTTATCTTCGTTTCTTTAAGTATTTTTTTGTTTTTTTTTTTTTACATTTTTTTGGGACCATACCCCTTTCACCATAAATCCACTATCACGTCTCTGCGGATGAGTGTGTGGGAGAAGGGTATTTTCCGTAAGTTTATTCTCCCGTATATATATCAATAATAATTGTCTATAGCAAAAAACTTTATACAATATTAGAAAGTGATAATCAGTAACACTTCTTCGGGTGCAAAAGCGCGCTTTCAAGTCTTTTATTTAATGTGTTGGTACCGATTATTCGTTTCCCTTATAATTTTTTATATTTCAAGTATACGTTCTATACACACGTCGAAGGGAACGTGTATCCTTGTGAATTTATCGACACAAAGCGACGACGGTAAAAAATATAAAAGAAACAATGGTAACAGGACGTTCGGTGAACGAACTGAAGTTTTTGTTGGTGTGTCTTTAGCTCAGCATTCAACTGTCGAAAAAGGCAGTCGTTGGTTAGTTCTCAGTTTATAACGACGAAATAATAATTCGTTAAACTTGTGTATCGAGCGAGTTTTTGTTTCTGTACTGAAATCGCTCAATCGCGAGGCTTTTTTATTTTCTCGGCGTCGTTAGGCCAGATATTTTGACAACATCGTTTGCCTCGTAGACTCACATGACTTTTTCATTTTCTTAATATATATTGTATACGGTTACACTATTAACTGCTTTGGTGCATATCAAACCCTCCACTCAACTGTCCTTCACGTTTTTTTTTTGTTCAAATCCTTTTCAGTTTCTTTCTAACGATTTATCCTTCTACTTGACTACTTAAAAAATCAATCGACCTTTTTTCTCCCTGTTTTCGTGTCACGAGCTGCCATTTACTAACAACTTGCGGAACTTATTACCATGATGACCTTACAGACTACTGTAGAAATAAAACGCTATCGTAATTGATAGTTTATGTACAGGAATAACGCATAATACATGGGAACAGTGAAACCTTGAATTTTTTTCTCATCTTATACAACTTTGAGTTTTCCATATTCAAGAGATTCAGAATTTAAGGTCATCATCTCCCTGTTTTCCGTGCGGAGTTTAATTCACCTCCCGGTGTCTATTTCGTATTTTTTTTCGTCTCCAAATTTTTATGTATAAAGCTTCTTATTGATTGTGCCATTTTTTTCGCTCTCTTGCCCAGAGACGGAGGATTGTTCTAAAAATTTGATTTCGAATTTTTGTCCAAACATCAAATTGCAATGGAATAAAACGTCGTGAGTGAATCTTTACGATGGCAATGTTAAGCGGGTGCTATGGTTTGTGTATGTTCAGTATAATAAGACAAGTGTATCCCGATTGCCTTTTTCATCCGCGGCATTTTATAACACTGCTAATTTTTTCAAACCTCCCACGTCCCCTGATTTCGTCCCGAGTGGCGTGTCATTTCTTTAAAAAGCCCTTCACGAGTTTGCTCCAATCCGAGGAATTTGAGTATTTGCAATAAAATTAATATCGAGAAGAAAAATAATAAGAATTTCATCACGCAATTTGGCTTTTCCTTGAAATTTCCAATTTTCACCGTTGAAAAAGAATTTTCCTCGTAATTTTCGTAGACGAAAAAAATGACGTCAATCAATGCAACAAAGGAGCGTGTATGTACGTATGCGTGTGTATGTGAGTCTGGACTGATGTGGAAAGGACGCTTTTATAGTTCAAGATTTCAAGTCTATAAGCTGCTTCATTTGATGATCATTGTCCACTGTGTCTAACTCGAATCGTCATTAATGTCCCCATGACCACAACTCTGATTTTTCTTGTCAGGCTCGAAACTCTTGGTGGATATGTCTGCGGACGTGTATTAACATTTCTAACGAAAAAGTTTTCGACGAGATTAGAATTCTTGACGTTTCACTAACCGATGGTCAAAATGTAAAATCGGGTGAATAATATTTTGCTATCTCCGCATTTGTTCTCCATTTCGGGATGCATCGCAAAATATACCCCGGTACGACTAAAAAAAAAACTAAACAAAAAATGGAAAATATGTGAAACACCTCCGGCGTTTGGAGTAAAAAAAAAAAAAACTTTCGGGATTTAAAAATTTCACGACAACGTAATAATTCTCACGTCATTTGTCGCGTGTTCTTTGGCATCGAAAATAGGACGCTTCAGATTGTGTAACCTTAATAACAACTACAAAACAACAACAAAAAAACCAATCGAATTTGAATATTGATACTTTGAGTCGGAACAAGCAATATATACAGACGTATTGACCTACAGACACACACACACACGTACATGGCGTGGACATGGCTGTATACGTCGGTACATATAGATGCGTGAATTCTTAGAGAGCCTGTGTAATTCTTCACTGACCGAATGAACCGAATTTATTTCGTTACGATTGGCCCAATAACCGTAAAAATCTTAAAGTTACATAATCAACAGAACAAAAAAGATATTAAAAAAGAAAAACGACATTTGAAAATTCAATATTCGTTAGGCACAGCTCGAGAAGCTCGATCAAAGGTTTTGAGACTTTTTGGAACACGAGCACCGCTCGAAAAGACGAAAAATAAACAATACTTTTCGAGATAATTATTATATAGATAAATAAACGAAAATATTCGATCAATAAATATTTATATTCTTTATGAAAGAACAATTATTTTGAATGATCGTTACTTATAAAAAGGATTTTCTTCCGTTATCTTTCGATTAAGCTCCTACAAAAATAATTGATTATTATTATTATTTCTTCATGATTTCGAACGATGCACATGTTTTGGCTTCGATAAAAAAAAAAAAAAGCAGTCGGGATGGGAAGCTTACGTTTATCCCTAACCTACTGTTTTTTTTTATCGCTATTTATTTTTTCTCCCTTTCGCAATAGAAAATGGATTTTGACGATTTTTCATCGGCGAACTGGACGCTCACCTTACTTATCGCTGCTGGCGTAATAACCATCAAACTTAACAATAATACTAGTGTCTCTTTTCTCGATTCTTTCGACTCGTCGTCGGGGAATCATAAGAAAAGCCTCCTCGACAATCCACCCAATTTAAGTTCGAACGACTTTCGTCATTTTCTGCGACGAAGGTATGGTTTGTGCTAGCAGGAATTTCCCTCCATATTGTCCAGCAGAGAATTTTTCTCGTCCTTCTTACGATTTCGTGAATCTGTACTTCGTAATTTTGGCTCAAAGCACGGCTACAGGAATAGAGGAAACAAAGCTTTTTCATTGCGGTCTATTTTTTTGTAACTGCTGGACATTCGGCTATTCGTAGATAACTCACCGTTTCGCATATGTTCATGTTGCAACAATTTTCAATCATAATCTCACATTGATCACCCCCTATTTGGGGTCGAGCCGTAAGAGGCGTGCTGGACTTGTTAACCACGATGTGTTTCCTTATTCGTCGTTGATGTCTGAATTTATGCACGTAAAAACTAAGTATCCCGACCAATATGACGAGGAGACCGAGGAGGCTCGATAGAACGATTATCACCGTTTTGCACCAAAGTTTATCGGTATAAAGGCTAAACTCGTTTAAACTCTGAGTCCCGTTCGCACAGCTGTAAACAACACACAAAAATTAAACATTTTTATTGACTACGGCGCCGCGATTCGGCTGTAGTAGAAATTTACTGAGAATAAAACTGACCTGCATAAACTTGTATCGATGGTACTCAACGAAGTGAGCCCACTCAGACAAAATATCGAACAAATCTCATCAACGTCATGCTCTTGCTCGCAACGTTGCCCTCTCGAATGTTTGCACGTGCAATATGGCTCCCCATTTTTAATCGAACAGTAACCATCGTTCAGACAATATCCCAGACACACGTTCTGCTCACAACGCGGACCTTGGAACGATGGCCCGCATTTGCAACGTGGCTGACCGTTCGGAGTGATGAAACATTCCCCGTGAAGACAATAGTTATGGCACATTGATCTCTCGCAGTACAAACCGTCGAAACTGAAATTTATAAACGCATTTATTATTTCAAGCTTCAGCAGTATCAAACATTCTGACTTCTCACTTTTTCTTTTTAGGGCAACAAAAACGCCATATTGTTAGTATCATTCAACGGCGTGGAGTTTTGTTCACCATTTTCTGATAAGCATTGAGCACGTTAATTATACCAATGACGATTCCTAATTCACGTTATGTTAATATGTTAAAGACGAATCACCCACTTAAAGTTATACCATGAAGTTCTATGGAAGAAAAGTGGATTTTAATGGATCTGTGTCACTAATGATTACCTCAACTTCGAGTCGCAATATAAATTGTTAGCAGGGTCATAATCATTCTACCGATCGAGACAAAGAGATCGAAATGTTTTTGTTTCTCCGCAGATAGAAATTTCGTTGACAAACTGATTTAGACTTTTGCACTAAATTTTATTCAAACGGTTGTTAAGTTTTTGGGGCAGCCCGATTGAGAAACATATTGAGACAAACACCCGAAGAATTTAAAGCAGCTTTCAAATGAAGATAAATTTTTGGTGTCAACTGGCGAGACGAATTGTTTAAACTTTTAGATAAATTCTATTAAATAGCGGACCAGCCGGTGAAAGTAGATTTTCACGGAAATTTGTTATTTTCGATCTATAGACGTAAGTTCTAGATTCGAGTAGCACGATCGTCACGCGATATTTAAGGATTTATGTTAATTTTGAATGGAGGATAATTACCCAGGCTTGCAATCGCATCTATCAACAGCGGGGTCATGGACACCGTCGTTGAGACATTTGAAGGTAGGCTCTTGAATGGCATCGACTTCTTCGGTACTGGTAATAAGATTGTCATTTTCCTGTCCCGCAAAACTGGACAAGCTCGACACAATATTGACTTGTTCGTTTCGCATAGCTGCACAGTCGATAGGGCCTACATTGTCGCGAGTAATAATGCACTTCGGATCGGATTCTCGATTGAAGGCATGAAAAGATGCCCAAACGTTTGGAAGCTCGCTGGGATGAGGATTTTTCTTGATGGTCCAAATGGCTCTGTATGTCCAATCGGTCCAATAAATGTTCTCACGGTCGACCGCTAAGTCGTAAGGCTGTTGGTGTCTCCCATATACCAAGACTTCGCGTTCACTACCATCCAGGTTGCTTCTCTCGATTTTGTAGTAAACACCCTCTTCGTCGTCTATCCAATACAATTTTCCAGTCCAATGGTCCACCGTCACTCCTAACGGTTCGTACAAGTTTTTACTAATCACTATCGTCGCGTTACTGCCATCGAGGTTCGAACTCTCTATGCTAGGATGCATCGTGTTGCTGTTGGCCCAATACAAACGCCTGGAAAAACCAAAACAGAACGTTCAAAGTCTCTACCAATTCTTGATATTTTTAAATTGAAAATTCACGCGTTAATCGACAGAAAAATAATTCAATTCGATACGAAAAAGAGGAAGAAAAAAACGGCGAAAACAATGAATCTATGCGACTGACCGGTTGCACATATCCAAGGAAATTCCACGTGGTAATTTGTCCGGTAATTTGAGCACGGTAACAGGATCACTGGTCATTGATTCATTCGCTGATGTTTCCATTCTCATTATAGCTTGTTCCTTCGTGTCAGTCCAAAACAAATTTTGCGTGGTTTTGTCGTAAACCATTCCGATAATCGATGTTCTATTTTCTCCTGAACAAGTTGCATGAATAATTAGATAAAAATAACACGGATCACCACGAGGTTGGTTCAATTAACTTGCTGCTAAACTTGGACCAGTTTATTTTCCTTTTACTTACGCTTATGCAGCATCCGCATTTCAAAGTCTTTGCCGGTTGATAATTCTTTACTAAATATCGTTAGATTCAGATTCCTAGTGTCACTTAAGAACATTAATCTCGTCGAATCGTCGTAAGCGATTCCACCGAGATCTATGGCATCACGATTCCCAAAATGACCGGTCGGGGTCCCATTGTTTCCGAAAAATTGCACCTCCTTGCCGATCGTCACCGCCAAATCTGTGAATTTCCCATCATGTTCTTTTTATCTGACAAACTTTTGCTTAATATTCATTATTATTCTTAAACACACAATCGACACATTTTTTCACAATAAATTACACAGTAAATTGTCATTAATTTTGAGATCGAAAACAAGATTGTTTTTCAACAATTTGGAAAAATAGAGTTTTTTCGATGACTGTGAAGTTTGCAACGTTGAGATTCGACGAAAAATATTGTTTCGATTGATTATTTATTGAATTTTGAAAATCATGCCAATTTTTTGGCTCGATTGAGTTTTTCGGTCGCGAGAGAGCATCGTTTTATTGTCTGGATCAAATATTGAATAATAATTATGAACTCTGCGCTGAAAAAAGAAAAGAGAATTTTGTTGCATTTGAACGATGCAAACTTCGACGTCATTTTTTTCGCGTATTCACGATGCGCCAGTGTTTGAAAAAAAATTTTGCAACACTTTTGATGACCTGCAACGTTTTGTACATGGCATATAGAAAAAAGTCATGAATTCGACAGTATTCAAACATGCAGAGAGAATCCGTATTATACGATAAATATTGCAAGGTCATTGCGAGAGGCCCCCGAGAGAATCTCGAGCAGAAACGTTCGTTATACATAAATTAAACGATTCTCCATAAATTTCATCGTTTTTCATATTTTACGTGTCGACGATTTCCAAAAATTACATAAACAAAAAAAGGTTCCAGTTAATTGTCAACTTCTCGATAATTTAAATGTTCTTCATTTCTTTTGTTTTTGGATTTTTTCTACAACTTTTTATCACATAGCGCCTTTCACGAATCTTATAGGCAGCGGCTGTGTGGTGTGTGGCTCGATATGTGCCTTGACTTTGTATCCTTATTGTGCTGATAGAGCCCCGTGAAGGACAATTTGCGTGAGAAATTACTTTTCCATTTTCGAGCATTCAACGATGTATTTCTTATTGAAATTGCAGCGAATGACGACGTACGTTTTCTTTGATATAAATCCGAAGTGTTAAAAAAATGACGATCATTTCCTGCGTAATCAAGGTTCGAATGTTTATTTCGTTTTTATCAAATGATTAAAGTCAAAAAATATATTTGTTATCGGAACAAAAGATTGTGTATGGAACGGTGAGGATAGCGCGAATCTCGACAAAGTGGTCGGTAATTTGATGGTGATTGAAGATGTAGATTTTATTTAGCAAATCTGTGACGAAGAAAATTGGTTTTTACGTTATTTTGATTGCCCGTTTATCTGAATTCGTATTTTTCCAAGATTCGCGTCCGGAGAACTCGTCGTTGTACTTTTTCAAAAGCTGACCTCTTTATCTAGTTTATGAAAACGTTAACGTGATATTACGCAAAAAAATATGTGCGCAGAACGAGATCTGCATTGAGTAAACACGGTCGTGTTATTTTTTCAATTTCTATAACGCGCGATACTTTTTCTCCCTCTCTTCTTCGTTCGATAAACCAATTTGTAGTTATCGAGACTCGAAGACAATATTTTTCCTCATCGATAGTTATTTACGTGTATACAACTGCCAAGTCCATCAGAGATTAGACTCAAGTACATTTCGCAATTAAGAATGATTAAACGCGATAGAGTTCGACGATTCTCTCGTGTCATTTTCCGATTCGAACGTCGTATGTATTGTCGAAATTAAATATTTCATGCCAACAAACGGTTTTTACGGCATATCGTGACTCACGAAAAGTTGCGCGGTGAGAGGAGGGAGGTGTCACGAAAAAAAAACAAGATCGTTGGACGAGGAAACAAATTCACAAGTTTTAAATCGAATTACGAGCGCGTATACGACGTGCCTCATCCTCGACCCTCTTCACCTCGAATGTTTTATGCACAGATAGACTTTCACCTCGGAAAACGGGTGGCTCTAAACTTCTGCGCGATTTAGCACTGCTATTTTCTTGTTTTTCGTTTTTCAGTTTACGCAGCAGCGAAAGATGATCGTGACCAACGAAACGAGCCGGATATATGATACCAACTGCTTTTAAAACCTCAGCCAGAGATATATACATTTTTTCCAAAACGCGTTGACGCCATGAAAAAATTTCGAATCTTAGTATTTTAATTGCTTTTTTCTTCAGCCGAATTGCATCGTACGAAAATCGACATTTTATTGCCAGAATATAAGGAAAGTGTATTCTGGTGGATATATATTTACAGAAATGTCCAAAAACATATGTGACGACATGAATTGTCACACGATGTAAACTTTTTTGTTCACACAGTTTTCATAATATTGATTTTTACGTAAACAGCAAAAAATGATTGACGAATTTATGGAGGAAGTGAAATGATCGGAAAATAAAAATGTTTTTTCTTTCAAAATAAAATCCCTATTTTCTCGAGATACACATCACGTTGCTAGGCAATGGAATTTATTTCCGTTTGTCAAGAATGCTCAAAATATATTCCAAGATTCAGAAATTGATGAATGATAAAAACATTTTCGCCAGTTTGCAACGATTCGAACGTTGGTTATGTAATTTATTCGAGTTCGAATAAATCGTTCGATATTTATAAATTCGAATAACGACGTCGCACCTCCGGATATTTTTGTGTAGAACGTTGGATTCTTGCAAATTTGCCGTAAAAATCGATACAGAAATCTGAATTTTTGGTGGATCGACAAGGGACCTGCTCACACAAAATCGCGAGAAATTACGAAAACATTTCTTTAGAGAGGTTTTCGAGTTTTGGCCGCGACTGTACAGTCAGTAATTATTTGCAATTTGACTGACGACGTATCGTCGACAGACTTTCGGAAAAAGTGGTTGTGGGAGGTGAATGAAAGAATAATCCGATTAATCCCGATCAACACAAACTATGCTGAATATTAATGTAAATAGGAGATAATGTTAATGAGTTTGTGAAACGAAAAAGAATTATGTCATCGGTATAGAGCAATTGGGATTGCTAGAGTGCACACGTAATAAGAGATCAAATGCGAAAAAACAGCCTGCCGGAATACTTAGCTGCTGGATAAAGAAAAAGAAGAAGCGAAAACAATAGAAACCGAGGACAATGATGAAAGACATTAAACGACGATTGGAACGAATTCATCAAAAAATTCCATGATTTCGAATTGTTTGAGAAAAGGTAGCCAAGACGAGTTAATAATTTCAGAAAATGAGATTATAGTATAAAGTTACGCGCGTACACAAACGCACACAGAGAGAAAACGTGGGAGCGCACGCGCGCGTGTCTTTTGGCGGTCACCTCTGCGATGCATTGACATTAGTTACGTAAAATACATTTATTTTCGTGCTGAATAAACAAGAAATGATAATCATAACTGGAAGTAAACGATTCGAAGAGATTTTTTTCATTCATCATAAGTGAGATTCAATACAATCGTCGAGCAGAAAAGTAAATAGAAAATAAGGAAATTTGAGCTACTGGTGGCCTACGTGACACGAAGAGCTGGCTGAATGGAGCGATACACGAGCGCGATCGTGTCTCAACTTGTGTGCGTGTGCCACATCGATGCACTGGACGTACAAATACAAGTCTGTACGACCCGACCCGCCGGTGTTATAAGATATCGAGAAATGTACAATCGTTTTTTTTTTCTTTCTATTTGACTTACCCCATGATCTAGCGTCAGTGCGAAATATTGAAAAACTCGCGGCAATAACAAAAGCGATTGATATTTTGCCACGGAAAGCCATAATGATTATTCATTCGTGTTATTTGTTAAATGTTTATTCTTAATATTCTTCGAAACTTGTCATTCAGTCACGTTACAGTCAGTGGAAAAGTTGCCACTGGCTGTGACTATAAACCATGAGGGAATTGGATGGACGATTTAAAGGATAACCGACACGCACTGTGTCAAACCGCGGCCGAAGGACGGTCGGACGTGAACTGAGCGGGCTCTCACCCAACTCAAGCAAATGCTCGTGTCTGCTGCATGCCGCGTGCGAGATTCGGTCTCAGCAGTATACATATATATCTATGTCTGTACAGGGCGATTCAAAATATGAAACACGATTGTTTTTACGTGCTACCGGGGCCACCGGCAAGGTTTTTTGACGTTTAGAATCTTTTTGCATTATAGTTGCTGAAGCGATTCGAGTATTTTACCGCGCGCGCGAATTTTCATGAATCCAAGACGATTGGCTAGAAAATTGCGAACGCATCAACCGTGATTGTGTTGAATTTTCAATGTGCAGAGGCTACAACAACGAAATCATTGAAATCTTTACACGTCCTTGTGAAGAATCGAAACTTTGTCTCAATTTTGAATCGAGCTGTATCAATAAAACGCACGCATGTATAGGGGGTGGGAATGGTGGGATTCGCGGAAGAGCCGGGCTAGAGGGCGGAGGTGTCGCAAAATTATTGTTGACCTTCTCAAACTTATAATGCCGGGATGGAACAAATTTCCATCTCGTAAAGGAAATTCGACTAGATACGTTCACTTATTATAGTCGCGTACGGAGTCACGCGGGTCTTTCTCGTGACTCGAAGAACCGCCTGACGATTTTATACTCGCAATATTCCTTTTTTTATTTTCATTTAAAATTAGAATTTAATTCCGTGCTAAGGACCACGACGAATAGTTCTTTGCGCTCTCGTGACATGACCACATGACATAATGTACATGCTTGAGTACGCAACTCACGCAAAAAGCTCGTGCGGGAAAATCAGTAACTTTGTTGAGTTGTGCAACGCCAAACTAACCTCTAATTTGATCATTGTTTATTTAACCTGCCCTACCTTACTACATTATTCAATGCAGTAAGTAGCATGCAATTAGACCAAGTATCAATATTTATTTCAGCTTATACAGTTACTACTCCCTTCGTTGTTTAAAAAGTGTGTTGGTGGATGCTGAAAATGGGAAGAGGGAGTGTTTTGACGTTTGACGCCGATGGAAAAGCGTTCGGGTGTTTAAATGTCAGACGTAAGTTCATGAGCGATTTCCGGAAACAGTAATCGCGTAAAATGGATCCGATTTCGTTGGGTGATCGGAGTGTTTCGGACATGAGGGAATCTAATGAATTCCTGGTCAAGTACCACGTCGTGAGCAACAAATTAAAAAAGTAAGATTCCATAAGTTTAATTCGTCTTCTCAAAAGTCGTCTTGTTCGTTTTTTATCATTAATATTTCAGGCGATTTCTGAGGAAACCGAATGTAGCAGAAGCTGCCGAACAGTTCGGTAAATATTATTGTTGATAATACAATAAATCAAATTCAACGTTTGCAATTTTCAGTTGAAATTATTTTTTTCAATAATGCTTTTCCAATGCTTCCGTTTTTTGACGAAAACGGAAATGGAAACCTTGACGCGGTAATGATTATCCGCAACTTTTAATACTTAAGCTGCACTCGCTGTTCAGTGCGAACAGAAGGAATTGTGGCAATATGCTGGTTTAAGCTGGTTGGCGGTGGCTCGCTGTTATCGTACGCTAGGAAACACATCGGCTGAAATAAACGAATTGATGAAAGCCGGCAGACAATTTTTAACAGCCGAAGAAAAAAATAAGAGAATAGGCTGCCCTTCGATTGGCCAAGAAAATTTGCAAGTAAGTTTCTTAGAACGACATGGAAGATTGCATCGTTGCAATGCTGCGAAATTTCGTTTTCTATTCGGCAGATCGCGAGATACTTATTCAACATTTGGTCAGAAGAATGAAACAGTTTTTTTTACGATCCAAGCACAAAATCAGTACGTCAATTGTCATGGTTTTTGAAATTGAACAAACAATTAATGGAAAAAGTATTCTTTATTGGATCCCAACGGTGCAAACTTCCGTTTCATGTTGAAGAGAAGAATTCTGTTTCCTGCTCTCTAAAGGGCATTTTTTATGGGTCTCTATGGGTTTTTATGGGCATACGAAACAATTGTTCCTTCAAAACTTTTACAACATATCGAGAAAAGTTTTAACCGAGTCCAAAATTTGTTGTACATATAACTCAATAATAATAACCCATAAATATCTCATGAACATTGGAAATGTTGTTTATACAAGTGAACGATATCTCGACGTTCTTCCAAATACAATCATTCATTTTTCACTATTGCATTATTTTGCCTCTTGGTGAAAGTGGCTTGAAGCCGCATAGCATTGTGCAACAATTTCGAACGTGGAACGATATATGAAATTTTGCAGATTGAATCGAAAAACTCCCTCGGAGTGAGACAGTTTAAATTTTTTTTTATTTCATCCATAAAAATAGGCAGCAGTAAGTTGTTTCGGTCATTCGGTGGCGTCTGTTCAAAACGATCAAGGATTCGGTATGACGTCAGCCGGTACGGTGATAGAATTGGCTTTAGCGATTGGCCCGACACCGGCAGGAGCTCAACAACTACGAAAATCGATTGGAATATTACCGACGAGCCTGGCAATAGGAAAACTGACAACATTTTACACCAAGCAGGCTGATTATAGCGCAGCATTAAGCGTAATCACTGAATTGGTAGATTTGATAGAGGCGAATGTCGCCTGCACCCGAGTAGGAAACAATAGAAAAATTTTACACAAGTGCGAAGTCGATCGAGTACTTTTGCTGCTAATTCTTCAACCGACGCCTCAAAGATTGCCAGCTTCGTTGGCTGAGGTTCTTGAAAAGTATGCGTGGCTCGAAGAAAGCTCAAGCGTTGGTAAGAAAACTCAATATTAGGGGGACGTGTCCACCAAATACATTTTTTGACTGCAATTACAAAAAATCGACCTTGTTGCAGGTGCCAGTATGTCCGAGGACGAATTTCTGTTGCTCCAATCGTTGGTTCTCGCTTGTCAATCGCACGACATCCAAGCTCTCCTAGAATTGGAGGGTGAACTCTGGCCGTATTTGGATACGGAACAAAAGGATCTGTTACGTAAACTCGTACAAACGCTAACGACCCAATGAAACGTTTTCACGAAATAGCAGCCAGAGGTGAATTATCTTTTCCCTTGCACTTTTTTCTCATTAATTATTTGACAAATAAAAACATTCGGAGGAAATGAGCGGCAAATAACGCATCGACTTGTGTAAACTTTAACAGCCTTCTTCGATCTTCTCCCAGCTGCTACTGAACGAGTTTCTCTTTCTTCCTGAATGTTACATTTTTTTTTTTTACTTTACACAATAGTGTTGGCTTTGGTCACGGTACTGACGCATCGATTATACGAAATACTGCAATATTTAAAACTCAATCGTGGCTCGCATTACCGTTGCTCGAAACGCGATAACCATTTGGATTCATTGTCTGCCATCTCCAAAAATCTGCACCTGAAAATTGAGTTTTATCTTTTGTTTCAATATTATTTTAACAATATTCGTTTCTTATAGAAACGTAAGGACACGTAAAGTTTCTCATTAACACTTTTCAAAAAGCCTCAAAAAGCAAAAAGACAAGATTGGGGAGAGCAATCGTTGTGAAATTTGCGAATGTGAGCGAGATTTGAATTCGGAATTCTCTAGAAAAACACCTTTGGCAAGGCTACGATCTCATTGAGTGATTAATTTGGTCTTTCTTGTTGTCCATACTTACACATCTGTTCGACGGTGTATTTAGCTGACCATCCGAGTTCGTCGGCCGCTAATTGAGCATTGGCGTACATAGAAACGATGTCACCTTCTCGTCTATCGCGGACGACGTAAGGCACTTCTGTACCGGTGACTTTTTCGAAAGTCTTGACGAGTTGAAGGACGGAAACGCCTTTACCCGTGCCCAAATTGTAAACCTTGAGTCTAGAGTGCTGTTTTCGCAAAGCTGCCAATGCCGCGACGTGTCCAGTCGCCAAATCCATCACGTGAATGTAATCCCGGATTCCTGTGTGAAAAAATCGTCTTTTTTCAGTTTTGATTATTTTTTAATGCTTCGAGTGCACTCATCCCACAAGTGCATATTGGGCGTTTTTCAAACCGTTGAACTCCGGTAAATATGCATTTTTTTGTTTCTTTTTGTAGGGGTGTTTTTTTATTTTTTAGTAAATCATCGATATGTTATGGCACTGAATTAATTTTTTGACGAAAACGAAAATTAAATGCCAAGAGATTCGTTGCCATTGAATGCCAAACCATCGACAACAGAAAATTGTTGGGGTCAAAACGACCCAGTATGCACTCGACGGGTTAATTCGTTACGATAACGCACCGGTGCCATCCTCGGTCGGATAATCGCCTCCGAATATCACCAGCTCGGGTTTTCTTCTCAAAGCGACTTGAGCGATATAAGGCATTATGTTCGTGTAAGGCTTCGTTGGGTCTTCCCCTATCAGACCACTGGGATGAGCACCAACGGGGTTGAAGTATCTCAAGGATATGATGTTCCACATTTTTTCAGCCCTCGAAATGTCCTTCAGCATCTCTTCGATGAAATATTTCGTTCTGCCATAAACATTCGTTATATTACCGACCGGATGATCTTCGGTGATTGGAAGAACTTCTGCTTCACCGTATACGGTGCACGAACTGCTGAATACGAATTGAAAGCATTGGGCAGCTTTCATCACCTTGGAAAAATAACAAACAAACCCTCAAAAAAGCATTTTTTTTTCTCTTAGTATTGTCGGTTTTATAATTACTAAATCAATACGACTATAATCAACAGAATGGTGACGAAGTACCAATTCCTAGATTCGAATTTCAATTCTGTCATATTTTATTGAGTTTTATTCGTAATAAATTTGGTCGGAAAAATATTCGATTACCTCGAGTAAATTTATGGCTCCAATGATGTTGTTCCGATAATAGTGAAGAGGAACTTGCATCGATTCGCCAACGGCCTTAATAGCCGCGAAATGGATAACGCAATCGATTTTGTGCTAAAAAAAAGCGATTTTAAAATATTCAGAATTCAGAATAATATTTTTTGACAGCGTTCGTCCGTCGAGATGAAAAAAAATTACGCCAATTTCTGGCGCGTAACCGCGTTGGCTGGATTTTTTAAAATTCCGACGGGTCGAACGGAGGCCAGAAATGTCACTTTCGAAAATTCAACTGATTTATATCCTGAAAAATGGATCGGCTGATAGTTACCTTGTTAAAAACTCTTTCAAGTTGATCGCGATCGGTAAGATCGCAATTGTAAAACGGCACTTTTTTCCCCGTTATTTTTTCGACTCTCGAGAGAGCCGCCGATTGTCCATCGTCGCCAGAAACGCTGTTTGCGAAATTATCAATCGCGACAACTTCGTAGCCGGATTGAAGGAGCTCAACGACGCAGTGGCTGCCAATATAACCGGCTCCGCCGGTTACGAACACTGTTTTCGAACTTTCGGCCATTTTTCCGATCTTGATTTTTGGTTCGAACGCCAAAAACAATTGAAATCGTGTAAACGCTTCGGTTGAGACGGAAATTCCGCGAAAAACTTTCGATGTCGGAAGAGTTTCGTGGAATTGTATGATTACACAACGCTGAGAGCACGTGTTGTAAGAAAAAGAAATAAAAATCGATGAATAATCCGATTGGTCAACAGTTCGATGAAACGCGAGAAGATCTTCGGAGATTTCCACATTTTTCACAGTTAATAAATATGCTCCGACAGATTATACATTGGCAAGGTCGTTGGAGAAATTCTAGTGGAGTCGTCGTTTATACTTGAGTTTCAAAACAATTAGATATTGTCGTGAAACAAGCGGTTACTACAAGCCGCAAGAATAAAAATAATAATACGTGTGCACGAGTCTTTGGCTTCACGAACCGCAGGAGGTAACGGTAAAATCACGGAATCCTCGGCATCCCGTTTATACTTTTGTAGCCAGTTGCAAACATTTATTTCATTCGATTCAACTGAATAACGGCAAAAAAAATTTATGTATATGAAAATCGCGGAAATTCATTGATTTTTTTCGAAAAACAACTGAAGTTTGCGAAGAAATCGTAAAAACAATCCTCACCGGGCTCGAGTGAGGAATCTCAATTTTGGAATCTGTCATTACGATAATGTCCTTTCACGAGAAACGTTTTGTGGCAATTCGCAGTTTAATATGGAAAAAAAAATTCTACTTGGTCCACAAACCTTCCTGCAGGGCTAAGTGTGAGAGCAGAGCGAGATTGAAGATCAGAATTCTACGGAATCCTTGCGTACGTGTCGATCAAAGACGAATGAAAAAAAAAAAAAAACAAAAAACTCGTTGGACTTCCGACAGACTCGCAACGCCGCTGTTCCAAGACTGTTGTGCCCGAAGGCCTGGGGCCTGGAACATCGCTTAACCTTCTCCCTGCCCTTCGTCTTTCTCTTCTCCTCGCTACTACTGCCTACTGCTATGTACACTTGTGCTCACACTTCAGAAATCTTTACAGATCCTAATCGATGTAGGTATGATTCGTGTGTGAGACGTCCTTTGCTGAAATATTTTACGGTTTTGTTTTTTTATCGGCTTCTTTGCCGGCAGCTTGGTATTTATGACGTTTCGAGGGGAAAAACTAACGAGACGAAAAGAAAATTCTAATGGAACCGTATGGAATGATTTTTATTTTGATTCCATGGAAATAATTACGTTTGGAATGATTTTAATTTCAAGGCTTGATATTATTCGTTTTCGCTGATTTTAAATTTCTGACGAACGTCATCGGCGTAAGAGAAATCCTCGATTTTATCTTCTGCCCTAAATTAATTGTTGCCAGAAATCCAACTCTCCTAATTAACAAATGCAATCAACTGGCTATCACGTTATATTCGAATGCCTAGAATATCCAAAACTTTTGAAAAATAAGTGCGAAAGTACTTGAGCTGTGATCTCGCGGTTCGAATTTGTACTTCAACTGCTGGTTTTAGTCCGTTGTCGATAACTTATCGACTGCGGTTGGCATCGTGTCTCTGGAAAATGCAGATGACGCTTTTGCTCTTTTCAGCCTGTTGCAAAAAGCTGATGTGTTTTTGAAAATATACCCAAATACAGTGCCTACGTTAGTGCCGGTGTTTACTGGTTTGTTTACACTTTGTCAAGCGTACACGTGACACTGTGACACTGATAAAAATCAAGAGACGCATTGTGAGAGATGAGCGTGTTATTGAGCACGGAAGACGGATGGATTCTTTCTCATGGCCAATATCTTGACGAAATTTACAAAAATGTCAAAGATTCTGAAAAATTATGCAACCTCGAATTCATCAAAACATTTTTTGCCATAAATTCGCAGTTTTTGAGAAACAATCAACTTCCGAAATTAGAAAAAGAAGTTCCACTAAGGAGGGCGAAAAAAAGGAAAAAATCGGAAAATCCTGAGCAGAATTCGGATCAGGTAAATGGAAAGTCCTCCTTCTAAATTTTCGTTGTCAATGATCGACTCTCGGAAATTTCAGGTGAATTTCGTGAAAGATGCATTTGTGCGTATCAGATCATCGGCCGAGGCAGAAAATCTATTCCAATCGTGCGAGACGCTGGATAACAATCAAGCAGCACGTGCTGCGTCAGATAATTTCTACGCAGAGAGCGCTTCCCTCCGATTAGGCAATTTCCATGGTGCAAACGAGACGGGGAATCCGGTTATTGCCGAAGCAGAAAATCAGAAATTCGTGATTCCTGAAAAAAGTTGTTTTTATGCTTACGACGTGAGACAAATAGCTGGAAAGCTTTGTACCAACCAGCGATACGATTTTATATTGATGGATCCTCCATGGTGGAATAAATTTGTGCGCAGAAGAAAAGACAATTTTGTCGAATGCAGGTAAATTCTTTGCGTTATGTTTATTTCAATCCCATTCGACAATTTTTTACAGCCAGACCATAAATATAAGAAAAAAAAGTCCTCAAATGAAACTGCAGTAGCTCGATTCATTAAATTTTGAAAACGTTCATTAAGGGCCGCTCCAAGTCGCTCTGGAGCAAGAAAAAAAAATACTGTAGACACTTCTTTATCGAACTAATAATTGACTGAAAAAAAATTTGGTTGAAATTAATTTTAAAAAATAACAGCCGCACAGTATTTTGGGGATGATGTTTTTTTCCAGAGGACTCCATGGCCAGAAAATTGTATTGTTATTGATTTTTTCTGTAAGAAAAATTAACCCTTAGAGTGCATACTTGGTCGTTTTGACCCCAACAATTTTCTGGCGTTGATGGTTTTGCATTTAACGAGAACGAATCTTTTGACATTTAATTTTCGTTTTCGTCAAAAAATAAATTTAGGACCATAAAATATGGATAATTTACTACAAAAAACGTCTCTACAAAATGAAACAAAAAAAATGCATATTTACCGGAATAAAACGGTTTGAAAAACACCTTGGGTCAGATTGACCCAATATGCCCTTATGGACTGTGCACACTCGAAAGGTTTGACAAACATTTTTAAATTCTTCCAACAGTTACAGCATGATGTACAATGAAGATTTAGCGAAAATACCGATCGAGAGATTACTAGACAAAAATGGGATCGTTGCAGTCTGGTGTACAAACGCCCCGAGTCATTACAATAGTATTTTAAACGAAATGTTTCCAGCTTGGGGCATCGCGTATGTAGGGACATGGTATTGGGTCAAAGTGAGTTGTAAAATATCAATGAACGTAGAAGATCGTGACTCATTGAGAAAGATAATGGTTCATATTTTCCTTATCGGATGCAAAAACCTTTTTTCCATCTTTTGTAACGGAATATCATTTCTAAGGTGACTCAATCGGGAAATACGATTTGCGACTTCCATTCAACGAACCAAAAGCAACCCTACGAAATTTTGATTTTTGGCCAGAAATCTTTGCAAGACGAAACCAATATTCCCGATAAAAAGTTGATCGTCAGTGTTCCGAGCTGTGTGCACTCTCACAAACCACCGATCAACGGTAAGCGTTGATATTTTTGAGGAAAGAAAGAAAAATAAATTCGAAATTTTACGTATTTAGTGATTTTTTAATATTTTTTATTTATTCGTTGATTATATTTTCGTCAGTGCTTGGAAATGAAAGGATTGAAATAATTCTTGATCAACTTCGATGCTTGTTAGATTTTTGTATGATTTTTGTGCTTCCAGAAATCATAAAAAAATATTTAGTGCCAAATCCGAAATGTCTGGAAATATTTGCTCGATACTTATTGCCGAATTGGACTAGTTGGGGTTTCGAGGTTCTCAAATTTCAGCATTTGTCTCTTTACGAAATCGTCGGACCCGACGACGATGATTGTTCAATAAAAAAACAATAATTACGACGGAATTTCTACTATTTCTCCTTTTTGTTTGACGTTGCATAGGGTGAAAATAAGTTTTGTTTATCCATATATTACTGAAAAAAACGTAATTTATTCGGAGCATGAAAAAACAAAGGATTCGTGAATAAATGGCGAAATAAGAAAATTGAGTTCATTATTTTCCCGAATTAGGGAATTTTTTGGTTTTACTAAAAATCTGTTCACATCGACAAGTTGCTGCGACAAGTTGTTTGCCTAAGTAAAAATAATCCGAGCGTGAAATATCAATTTCAGACACCGGCCATGACGATCGCGACACTGCGACGGTGGCGCCATCACAGGCGCAATGTGACAATAATTTATTTTAACAATTTTTTTGAAATTCCTATTTTTCGGTTATGCGTACGACAATCTGTCGTTTGTGATGCGAAAGATCTGTTTAAAAAAAGTTTCGTTTTCATAGAGAGATCGAGAGAGAAAGGAAGAGAAAGTGTGGAAAGGGGAAAAGTTGGGACGCTCTGGGCCTTGTAGTCGAGGGGGAAAGACGATGGGAAAGCTAAAGACTATAGTCTATAGTATTCTTCGAACAATAATGGTATATAGTAATGCCTAGGTATAGTACAGGCATATGGTGTTTACCGTTACACCTGTTTGAACGATGCTCCGACCACACGGTGGACTCTATACGGCTTCGTGTAAAAGACCTCTGGGGCCTGTAGGGACTGAGTGGGGCATCTTGGGGTACGAGCAGTGTGTTCGGCCACCGTGACAGGGGGTACGTATGCGTTGTCGGCGGAGGCTTGTAAAAAGGGAAATAAATATACGTAATCGACGTACAAAAGGACGCCAACGCACAGCGGAATTTTGACAGAAAATTGACGCGTACTAAACACCGAAGAAAATGTTAGTTCATCGTCGTACTCGTGCATCGGTCCTCGCGGCAAGACAAATTACACGTCGGCCATAGTCGGACCTTGAATTTTGCCCATCAACCAATGGGAATAACCAAAAATCCTCGTTATATTCGGTCCTTGGACCCCACGACAAATCGTCACAATTTTTCTTCTTCAACGTGAAATGGACGCTTTTCGTTAGTGTCCGAATCATCTATTCAAAAACAGTTCGTTATGTCACGAGGTGCATTATTTTTTCTACGTACACGCAGCACCAAATTTTTCTTTGTGACCTTCAAAAGTGTGTTTTTTTAGACTGCCCAAACGAATGGATGAATCAGTCTGCGGCCAAAACGCAAGGAACCTATTATACCAAGTAAAATTACTGTTTTATTTCTTTATTTCGTTGCTTTTGACACTTCATTCCGTAATTATCACTCGACCAGGATTTCTCATCAACAATTCTTTTGTTTTAGTCAAACAATGAAGCAATTCCAATGGGAAAATCCAGCTATGAAAAACATTATGAGAGCGATCGAAGAGTGCAATCCCATACGATACGCGTCATACAGAACTGCTGCGAAAATGCAGATTCTGCATAGGGAATTGTACAGTAAGTATAGTAAAATTTTCAAAAACTCATTGTCTCTTTTCGAGTCGAAATAAAAATTTGAAATTTCTCAAACCGTCGAAATCGAGGGACGGTTTGTTTAATTTTAAGTATTTGACGATAGCAGCCTTTATAGAAAATCACAATTGTAAGATCGTGCGCTGTTTTTCAAAATCTTGGCAATAACTTGGTTCTGAAAACTCATTGAAAAATCTGGGAACACAAGATATGTTGAGAGGGTCGAAATAATTTTATTTTGTGGATTAATTATCGTCATTATCGAATTTGGTGTCGAGAAACTTGAAAAAAAGCAACAAACTTTTCCATCTCAAATATTGTTCTGAAAAAAAACTTGCAAGTTACTGGTTGTTTCGTAGAATGTAAAAAATTGATGAAACTGTTCCTGGGAATAATTTTGATCTTTTGAAAATTAGACGAATGGGACAGAATTTAGCTCCGAACGTTGAGAATGAATATCTTTGAATTTATCAAGAATTCGCTCGTCGGTCCCTCAACATTTTCTCCACCATAAACATTCACATGTGGGTGGGAATGTCAATAAAAATTTTATGATTTCAGTGAAACATGTACAATTGAAGCTGATCGTGGGCGTTTTCGAACGTCACAGACTGTCGTTTACCGAGAATTCGGTAACCCTGGATGAGACAGAGATTGAGGATGTTATTTCGGACATTTATTTCGCTGCCCACAAAGAGGCAGACGTTGATTTTGATGTCAATCTCGCTACGAAATTGGCTGTTCATTATATTTTGAATACGTTCGACAGGTAGGCCCTGTTTTATGTTCATCTCGTTTGAGAAAATCCTATTTTTCGTGATTATTGATGAATTGATTAACCCTTCAAACGCACACATTCTATAAGTGCATATCGGGTCAATCTGACCCAAAGCGTTTTTCAAATCGTTGTATTTTTTTGTAGAGGCGTTTTTTGTAGTAAATAATTCATATTATATGGCCTTAAATTTATTTTTTGACGAAAACGAGAATTAAATGCCAAACGGTGCCACCAATCGGGGACAGAAAATTGTTTGGGTCAAAACGACCCAGTATGCACTCGAAGCGTTAATTTGATTTTCTGTTGATGCGATTAATTGAAGAATTAAACACTTTTTTTTTTTCAGTGACCGAAAGGGCAAGGTTTTGGTGTTTTCAGTAAAAGTTGCACTGACTCTCATGAGCTGTGGCAAATTGCAAGACAAATACGAATACTTTTATCAATTATTGGCTGACCACAATGCCTGTTTGTCGAAAGCAGCTTTGCACACATTGTTGATGAATATCTGCAAGGTCACCGAGATGCTGGGTGAAAGCGTGGCCTATGGAAGTCATCTCGTCCAATCGAGTATCGACAGCTGTTTTATTGAGGTTTTCTTTCAATTTTTCTATTCGAGGGAATCGAGTGAAAAGTAGTTACACGTTTTCTTCCTTTTTCATAAGAGAACAACGTGTTTCTCGCCTTTTTCCCAAAATATCAAGCGCGTTCGAGATAAACGTGTGTCTGCATTTTTACCAACTGCGAGGCTCGTAGATCACCTCAAAATCTGAGTCACGCATTATTCTCTTTCGCCGAAAAAAATGTCTTTGTTTTTTTTTTTTTTTTTTTTTTTTTTTAACAGTACAGACACCTGAGAAATTCCATTTGCGTTTTCCTTGATATTTCGAGTAAATGAAAACTGACTTTCTCTTCCCTACCAAACGAAGAACAACGTGTAACTTTTGTTTTCCTGGGAAATGTGTAGCAGGGATTATTACCGACTGTTGGATCGTCGAAAAAAGTCTGCAATAATATTTTACTTTTAGTCTCGAGGCTCGCTCGGCGTAAGCGAAGTTGAATTCGCAACCTGGATCATGCAAGATCCACCGTTACTCACGTGGATTTCGACGTTTAATCGAATGAAGTCCGCAGAACACAGTGAGTCTATTTTTCACTAAGAAATCTGTGATTTTCGTTTTTGAGAATTATCGCTAATTTTATAATTAGCTTATTGTAATTAGCTCATTATTAATTAGTGAATATAAGTTTTCGGAGGTCAGTAGTTTTGGCCCGGGATAAAAGAGATTTATTTTTGTTTCTACGTTTATGTCAGGCTCTTGTTGTTGTCGCTGTTGTTGATAATTGGAACCTATTTGAATTCCAGCGATCCACAACATAAAGTGTTCATCCTGCAAAACGACTCCAGTTCACGGACCACGATTTTCTTGTTTGAGATGCGCGCGTTATCATCAGTGTCAGGCATGTTTCTTTTTGGGTAAAACCTCGAGCAAGCACAAATTGAAGCATCCGGTTAGGGAATATTGCGCCAAGGTGAGACAAAAATATTATTCGGATTGTAATTATTCTCTTGGGAGTACGAAGGTTCGAAAAATGTCGCTTCTGTTTTGATTTTCTATAGACGTCGAGCCGGGAAGTGACTAAACTTATAATAGAGTTGATACGAAACAAACTGCGATTGTGTCCGACGCAAACCGTAGCGATGCATCTCGACGAACCAGCCCCAGACGCAATTCAGTACGTCATTAAGTTTGTAAATCGAATTTTGTTGTGCACGCAAATATCTTGACTAATCCGAGTGCATTTCTCTTTTTTTTTTTGCCATCCAATTTTCTTTTTTTCTTCGTTTCTCTCGTCTTTCTTATTTTGACACTCCTCTTTCTATTTTTTTTTCCTTTTTGTATCTACCCTCCGCGTTTGTCTCTGTAGTGACGAGGCCCAGGCACTCGACACAATGTCCGTACGAAGCACAGTACGAAGAAAAGTACTGAACGACCCGCAAAAAGAATTGCAAAGTATCATCAATCATTTGGAAGAAGAAAACCGACAACTGCAGCTCGAGTTGATGGAGATTTGTGGCAGCAAAGCCGAACGACTGCAGCGCCATCGTTCCAGCATCGAATCTCAATTGCAACGTTTGAAAATCTTGAAGGTACGAAATCTATTGCTGCATTGATCCCGGACACAAACTCGAATTTTGTTGCCTCTCCCAAATAAAAAAAGCCTCTTTTATCTATATTTTTTTTTTTCACAGAAATATCTCTTCACGAATACAACTTGCCAGATAGCGAATCGCGTACAAAGTACACCGATGATAAATCCGCTGGCTTCAAGATTTCAAGCTGTACCTATGCTCGAGTTTGAACTCAGTCCAATTGTTCGTCAAACTTGCGACGAATCGCAGGAGGAGAATCTTTCACGAAAAGATGAGACGAGCATCCGGGAACAGTACGAAACGCGAACCAGCGGCTATCGTTCTTGTGAGAACGATCGAACCGAAAATCTTTCGCAATCGGAAGCAACGTATTCGAGCCCCGTCGGCACAAGAATGTCCGAAAGTTCGCGCGTCGATCTCAGCACGTGGATCGGAGGTAACGATCTAAATATTTCGTCAAGTGGCACTTTCAACTCGACTCAATAAAAATGTGTTCGTAACTGTCAAGAAAAAGTCGAATTACCGTTAAATTTTTTTTTTTCAAATTTATTTTCGTCTTGGGCTCTTGTAGAATCAACGAAATTTAGCCATTACTTTGCCACACTGGGTCGAATTGACCCACACGTACTCGATCCTCCAGTCTGTTCCACCAAATTGCACAAAAATTCAATTTCATCTTAAAAATTGTTTTTCGTTTCGTCTTTAGGTGGCAACAGGACGAGCGTAAGCAACGGGGACAGTGGTTTTTCGCAATGGTTGAATTCGAACGCCGGTACAAATGCCAAAACCAAATATGTACCAAAATCCGATGAAAACGTTGATTCTCCGCACGTTGCATCGATCTCCCCGAACGGTATACATCGCGATAATACACCGTCCTCGCTTCAACGCCCGGACAAACATTCCCAGCACAGTAGTCTACAAAATATACAAGGCGATTTGAACGACATACTCAACCGACTTCAGCACATGGTTGCCAACGATTGTTTACTCGAAGGTATATTCGCTTATGCAAAGCACTAAAAATCCGGGTTCGATCTAGGAGCCGGATAGGTCGATATCTCATAATTGCCAAGTGCGAGAGAAATAACTGCAATTTATGAAACTGAATTTTTTTCATCAGCGGACTCTTTTCTGCGTTCGCTGATGGAGTTTTTTTGTCATTAGTCGAACGACGTTGAAAAATTTTTATTCCGAAAACTCGAGAAGAGGCTCGGTGGCTGATCCATTACCACAGACTTTTCAGTCAGGCAATTCGGCTTTTAAACCATTGGAATTTACATTGGATATTTACTCTTCTATGTAAACAAAAAAATTAATTTTTGACTGAAAGGGTTGAGGCGGCCTTGTTGTTCAGAAATCTCTTTCCACCGAACGCTTCCGGACGGAATTAGTTAATCGGAGCACGTCCGATTAACCCTCCGTGGTCACACGTTCTAGAAATAACGCGCTGAACACACGGGGTCGGAATGACCCCAGCCATGGTTAAACGTTTACCGCGTGGCCAGCACAGTTCCGAACGACAGATAAAAATTCAGGCTATTATTTTGAACCTTTCCGAATAAGAATACCGAGAGAAACATTTTTAATCCAATTTTCAAAATGGCAAAAAAAAAATCAGCAAAGAAGCATCGTGTAAAAAAAAAGAATTCGGGCACCCAAAGCACCGTCGGAGAGTAGGCCGATTGTCTCGAGCGACAATAAGTTGTAGTAATTCTAACTCAAAGTTGCACTTGAGGTCATTTTGACCCCTGGTGACCACGGAGTGTTGATACAGAAATATTAATTATTCATGGACAGTTTTATGAGAGCGATTCGAATTTCCTAATTTTTCACTCAAGTTTTCGCACAAATTCACCACCTCGAGTATTTATTCTGAGTCTCGAAGTTTCAATGTCGCAGCCAATTGTTGAATTAGCGAAAAAATATTGTATGATCGATTCGGTTTCATTTTCCGACCAACAAGATTCAAATGGAAAAACTTACACGGTGAATTTGCGGACAATATCGCGTCGGGAATAAAATAAGTCTCGATGCATCAAAATCACTTGGAAACCCACACGATGAGTGCATCAAATTCAGCATAAATTCATTTCAAAATCATTTGACTAGTCTGAAGCAGTGGATTCACTTTAACGCGCTCGAGACGGGATCGATTTCGAAGGCCATTGCGTTTGGCCGGCGAGACACGTCCCGCTTAGGTCTGAGCTTGACCACCTGTCAGCGGAGACTAAACCGGCCGAACAGAAAGTTCGGCGTCGGTCGACAGAGACCGATACCTCTAACGAACGTAATTTTCCTCCAAAATTGATCGGAGCCACGATTAAAAACGTGATATTTTGAAATCAAATCTTTTTACAACATCAACAAAGATTTAAAACAAATCGTTCAAACGTTTGAACATTAAATTGAAAGCCCTCGAAAATAACGATTAAATTTTTTTTTTATTTTTCGTAAAATGTAGAATCATTCGGTGCGGATGATAACTGCGAGCTCAAACGCGCCGCCACTGAGATGGAAGATTTACTCACTGGCTTGATCGAAGGGATGGAATCACGGAAAGACAAACTTGCCACCGCCGTTTGAACTCGTCAACGCGATTCTGTGCGTCCAAGGATCAAGAAATCTTTGCAGACACAGAAACAATGGGGAGCTCCCGTCGACGTCTACGTATGTAACACCATCAAAAGTTAAGAATTTAAAGAAAGGATATAAGCGAATCGTTGTCCATCGATTGCTGTGTCGTGTGAGATAATATTTTACAAACATATCAGAACTATGAACGTATTGAGATTTATACATACGTCTGAATGAGTTTTTTATCAATAAAAAAAATGGAATTATTGATATTTGTTCAATGGAATTGTGCCTAGGACATATATCGATGAAAACTTTAGCATAAAACACTGCGAGGCTCTTTTTCTTTAGCGTTATTATTAGGACCTCTATTTAACGTCACAAAATTCCTTTATTTAGGATTCTTTAATAATTTTGTATAAACATTCTTGACACCAAAACTAACAATTTTCTCCTATGAAGAAAATTCTTCTGACGTTAAGAATTTGAGATATTTAATTTCCAATTTTTAACTTTTCCCATCTAAACGTGTGTAAATTGAAGTCCCGTTTCGTTTGTGAGTTGCAAAGAAATGTGTTTAGGATTTTTCTTAAAAAATTTCGGCTCATAGCCTTTCTAGCGATCTGCAAAAAAATCCTGAATACATTTTTTTGCACCTCGTTTTTTGCAACTTTTTAACGAAAAGTGACTTCAATTCACACGCGTCTAGATGGGTAAAATAAAAAATTAAATATCTCAAATTCTAAACGTCAGAAAATTTTTTTTCGTAGGAGAAAACTGTTAGTTTTGGTGCTAAGAACGTTTATACAAAATTTTGAAAAAACTCTAAGTAAAGTCGTTTTGTGATAGTAATACCTTAAGGCAAAACTGAATAAAATTTATACACATACGTGTATGAATTGATTTGACGTGACATGAGTTTTCGTTGACTAGTGGAACGTGGGAAAGAAATCATTGACACGGTCAATTGAGTTTTTTGGGGACCGCGCCACTTACCGAAAACGTTGATTTGATAAGAAAGTGGTTTTATGATTGATACGAATTTACTTGGCATCTAATGATCCGGTGACGTATAAACTGACTGACGGGCAGTTCCGTTCTTGAGAACTATCGAAAGGTTGGACTTTGCTCGGCGTAGAGAGCGGGCAAAGTCTGTACCGCGCGGCAATCGTCGTTCTTAGAGTGTTGTCACTTTTTTTTTCTCGTACACTAATAACGAAAATACTTTAGACTGGAAAGTGTCAAAGTGTCAGGATTCAACTAATTCGGAGGCATAGGTACAATGAGGAGAAACGCCCTTGCCTGCCTACGTGCGTAAGCGATTTTTGGGTCTATCATAAAACAACAGTTGCTTCATAATTCTCTCCGTAGATCCGACCTAAGACCATAAGGAAAAAGGGACGAGAAAGGAGAGAAGTGTGCGAGTAAAATGTGTGTTTTTCCAGAATATTTGTGGAAAGATCGATGAGTGACGATTAACAGACTTTTTTCCTCAAATTATTGACGCTTTAAATCGCAGGGTTAAAAAAAGACGATAACGTAATTTTTCTCGATTAGAAGAATCCCTAAACTGAGTTCGTAGACCGGAATCTCTTTATTTCTTAGGGAATCCCACACGTTGTTTAATGGATCTTATATTTTTCTTTTACGAGAGTTTATCTCACGACGAATACTAAGTGGATTGGATGCAGGCAAACGCCCTTGAGGTCTCGGTCCACGACTGTCAAAAGTTTTCGACCTTTCCACTCGCGATAGTTAATTTGCGAATTATCTTTTTTTTTCATTTGTTTGTGTTGTTGTTGTTGTTGTTTTTTTTTTTTTTTTTTTTTTTTTTCACTTTGTGGCAAAAGGCATCCATGTAATGACGAGCGAAAGCAGAACACGAAGTGAGGCCTCGCTCGAATGACGTCTTTCGTCTTATCCAAAGGAGATACGTCTTGATCACCAACGTAGCAAGAGAGAGACGGGGACTGAGACGCCAGCGTGAGACAACGAGACTAGCGCTTTCGTCTGACTTGATCAAATCTTTATCCTCATTGGCACGTGGGTGTGCGGAATGTCTAGGTGGAAGACGCGTGCCTTCGCGTCGCGCTAAATCTATACGCACACACACAACGTCCTCGTCTCTGTTCCAATAATTCCTCAAGTTTCAGGCTCGTGAGTGTGCGGTACACATGCATCGAACAGTAATTCTCGATGCACATTTTTCTGCCTCTGCTCCAAACATTTTCCCTCTTTTTCTTCGTTTTTCTTTGTTTCAATTGATTTCCTACGTCAAAGTATCCGTTTCCTTCAGTGACATCAAGCAAGTACAGTTCCGAACGGTGAACGGGAAAACGTCTCGAGCGTACTGGCGAATTACGATTCGTGCCATTTCTTGACGTACAATCGAACGTACGATTTTTTATCGAATTTCATTAAACAAATTTATTTTTAAACCGTTTGAAAAACGCTGTAAATTCTTCGAAGCGACTCGCTAATTTTTTCTTCAATTTGGATGAATGTGATTCTGTTGGGAAGCAAATACTTCCAAGGCGGTCCCCTATTAACCCTAGAACGGTAACCTTATTTTTTTTTACCTATTCTGCATAACCCGGGCTCACAAATGACTCCAATTTTGAGAAATTCAAATCTCCGGTAAAATTTAACGAAAAGGGGTTCAACTTGGGCTCATTCTTTTCGTTTTTTAATGCAGCACCACGTGGGCTTGGGGCGATTTTGCTTGAAGTCAAAAATGCGGTAAAACGATAAAAATAAAGGGATAACGAAAGGAGAAAGGGCGCGGAATTTAAAATCGTCCGGGGTCGTTTTTGACCCCAGGTTACCGTTCTAGGGTCAATGGAGATTTTACCTCAAAGTCTAATTCAAATTTTATTCGCTTCTCTATTCAACAAAATTGTCGTATATTCTCGGCAAGTATTTTCTTCACAGAATCACATTATTTTTTTGTACAAAGCGATTGACACTCTGTTTCTGATTAAATGTTTAACAACCAAAAACATAAAGGATTAGAAAAAGAGTTGGATACTGCGAAAAATACGTGAATTCGAAGCGAATTCCAGAATTTGTAGTTCGAAGTTTTAGTTTATCTCAATTTTAGTTTTTTTTTTTGTTATGGAATATTAAGTTATTGCTAGCTACATTCAATGAAGTTTAGAAAATCAGTCATTGTTGACTTTCGGGAGATTTTTTCAACTTTTCAGTTCGAACGAAAATAATTTGGTCGAAGATTTGTTTAACGATTTTTAGATAGAAAAAAGAGGGTTACACGGAGTTTTTTCGACAGTAGGAAATAAAAAAATTGACTCTGTCCTGCGGATAAACACGGACTCGCGAACGCATACAGCGATGCACCTCGTGTCTCAGTGTCTGCCGATTAAATAATACAAAACAACGTGACGTACTAGAAACTCGTTTTCTAAAATTGGCATCCGATTTGAATAATTCTATGATAACAACTTTGATTATTGATTATTTTGATTGAGGTTGATGACGAATGGGATTGCGTCTCGATTCTCAAGGATTGTGAAACTTACAAGCTCTCCTTTGGCGTGACGCAGCTCGCTGCTTCGTTTGCGCACTGGTCATACTGGCGGGAAGTTGATTGGCCGGTTATACTTAGAAAATCTTGCAAAAAAATGAGGAAAAGGAAGAAGCACGCAGGAAACGATAATGCTGCACTCGGCTGTCTATGCGCCAACAGCTTCCCGGTAAACAGAACTGATCGTGACGAGCACACGATCAATTGCCGTAGGTCAGTTTCACCGCAACTTTTTTTTAGCGTTTACAAAAGAAAACGAAGCATTTAGGAGCCAAGTTTGAAATTTCAAAGATGTAATCGGTTCAAGCATGAGCTGCGAAGATTGGGCGATGACAGAGGAGACTAACGGAGCGTATACGGATGGGGAATTACTTCGCAATTTTGACTACCATCATGAAATTCTTAGCGACACTTTCTTCCCGTCCTTGATGACGTGCAGGGAGACCCCCAAACTCAATTTCGTCACGCACGCTTTGCTTCTCCATATTCCGTGAATAATGTAGAGATTTCTCAGAAAATTTATTCATTGAAGTGGTCAGTTGACGAACTGTTAACGCTAAGTGCTATTTATAGCTCCAGCACCAATCGATTATGTAAAAATTTTAATATTTGTATGTTTATTTAGTATGTTTTACATGGCTCGTTCTATTTAAGGACGTTGTATGGCGACGGCTGAATATAAATTTTTCTTTTCAGTTTTTCTTACATACAAAATGGTTTGCGAGCCTAAGTTTATTCAAAAAAGTTGTTACAAATTGACTAAAGTACGACACACTCTAAATCCAAGATTGTCCGAGGCAATCTGTATTTGTTATATGATAAAGAAAATTTCAAAAAAAATTTACGACCGATTTTTTTGAAAAACTAAATGGAGCTTCTTCGATGTTACATAAAAGTGTATGCAAAGTTTTAAGAGGCTTCACCGTTTATAAATCGAAATATTTAATGTTGAAAATTGCAACTTTTAACACTTAGTGATTTTTATAAATAAATATCTCGACTTCTACATGGTGAAAACGCTTAAAATTGCGCGAGCTATTAGATTTCACTATTTTCTTTGTATGGTGCAAATTTGAAGGAATTCTATCGACAGAAAATTTTGCATACAACGTCCTTAAAACCATGACCCCCTTAGGCACGTGCCCATTTTTCATATACACTTTTTTCCATTTTTTTCGCCACTCATTCCGAATCCCAGAACTCTTCAATTTTCAGTCAATTATTAAAACGGGTTGTACCAATTTTTTCAACTAACCGGCTTTATTTGTCAATTGCCAAAATGCGGAATATAGAAAAATTGGCGAATCTCGTCATTTATCATGGAAAAGAGATTTTTTAATAAATATTTCGCACGGTGATTTTTATTTTGAAAAAATTCAAGAAAGTGGTGAATTCCGAGTTCCCAAGTTCCAAGTTCAGTGTCGCCATCACCAGCTTCAGAAACCCACGAGTACGATAATTTTTGAGTCGATTGAACTTCGAAAAAAAATGAAGCTCTCAACGGTTAACAGATTTTTTACTCCGGAAGTGTTGCTACATAAATGGGTCGCGATTTGAAGGTCTTCACCAATTTAATTAGAAACAAAACCGAAAGTTAAACGAAATGCCAACGTTACTTTTTTCATTAGAGTCAACCGACAGAAAGCTCCAAGTAGTAAAGAAAAAATTGATTAAACAACTTTTTTGCAAACTTCCGGTAATTACGAAGTCTTGTGGATACTTGCCGATACGGTCTCTGGGTTGAATTCGCTTTTTAACCATTCAACACTTTTGTTAAATAGACGTTAAAGTTGGTTGATCGATTGTTACGTCAGAAGCAGCTGAACACGTAGGCAAGAAGCCGATTTTCGTTTTTCTCACGGATTAACATAATTGTATAGTTTTATTATGTACAAGATATCGAGATAATTGATCGCTACTCCGATAGTACGTGCGCACGAGCGAGCAGTCAGGTATTCAATAGTCAACGTTCCGTTTCCGTACGAGGAAGGTATCAGGTAGGCTCCGAAGTATCAGTTAGAAAGAGAGAAGCAAGTTAATGCTGCTGTGAAGGAGAGTGGGAACGAACGCGTCGTTCATTCTCTTAGGCGGATAAATCGCTTCCATTTAGGCTAAAAATAAATGTTGGTACGCGTGCGCGTGCTATTAATAGCACACGCACGCGAACACATAATTATATTGCGATATATGCGAACGTCAATAGCGAGTGGGGACTTCCCGCGAATTTCCCAAATTCCGCAATTCTTTGCTGTTACAGACCGCATTTTCCGCATCTTGCGATCGGAATAACGCGTTTGACCGGTTTATCGTTGGTCATCGTGTTATGTGTTCTTTCACACGTTTGTCGTTTTTTCTTTTTTTTTTCAATTGATGACCAAAAAATGATATTATAGTATCGTTAGTCTCGCTGATTGTAAAAAATTTAAGGGTCATTAGCAGTCCGTCGATACCGAACAATTGAAACATTTATGAATTTTAAATCGCGTCTGAAAGTTAATGTTCAACAATTGCGAAAATATTGAACTCCGATAAAAATAAATCGGGCAAGTTGCTACCGATAATTGCAAATTTTCTCAATAATCTTCGTGGCGCCATGGACGAAGAGCACACGTGACAAAGTCTCGAAGCCGCTACGTTTCCGAAGGCAATATAGAGCTCGCGTCACCGACATTTGCCGTGTCGTCATAATAAAGATTACGCTCGTTAACGAGCCACATTTCAAAATTTCAAAGTCCATCGATTTTCGATAAAAACGAAGGAAACGACGTTTCCAAAAATGAACAATCCGTACTAACGGTTTCGTACGGGATCCACATTATCCGGGGAAAATTCCGCGAACATCGATCGATGGTTAAGAGTTGGCAATGGGGGCCCCGGGAGATTTCGAACGATTGTTGAAATAATTAAAAAAAAAAAAAATCAATGTTAAAAACTGAATGAGAGTTATAGCTATGACGACAATTGTAAATTTCTCTTCGTAGGGTGACAATTGATCTAATGGACTTTGAATTTTGAATAATTGAAAATTTGGACTTTCATCATCTTGAATTTAGAACCCGGCGCCGATTGTCTCGAGGAAAGTAGGCAATTTTGTTGAGCATGAGGAAGTGAAGAGGAAGCAGAAAAGTGCGAGTGGGGAATAAGAAGCGGGAAGGTATGGGTGTGGTCATTGATGTAAACCGTTTAAACGTCGATGTACGGAGATCAACGAACAGAAAGAAAATGACGTATTCCTTGACGTCATAGAATTTAGATGAAGGAAGAGATGCGACGGTACTCCTTTCCTCTCGTTCCCCACTATGACGGAGACTAAACTCCACTCCCGCCGACCTGGGATATAGTATTTATTTTTTTCTAAAAAGGAAGGGGGATTGTCTCCAGCGCGTGGTTGCATTCTAACGTGTCAAAAGAGATGACGAGTAGGAAGAAGAGAGGGGACGAATATCCCTCTACGAACCGGGGTGTACGTGACTTCCGTACCGGCTCAGGAGGCTGATAAAATCCTTGGTGAGCTGAGGGAACGATCAGTCTTCAATTCAACCTGAATCTTGGCACTTGTCAGACAAGCAAAAGCCTCATTGTGACAAATCAATCGAATCATTGGTTGTTTATTAGATCGAAATATCGAGAAACCATTACGCTAAATAAGTGAGCGTTGCGAATATTCGAAAAACATTATTCCGGTTTTCGTCTTGGGTTGCGTATCTTCGTTGCACAAGTATGGCGTGTTCCAAAGAAAACGTGATAGTAATTCAGTGTCTGGTTATCCTGTTCGTCTTGTTAACCGTATCAACGACACAAGGGCGATCTTCGCACAGGATACACAACAGACATAATGGCGGATTAAGAAGTTTAGCAAACATTGAATTCGACGAAGAAATGATGGAAGAAATAGAGAAAGATTTGCCGGCTTTACACTCGAGGAGACAGCATTCGAGAAGGCAACACTCAGGTCACCACGGTAATCTGATTAAGAAAGTAATCGCTGATTACGAAGAAATAGTTCGTGCTTCGGAAGAGCGGCAACGAGAAAAATCTGCCTGGTCGTCGGAGCAGCTGCATGCCCTTAGGAAACGTCATAATGAGGCGAGAAGGGGTCTCGTTCATGAGACCATTAGCGAACAAGAGGAGTCCGAAATCGAGAACAGTCTTGCTAAAAACATCCATCGTCACAATATCGTCGACAAAACTAGAAGAAAGCGGTTTGAGGTTGAGCTCAAAGAGGCACAGAATAGCTCTTTGTGCAATTACACGGTGACTGAAATCCAAGACACCTCGGAGGATCAATCGAGAATACCGAAGCATTTGGTCGACGTTAAGTGCAATCACGCCGGATTGAAGTGCCGCGAGCCGGGAACTCATTATTGTCTACAAACATACGGCAAAGTTGAAGTTAGTTATAGCAACGGAACGACAGAGGTCTTGAAAATTTTGACCGGTTGTGTGTGCGCTCTTCGTCAATACGGTCAGCTGGAGCAGTTCCGACCTCATATCGTCAATGATTGGAACGATGCACAATCGTAACAACATCGCGACAGCACATCGAAAACAACAAGTCAACGATTTTCAAAGCAAAACCGTCAGCGACCGGAGCCTCCAGGCACTTGAAAGACTCGTCGAAATTTCAACGGAAACACGCTCAATCATACAACGCTCAATACCCATAATTCGCCAATTATTTATTTCATTCGATGCATCTTCGACTTGAGCTCAATATTCATCGTGTATAGTCTTAACAACGATCTACTCAATTCCAGTCATTCACTTTCATCATCTCTATTGAACATTTATTTATTTACGACCATCATTATCTCCACCTCGCTTAATTTATTGTATCATCGGTCACCAAACCCTTCCACTCGCACAAACACCCACAGCCACACACTTTCACCATTATTGTAAATTTCTTTGTACAGTTATTCATAATACATTTTCATCATTATTTGTATTTCTTCATTCCTAACATAAACGCTAATTTATTCGAACCATTGTTCATGTGATATTTACATTACGTTCTGTAATATATACACATATTTATATAATGTTAATAAAAAAGACAAGTTTTATAGTATTTCGTTGTGTTGTTTGCATTTGAAGACCAAGACCTTCCTGTAGGCTGATTGGGCTTGACGTTTGCTAGTTCAATGTTAAACCTTGTCGTTGGTGGATGAACAGAAATTATTGCTGTTTCTCGTAGACCTTGTGTGTGGCTCTAATGTGACGAACTGGAGATCCGAAATTTTACTCTATTCAGTTTCGCAGTAGAAATTATAAGTTGTTGTGCAGAATTTCGTTGTCTTGTTTTCATTCGAAGACGAAGAGCTTTCTTTAGGCCGTTTGTGCTTGACGTTTACTAGTTGATTTTCACGTTTAGTCGTTGGTGGAGCATCGTATATCGTTTTTGTTTCTCGTAGACGTTGCAAATTGTTGCAAACGGACGAAGTAGAGTTTTGAAATTTAACATGATCGAGTTTTACTGGAGTAGATTTTTTTTGTGTCGAATTTGAATTTTTCGGCCTCATCATTTTTACGATAGACCGTGAGGCGAAATATTTTGAATGATACTGAAGTATAATGGAAACTGTCAATCGTTTTGGTAGCGTAGGCTGAATCGAACGACCTAAAAAATCTAGATGGTAATTGAAACGTACAGTGGCGAAAGTATTCGATGAGTAACGAAGACTGAAAATGTTTATTTATTTTTTTGGATGAAAAATTTGATGAGTTTGTTTGTTGTGATATCGAAAAAGTGACGCGATTGAACAAGTGTATGAAGAAATTTGCAGTCAGCATGTATGTCGACAGCCCTTCATATTTTATCAAAAGTGTTCCGCTTTGACGTTGAAAACTCGTTAAAATAGTGAGTGGATGAAAAGGATCGTAATTCAGAATTTACGTTTTAATTCGACGAATATGCCATTCGATTTGATGGATTTTATGCTTTCGTTGTTTATATTTCTTTCCTCGGTCGCCCCCTTTCTCCCTTTTTCCGGCACTCGGATCAAAGAGGATTTTTGGAGGGAATGCGTGTGTCTATGACATCAATACTGTGAACATTGAGTGAAGATGAAACGTCGCTTTTTCTCGGGCACAAACGATCGTCGGTGTTACTCGTCGGTTAATTCGTGCCTTGAGCGTGAATTTCAGCAGTAACTAACGCTGGCAGGTTGTCGAAGCTTCAATAAAACCGTAGGCTGACCCCGGGGACATGTCGAGTGTTTCACACATTGTACGAACCTCTATGACTGTAGCAAAGAGCTGGGCATAGTGTCACAAGGGAGTGAGGCAAAAAGAGAGCAAGTGAGATAGAGGCAAATAGAGGGGCTGTCTCTTTGCAATTCCGAGTAATTTATTAATGCAACTCTGTCCGATTCATCGAGCGCACTCTCGCTCAATGTCCATAAAGACATATGGGGTTTAAATTTTCCTAATGAACATGCGTGTCGGCTCATGCGTATGGGGCAACATTCTCGTCTGTCATTGGAATGTTTGGACTACGGTAAATTTAACAGCTAATTCTGACGTTTATGTATGAACGATAAACGTCATTGAACGAACGAAAGATTAATTGAGTTGCGACCAATCGTTCGTTATTGTTAGCAAAACGGACGATATGCAGCGAGATCCCAATGTATCTATAACTCTCTGTTTTTATACAAAAGATTTAAGGGTATGGTGAATACAGAGCGAAACGTAAACAACAGTATTAGTACCGTCGGTAGCGGAATGAATCGTGCGATTCTGACACCGTCCACGGTTGGTCTCCCAAGACACTTTTCGCCATGGTCAGTGTTCTGAAATCTACTAAATGTGAATTTCCTCGAGCGTACTCTATCCTATTCGTTTCTCCCTCAATGGCTTTCTCCATGGAGCTAGATCTCTGTGGTGGTCTCCAGAAGGTTCCTCAGTGAACTATCCCCCTGATTGGTAAACATTGCAAATTCAGTGATTGATCGAGGGATTTGAGGGAATTTGTCGAAGATTCTGACATTTTAATGCTCAGTCGAAATAAGACGGAAATGTGGTTGACGGAATCCGTTTTTTTGGTGGGTGCAGGCCGACGATTTTCAAAATATTATTACGTTCCTATATTAGTTCAGGGATATGTAGCATGTTCAGGCATGTAAATCAGTTATGACCATAAACTTCCGATGAAATCACGTTGGCATATAATAATGCAGTCGCGGGTGGTTAAACCTAAACGTCAGTGGTTCGGGCTATATCGTGTCAGAATCACGGGCTGGGAAAGAGAGGCCGCCAGAATCATCGGGTGGAAGATACACAGAGAGAAATGTCGTCGCGAACCAGGAATCTCCGTTGCAAGCTCACTCTCCTGTACAGTCGTCACGTCCGTACACTTCACTACGGGGTTGTAACCCCCCACGGTGTATGTACAGAGCAACATTGCTGAGTTCGCCGGCAGAGTACGCTCGAGTAACGCCTTCGTGTCCTCCATCGAGGCAGAGTTAGGGTAGAGATCATGGATGCGATATATGCGTACAGAAATCCCAAGCTACGTTCGACCAAATCCTGCACTTTGTATGGGGGATGGATGAGCACGTAGATTAGTCCGGCGTCGAGCTGTTTAAACCATATCATATATATACAGCTTGATGCAGACCTGTTATAATTCTCAACTTGATCGCGCCGAGGGCCGCCGGAGTCTCACGATGATAGGCGTTTTGTTGTATGACCATCCGTCTCGGTGGGCTACATGCTTTATTTATGGATTCGCGCGATACCTTGCCCGAGCAGGCTTAAAACTATTTACCTCATGGCTCACTGCGAAACCACGTTGAAGTAACTATATGTGTGATCAATGTGATCGAACCAGAAGCAACAGGAAACTCTATCAAGTCTTCCGATAATCTCGTAATGGAATAATCCGCAGATGGAGAAATTAAAGGAATTCTATAAGAATTGTATCGGCAACCTGCTGGTATTTTATTATTCCTTTAAGGAACTCAAAGGAATAATAAAATTCCACACATATATGTATTCCGAATACCCATAGAAAAGTTGGGCTATAAACAGCGATATTGAAGTTGGGTTTTCCGTTAGCCAATGTTCTAGTGGTTTTGACGATATGGTGTGTTACAAGGACGGACAGAGGTGATTCCGTGTGACCACCAGGACGATGCTACGTCTCGGTGCAAGAGAATTCGTCCTGTCCATGCCCTGGCTATAATTCTGCGTTATCGGTGAGTTCACGGGCCAACGCCCTTTTCCTCCCTCGATGTGGAAGTGTGGGAGACATGGTCCATGCAACCGGGAAACCACCTAACCGCAGGAACACTGGACATAACCTCCTCTCCGCTCCTTCCGACCATCACTCCACACACGTATCATTCTTGCACCGTCAAACCTTCCTGAGAATTTCACCCCCTTATATAGTATATTGTGACGAGTCCTGCTATACCATGGATATACCTTCACATACACAAATCCGAATCACACTGGACAATTGTATATCATGGAGAATATTTAGCATCGGGATATATCATACAATGATCAAACCAATCCTGCATCGCCCAGACTCCAGACGTATGAAATGTGTTCCAGTCTCGTAAACACTCACGACCCCGGACAAAATGGTATACAAGTATGCAGGCACGTCGTATGCATTGAACATTCAAGTTGTGCCAACATTTCTGTAAGTTTTAAGTTATCCAGAGCGAATATTTTCCTCAGGAATTCTTCTCCAGCTTTTAAACCCGCAGTGGCTGCTTTGCCGACATCCTTCCCGATAAAAGATTTTCTCACCTCCTCAGCCTTCATCGCTATATACCGTTTCAATTGAAGTTTTAGCTGACACCGGTCGAATCAACACCAGCAAGAACAATCGTCGCATTTCTTCGTGCGATCGTTGCCATCTGTAGAAACAGTTTTGCACATTTCTCTTCCAAGAGGAGCTTCCTGAATTTTTCAAGAGGCTTGAATCCAAATTGATTTAATTGAAACAATATAACCAACTGTATATACCTTATGACTCATCGTAACCAAACTGAAGTTTGACCGTTGAGTTGGACCAAAGTCCAACTTAAGCACTTCAGAGGATATTGATGTCCTCTGATGGACACGTGACTTTGAACATCGAACGTTCACTGCTTTCTCGAGCATAACTCTTCGAAGCCATTGAAAATATGAATGAGAATCTCAAGTGGCCAATGTACAAGTGTGATCGTGTTAATTCACACGAAGATGGCTTCTGTTTTACCGGCTTTACAACCGAAAGTCTCGGAAACTCAAACGAAGCGCGTGTTCGGTCCGTTATGATAATTCGGAAACTCGAACCCGTCTTCCTATCACACAGATCATTCTGCGAGCTCGTAAATGACGTTTGTATAGTGCGAAAATTCCATACGATGAACGATATTTGTATTGTGCGTACACATTTCGTTAACAACTCATTGCGGTTGGTCGATATAGTGCACGAGTGAAATGCAACATGAAAATACACTCGAAGTGGGGGACGAGGCTGCTGAATTTGGCGTTTAATGATTGATTGGCATTTCCCTAATCACAGGATGGTTAATCGTGCGCGACACTGGTAATATAAGGCTTCTGATCGATAGAGTGCTTGAACGGTAATCACATTCAATACTAATACGCCAATGTGAGAGGAACCTTTCATTTCCGAGTTAAACAGTGTGATCTGTGCAATTATTATTTCCCGTCAAGTCACGACCATATTGAGCCAGTTTTCCGGCTCAAGTATATCAACTTGATCCGGAAATTCGAATAATCCGACAACCCACGTGATTCAATCTTGTCGCGTGCGGTATTTCTGTGTACGAAATTAACATTTTTAAGTATCCCACAAATTCTGTGGCAAGCACATTTGAAATAAACACATCGTGGTGATTCGCAAACAAGTAGAAAAAGCAGACACAATTAATCTGGTGTTTCGATTCGAACTCGAACAAACTTTATAAAGTTTTTATTATGCAAATCGTTTATGGGATTGACAAACGCTTGACGCACTGGGGTAGTCCCATCTTGTGTTGGACGAAACGTGAAAGTTTTATTGTGACGTTATTCAAGGTGTATCACCCGTTTCTCACTCATTCGCTGTGGTCGCGACTGCGTGATAAATTACATTTTTCCGCGAAATTCTTGACGCGTGTTGATAATTGTGTAACAGCGTTTGCACGTTTACTTCTCTCAAAGAGCGCAGTAAACGACGTTGCATTGATTCCCGGAGCAGGGAATCACTGCAGCCTGAAAAGATTATCCGTTCCATTGAAAGGCTAAGAGAAGATAATTACAACTTTATGCATAGAATATTAAAGTTTGTCTCAAATCGGATTCACGTGTTTACTAGAATTGCATTATTTCCCATATGAATATGTTTGGTACGATGAAGTATTCATTTTCAATTACGAAAGCCCAGCATCTTGAAACTGCAACAGTTTTGATTCGTAAAAGCGAATATTCTAATCGATGAATCGACGAAAAGCCTTCAATTTGTCATTTTTACAGTATTTACGAAGGGAAGAAATTCCTTGGCTCAGCAGATTGTTTGTTGATTGAATAATAAAATTGTTGCAGTAAACGGAATTCATGAAAGTCAGAAATTTACCTTGTTGGGAGAATAAAATCTTTGTTTTATGAAGAAAATGTTTTATTCGCCGCTCGCGATTGCGGATTCAGTTGATCCGATGAAAATTTTATTGATTCAACAACTTTCTTTTCTCAGTGTTAACGAAGTCACTGCTCCAAGGATATAAGTGTGGGTCGCAATACGATTAAACTTGACAATTTTTCATATCGCATTATTTATTCAGTAGGAGGAGAACGAGAGACAGTAGAAAAAAAAAAAATACCTGATGTTATCTCGTAAGATGTGAGAGCTTTTCGCCTTATACATCGGCGATGACGCTGCAGCTATTGTCAACTTTATTGAATCAGTTTCCTGTTTTTTCGCTCGTTGCTATAACGATTATATATTCGTTTAAAAATGAACATGTATATGCAAGAAACACACGTACAAGTTGCTGACAGTATACAGACATGTCAAGGTGTACTAGATGTAACGATCGAAATAAAGAGAGGCGAATAACGTCGTCTCCTTGGAAGGACGTTAGTCTCGACGCTGACGAGTTTAACGCCAGAGCTGATTATCGAAAAGTGAGTCGTCTCGTCTCTAGAAGTATCAGGGCAGAAATTTCATTTTTGTTTTTCCGTATTACCGGATCGAAAACCGATTCCTTTTTGGCGATAAAGAATGAAAGGGCGTGCGACAAGCTTGTTATAATTCCTTCCTTGTTTTTACAACTTCAAGAAAAGAATTACAGCAAAAATGAGGGCGATTTCGTACACGTGGTTTTTTAAGTTTGACCTCGTTTGGCCCAAAAATGTTTTTAGTGGGACCATGGCCGATTCACTCCAGGAGATAAAAAAATATAATACAATAATAATAAGAAGAAAACCACAAGAATCATTACTCGTGACTTTTTGTCATCTGTTGTTCTTTCGGACGATCGCATTTCGTGACGTCAATGTGAAGGATCCGGGCGAAACGTGTGATAGAATACACGAGGAGACATAGTCGTTAAAATACTTTTTGTGTCTACCTCGATCGTCTCGTCTCAAATTTGTTACAATTTGTTTTTTTTTTTTTTCGACGTTCTCCTCTCTCACTCGCACTCTGTTTCTATCCATTTAGATATGTAAAGTCAGATACAGAGACGATCTTTTATGACGCAAGTACTCAGATCTGTTTTTACAGCTTTGAATTTTAATCGAAAGAAAGGGCGACAGCCCACCTACCGAACGAGTTCGGTTCGAACAAGTCAAGTCCTTTTATTTGTGAGCAATCGATACTTAGTATGCATGCGTTAGTTGTTACCGGTCGATATCATTGGTTGAAGGAATTATGACACAAACACGATGTTTGTCCGCGAGGTTCATTTTGCATGCCCGTGACGCCACCGACCTACCAAACAATTGATTCCATCTCGTTGATTTACCGATAAACCAACGAGAGTGCGTGAATATTCGAATAGCTCTGTAAAATTGTGGTTAATTGACCATATGAGATTGATACTGTGTGATAACTTCAATGCACACCCGGGCACGCGAGTGAAGAGCATATATATCGGGTGTCCTGACTTTTTTTTGCAGCAATTCTCACTGCGACTTTGTTGAGTTGACTGATGTTGGTTTCACGCAAAGACAGAAGAAATAGTTGCTCGTTTTTAAATTCGGTTCACATTCATTTTTATCTTCATTCGACTTGTCGAATTATAAAAATATGCAAACTGTGGAAATTGGGGTTTTATAGAATACGTTGGCAAGACGCACGAGCACGAGTGAGGGAGTTTTGAAAGAAAAATATTTGGTGCCAGCATTTCGATCCTTTCTCACTTACGACTGCACACGTCCCCACTAATATTAGAATTCTACTCGGTATTGTTAAACGCAATATTTCGAGTAAATTGTTGGTTGGTGAAGGAATAAATTGATATACGCGTCCAAAAATAGTGCTTTATGCGAATTCCCCTCTCTCCCTCTCTCGTCGGAGTTGAATTACTACAAATAAAATGTCCGTTTAAAAATTGATCTCGTGAATGGAAGAGCAAAAGAGAGAGAGAGAGAGAGAGAGAGAGAGGGGGGGGGGGAGATCGAGTGGAAATTCATGGACCGAAGAGAATTCGTATGTATACAGCCGACCGCCAAGTAATATTATTTATCGTTCGTAAAACGCGATAATTGTGGGAACGTTAAAGCGAAAACACGCCAGGCTTCCATTCCCTATTCGCGCATTTTCTCCCTTTTCTACCATTATGTAATGGATTTTAACGAATTATAGAATCGGAGCAAGAAGAGCAGAGGAGGGCAGTGCTTACCCACCGAAATGCAATTCCCTGTCTCATTCATGAAATCCCATCGAAACAGGGAGCTTTCTAGCCTTCTCTTTCCTTTACAAATCATAGATTCAACCGTCAGAACCCGCGAATCGCCCGGGAAACTGTCACGAACAGTTATCATTTCGCCACTACCATAATGATTATCATTTCAATAGTACCAATCATTGTTTTAATTACAACAGCCACATTAGATTGGGATAATTACTTTTTTTGGAAGGGAATATCTTTTATCTAATTATTGAATGACCTTAATTAAAAATTATTTTTTACTCGTGCTATTGTTATTCTTGCATGATTACTGGGGCAGTAATTTTCCATTAAGTTTCCATTATCGTTTTCGTTCAAATGCAAGGTGATTGAACCAATTCGAAGGCTCTCATATTTTCTTTTCTTGTAAACATCGGTATCACAATTTCGATAATTCGATTATTGCTCATTTATTTCCAAGTTATTAAGCGCGAGGAATGAGAGCAAATGAGCAAGAGCCTTCGAAGTGATGAATAATGGGGAAAATTATCACTTGCAATTGCTGTGCCCCATCGGGAATTGCCAGCACTCCGCGTGAAGTGGAAATGGCCTCGTGACACATGAGCAGCCGTCATTCTCTACACTGGCCAGTGTGAGAAGATGCAAATTTCCCAAGCAATATGATACATCGATTTCTGGCAAATACAAGGACGTAACGCAAATCAGTTTATCATCTAAATCGTACGGGTTTCGTCCCTTTGTTTGCCAGTCTTCTGAACAATATGTAGGTGAGTGCTCTTGTACGAAAATAACGGATATAACGGATAAAAACCCTTACGAACTCTCACTCTGGTGGAAAATTTCCTCTTTCGACTATTCGTTTGTGTTGGCGAACCTTTTCAATTGCAATTAATTAGCCCGGGAATCGAGGAAAAATACTTGATCCATTCACGAGCAATATTCATGTGAAATATTTCGCGTCATATTTCTCGTAAATTCGTCATTGTAATAACGTATTCCCTCGAATTCCTCGGCTGGGTATTGGTGGGAGCACTTCGAACTATGCTGGGTATTGGCACCCAATTAATCGAGCTCCCCACAGCTGGAATTAGTTCGATTACAAACAAGGGTTTTATTAAAGGATTCGTATTGTACGTCCAATTCGTCCAAATTCCTGACTCTAGAAAGTGAGGAAAACATGATTTTATTTTCGTCGTTGTAAGCTATACGAAAAAAAATTGATTAGCATAGACTTTATAAAAACAGCTATGTCATGCCTCAAGGAAAGTTTTAAAAGAGCCTAAAAAAAATCATGGAACAAATTCGAATTAAGGAGAAATTTAAGTTTGAGAGTGAAAAGGTCGTAGCAATTAGTTTCAAGTACGAATTGGGAGTTTCCAAAGAATGGTTAGATCTACAAAGAATCGCGGTAGCTGTGACGTTTTAACGACAACGACGACGACGGATCGTAATCCGTTTTTGTTTGGAATGAAATAAAGTTAGAGCAGTTTTACATGAAAAGTCAGCATGACAGTATTAATAAGAAAAAAAAATGAAGTGTGTTAGTACAAGCACAAATCCGTCATTCAGTTCCGCATAGTTCTGTATACAAAGCAGTAATCTAAGTGGAAAACTTGAAAATTGTGATTCTGTAAGAGAATGACGCGATTACGATAGAACGAGGGTAGATTCGCGGATTTGACTGAAAACGATCGGGAAGGAGTGAGCGAGGGTTTGAGAACACAGAGGGTTTGGGTTGACGGAAGTAGGAGTGGGGAAAACCAGGTCCGTTGGGTTCCGTCCAGGGTTTGCGGTAATGTATAGATCGCTAAGGATGAAAAGGTCACGAAAACGATAATTCAACACTCAGACTGTAGTGGGTTGAGCCCTTTTGGCCCTTAGATAGGTTTGTGTGTAGTGGCGATCATTGGTGCAATCATGAGAGCGTGCACGGAGCGAACTGGGAGACAATAGTATAGGAGGACAAAAGCATGATATACGATGGCTCTGGAGCAGTGGTATTAAAATCATATTTTTAAGCCCTTCTCCCTTGCTCCTCCTCTGGTCCTCTTGTCGCGATGCCGCTGCCGCCATCCCTTGGTTCCACGCTCGCATTCGCGGTGGTGACCCTCTCGAGCTCGTTCCACTTTGTACACTTTTTTCCCGCCACTTTTTTCTACCTACGAAGGTCGCGTATGCATTACCGAAACGAGAGAGTGAGGCATTCGCAGAAAATAGTTGTGGAACGAGAGACAAAGAGACAGAGGGTGAAAATGATTTTATAACGAAGAGTGAAAGGGCTAGGGTGATATAAGGGTTGTAGATAAAACTCGTGTGTTTCCGCGAGGGCCCTTTATAAACGTATCATCCATTTATCTCTAGGCGTCTACGAGTAGCGCCTTCTCACGATTCTAGTACCATTTTTCTCATCTGATCTATGCTTCTCACCATTTCTCTCTATTTCTCTCAGCCCTCTATACGTTTTTCCATTTCTCTCTTTTTCTCACTGTCTTTCTCCACACTATCATTTCCCTCTTTTCTTTCTACTCCCATTCGTCCTGTCCGCTGCTCTCCCTGTGGTTTAATTGGATTTGTTGAAGCAGTAATACGTACTCCTTCTCCCTCGTCCCTTTCCCTCGCATCCTGTAAAACGCGAGAATCGTCTATGTCGTTTGGAAACCTCTGGAGGCTTCGATTTCCGGTTTAACAAAAAAATACACAACTTTTCTCTTACGCAGATCTATCGGAATTTTTCTGATATTCCCGAGAACTTTCGTGTTATTGCTTTTCAAACTTGCGTACAGAAACAATCGTTCTCTAGTGGAAGAAAAGCTTTTTTTATCGTCAGGTTATATGCTGCCTTTGACGCTAAATAAAAGACTCGTCGTTGCTGATTCGATTCATACAGATTTGCGTGTTTTATCTTGCTTTCAAGCATTTGGCATGATGAGTGGATTCTTCCTACTTCACATCAAGACGTTGGAACAACTTGTGACATAATATCGAACCCCTCGATGTCAGGAAAGAAATTTAAAGTCTACGAGCAAATCCTGGTTGATTCCTTAATACCTGGAAAAATTGAAAATTGTTATAAATAAGAAAACATTAGAGGAAAGTGAATGAAAAGGAGGCAATAACACATGGACGATTTTTTTCTCTTGTCACGAGAGTCAAATTGCAATGTTTTTTCTCGAGTCATACATTTCCGAGTCATATATACATTCGTGTTTGTTCCCATATCCGGAATGATAGTCAAAAGTTATCAACTTTCTCAATAAAATCGTACCTTCGCATGACATTCAACGGCGAAGGTCCAGTTTTTGCAGAAAGCATTTAGCACATAATTAAGACAAAGTTTTTAGAAGACCGTCGCTCAGTGAAGTTTTCTCCATACTTTGAACCTTCAGAGTTGAAATTGAAAGTTTCTCAGATGATTACAATAATTAAACTAATTAGTTTTCCTCTGAATGTCAATATGTTGGGCTGTAATTATGCATCGAAGCGGTGACACGAAAGTCGAGATCGCTTCATACGAAGTAATACATGTTGGGAAAGTTGATTGAAATTGATAAATTCATCAAAAATTTACTGGATCGCGTGGAAAAATTCCGACGAATAGGCACGAAAATAAAAATAATAATTTTGATATTACCGAATGGAATAATTCTTCACAACAAACAAACATCCGTTGCCTAAGAAATTAACAAACACATCTCAGGTAAAACGAGGTAGAAAAAATACAAATTGTTCGTCGCACAGAAATCAAGAAGTAGAAACACTCGGTCTTAATAAGATGCAAAATAAATATTAGATTATATTTTAATTATGAGCTAAGAATTGTAGTAACGAGAGAATAAAAAAAAGGTATTTCTCATCACTAAGAATGAGATTAACATTCGGAAGGTGTCCCGGACTCACTCGCTTTTTATTTTCATTCGTTCGTTCATCATGATATTTCAACGAGAATATCTCTGAGAATACGAAGCTCGCAAGACCCGGAAACGAAAATTCATTTGTCAATGTATTTCGAGTATAAAATCGTATTTTCGAGTATTTTCCATTCCGTATATCTTACGGATGAGACTCTCGATTTAGTTTAACGATTATTCACCTTGCAACAAAGTTCAATTACGAAATGTTACAATAACAATCGTTGGGACGAATATTTCATTGAATGTCCGTCCGTCCTGTGAATCAATTCTTCGTGAATCGAGGGTAATGTAGGAAAGGTCAGGGGAAAGACGTCAGCATGATTGGCGAACTGTGCCATCTTGAATTTTCTGTATATCGTTATTTCTTTTGACGGTTTTTTTTCCACCTGGAAACCTGCCAGATTCAGACGAAACGAAAAAGACCAACGTACGATGGTTTTTTCAAATTCGTTTTTCTTTTTCGTGTACTCGTAGATGTCGCTGTCTCGAGTGGACGAGCTGCGGTCGTTTCGCGTTTCCGATCGTCGACTCGCTCGATCCTTTCGACGAATATAAACGGGGGAGAAAAAATCTAGTTGGCTTTTTCGTCGGATAGGTCCGGCGCAGAGAACAGTGTGTTACAAGGCCGACCGCGGAAATTACCACTGGAACGTTGGGAGAGATGAATTTTTTTCTTTCCGAACTTTGAAAAAAAGATACGATTGCCACTGCACGCGAAATAGCTGTCAAACGTTCGGTGCACTGACCGAATGGCTAAATTGGCAAAGAGAAAATCGCGCTCTCGTCCCTCTCCTTTTTTCCCTCTCTCTCGGCATAGAGTTGGCGTTCGCTATTAGCCGAAAGAGCCGACAACCAAAGCGATTACCTTTTTGGCTAATTGCTCGACAGGGTCGTTCTCGTAATTCTATCGTATGCACACAGACAGCCATGGAATTCCAGGTTGACTATAGTCAATAATGTAAAACTCAAGTTTCAATTGAATTCATAATGAGAAAGTCCCCAGCTACGATTTTTAATCGAACTCTTTGCTCGTAAGTTTCATTAAAATTATTGAATTTTTAGTATTCGAGCTTTCATAGATAGAGAGAAAATATTTGAGAATGAAACCAACTCGAGAATTTAATGTTCCTCTTAATTAAGTATAGACGGAAAGAATTAAAATCGAACAATTACGTTACGGAACGAAGTCGGAAAACGACCTTGACCTCTGTCCGATTTCCACTGAGCACAGTGTATTCTTTTTTTTTTATGAAAGTACAATAAAATTTCAAGTATGTACCTACGAAGAAAATAATTTTTTGTCATAAAAATTGCTCAAAAATTGAGATCGTCCTACAATTCTGTTTACGGTAATTTATTTATAAATAAGAAACTAACAGAGGAAGGATACTCTTCCTGGCAGACAAACGCAGTTTCCATGTTGTCGTTCTCGTACGTATTTTTTTATGACGGTATTCATATAATTTAAGCACAAGAGTCCCGTCACCGCGAGAAGCTGTCGCAGCTCGGACGTAGAAATATTCAGCATACGAGAAAGGAGCAGGAAGAGAAGCTTGCGATAAGATACGAGAGGGGAAGAAAGAACTCTTATTAATAGAGTGACGTCACTTCCTTACGTTGCTTCTTTGCATACGAATAAAAACAACGTATTGCGAGCTTTCTTCCACGAAGCGTTCAACTTTGATAAATCCTGTCTTCAACGTGGCTGAAATAAATGCATTTGAGATACGTGTGTCGAGACTATATTTTTTTTTGTCTAAGTTATCGCATTTCTGTATTAATGGACGGCAACCAGCGGCGCTCATTTTTCGCTCGATATTCTCATCAATACCTTTCGAACTTGACAAAACGATAGTAGAAGCGATGCACCGTCTCACCAGAATGCCAAAGAACTTTTTAAACGCCCACACCTCGGTCGAAAATGATAAAGTGCGAGTAAGGGCTCTAGACGAAGGAAAGATGTTTCGGTTCCTATTCAGGCACAGGACACACTTCGCTCTTCCCTCATTCCCACACAGCCTTCGGAGCTATGAACGATCGAGGTGCATGTAGATGTTTTTATCATTTCTTCCGAATAGCGATGATGAATAAGAAAGTTTGAGTTTTTTGTTTGTTTGGCAATTTACGATGATTCGGCTTCCATGGAAGCGAATCGTGCGAAAAGGTATTTCTTCATCAACGAAGAACGTTGATGAAGACGGAATTGAAACAATAGCAAAAATTAAGGAAAAAAAAACGTACACGAGAGATGCAGCGTCTCTCGTCTCGTTCTTTGCTACAAGAACATCGCGAGCTTCATAAAGTTTTCCTTCGTTTCAACACCTGCCCGTGTACTGCATAATCTCGCGGCTCTTTGTAACACAAAAGTCTGAGACAACTACTGATGTACAGGCAGAAAGTTGATTACTTTGATGTACAGCAGTATGAAAAACAAGTGAAAACTTGGCTCCGAGGAGTTAATGGACGATCCGAAAACGTCATTTGGAAGTCATCGGTATTTTAATCTTAACCTCAATGAATGTTCGATCAATTGAAAAAGTATGAGCAAACATATTTCGTGGGTGCTTGATGGCAAACAAAAAACGAACGAAAGGGAGGGTGTGGGCGAGATCGAGCGAGCGGCGAATGTGTCAGTGAAAAATGTCACCGTTCGCCATCCTCGTGACGTGAAATCGATCGTATGAAAAGTTCATCGAGTCCCTCGTTATGAGTTCTCGTCCATGAGACTCTTAATCTTTCTCTCTCACTCTTGCTCTCACTTTTCTTTCGGTCTGTACTTGCTGCCTGCTTCGAAAATTCTCGCATGAGGGATGAAGCGAAGCGCCAAGACCATAGCACGGACGATAAATCTTTCGCAGCCGAAGAGCTGCGAGAGACCGTCACCTGTGAGAAAATTGGTTAGTGCCGATATCGCTGAGCCTTGTCCCACTCTTGGAAATTCATACCAAACTCCTAGGCCTGTTACCGTCAGGATATGCACGCGGAAACAATTGGAGAGAACGTGTCCACCAAAGGTTAATTTGTTGAAACGATTTGGTATGACGTTTCGATATAAAAAAAAAAAAAATGTAACGTGCCCTGGAAAACGTTTTCAATTTTAATTCGTGTCTAAGATGAAAAAATATTCCATCACAAAGTTTTTATCAAAATATACTCATCATGTACATTTGTCCCAACCTTGCGATGGTCGGTTCGTGAAAAGACAAAAATTTAAATAGTCTTTTCCTTGGGCACAGTCGACCTTTGTCGTCTGCTCTTGTGAATAGCTGTGGGACCAGTCGAGCCACAACACAGGACATTAACGTAGGTGCTTAGTAATCAAGATCGTAATTTCAATGAGGACAACGCTCTGGGCATCTCGAAAGGCCCTTTCGGGTTTCGTGATAATCTTCGAACCCAGTGCTTTACATTATGAGTACGTCGACAGCATCCTCGGTCAACACAAACGATCTTCTCCTCCTCGTACACGAATAACGTCCGATAGCGAACATAAGGGCGTTAATCCATGTGATTTAACACCTACAGTTATGGGGGTTTGTCCTATTTTGTTTGTTAGCACCTATAACTTAGGTGCATCGATATAGACTGAGAGTTTGAGCCAATCTGTCGATCCATTCGCTGGAAATTAGCTCCGACCTTTAAGTTTCACGTTCACAAGATTAACCGAGAGAGACGAGCAGAAGTTTCAAACGAAGAGAATAGGAGGGAGGGAGATGAGAAGCCAGGAGTGACGTGATAGTAGAGAGAAGGAAAGAGAGAGAGAGAGAGAGAGAGAGAGAGATAGTAAAAGGCAGAAAGTGTCACAGCAGGGGAGAGAACGAAAGGTCCATGCTTTTCTAACGAAAGGAGATTAGTCTACAAAGACCATGTGTCTTGTACGTCTTGTACAGACATCGATCCATTGTCACATACGATTAGAAACCTTCGAGAGGGTTTCTTAGGGTTTTTAAAAAAACTTTAATGATTTTGGATGGAAATTTGTTGCTGTGAGGTTTACGAAGTATAAAAGAAAATGGCACGTTACATTCTTTTTGGAATTCAGCACTTTATCGGGTTTTTAAAGACGTGACGATATTTTTATGTTTAATGAAAATAAAAATCTGAACAGTTTTGAAGTATTTTTTAATTTGGAAAAATGAAGAAGGCTAAACAAATGAAATTTTGAAATGTAGCTATGCGATTGTCCACCGAAAGATCAAACTCCGTCGAGACAAAGGATTATTGGAAGCTGGGTGAAATTATTGTCGAAGGGTGCAATAGCAGGTGGCCTGGTATATTGGACCAGAGCCGAGGGTATTTGGGGCGATAGTACCGAAACGGAGGATCTTTACTACCGTATAGTTGCGACTGTTGCTCCCGTACTTCCGGAACTTCCGGATCTCGAAGAGGCAATATTCACATCTTATTAAAAGAGCATGAACAAAATGTTCTACGATTATTAATGGCCATTGAATGAATAAATAAATAAATGATAACAGATGAAGCTGCCGCATTTGGACAGTATGAAGCACAGCATTTTCGAGGCTTACAATCATTTCGTGTGCAGTGCGATTGGTGGACTGGTAGAAATTCCATCAGCGATAAAGGACAAAATAATGAACGCGATATTTCCTTGTGAAAATTCCGACGAAGAACAGTCTCTGGACTCTAAAATCAACGAGAATTCTGAAACCGCCGTGTAAGATAAAAATTGAACAAGTAAAATTATTGAGGAGGCTTCTCATTCGCAGGATGTGCGGAAGAAATTCAGTGTCATTTATCGCTCGTATATGGTGCGAAGTAAATTTTGACAATCTCATTACAGATCGTCCTCTGTTAGATACGTTAAACGAAAGTTTTACGCCGAACTCACAACTTGTTCCGATAACGCGATCGTTATACAGCTTCGGATTTTATTTAACGTTACCCGAACGCCTTATCGTTGTATCAGAGGGTTATATAATGGTATAGAAGGTCCGGTTTTATGAGGTGGAAGGAATAAACGTTGGGGATGGGGGAAAAGGAACGTTGCCAACGCGGAATCACGTACGAGAAAAAAAATTTACGAGAATCAGAAGGAAGGCTCGAGAAACAGATAGAATTAAGGCGTGAGATGGGAGAGCAAGTGAAAACGAAGAAATCGAATCATCCCCCCATGGCCAAGATTCGAGCCTCGTCGAGGCATTTCTTTCTCTCCATTGAATCCAACCATCTTCGCGAGTCTGTATCGTTCAACCTCTATAGATTACAGCATATAATTTGTCGACGATCCCACGACATTGCTATCCATCAGCAACCCTCATATTTCGCTTAACCATCTGTGACACTTTAGATCTCGTTAATAATACGTTATTCGACGATGCGCGAGAACATGCTGTTCCTTTATATCCTACGCTGCAATCAAGGTCAACAAAAAAGCTCCAATGCTTGCTGCTTGCGAGTCCTTGCTGCTCGTTCGATTCAAATTAGTTAAGTTTTCTCATTCCTCAATTCTTTGTGTCTCCTTAGGAATTTATTTATTTATTTTTTATTTTTTCATCAAACTCAAACGAAATGAACGATGAATCGTCGTGGAATCTCCCCAGACATCGATCGTGAATTTACATCCCTTCCCACGTCCTTTCTTCTCCAATCTGTCTTCTTTATAAACTCAACATTTTCTTTTTCATCGATTATCGGAAATATTTTTCTTTCTCAAAGTCTTAGATGAGAATCATTGCCAACTTCGCCCTGTGATTACTTTCTTCGTTTCTCGATAAAAACGACGCCTTGGAAAATTGTCAGGAAACTGCAAATGAGGATGGAGAGTTGAGAAAGGAAAAAATGTCATTTCCCTTTGCCGAAGACGGTAATGATGTTCGATAACTTTATCGTCTGATCGAGTATTGACTTTTACTACTTTTACATGGATATTGCAGATACAATTATTAGGAAGTTGTCAGAGCCACAATTTTTCATGCTTCGCACTGCTTTTTCCCGTAATTTTTCTTATTTCTGATATGCAGGGAAAGTGCAGCAAATTTTTACTTCAAAACCAATAGTAAACTTTTGTCTCAAACTCGCTGGAAATTGTTACACGAGGAGATCGAGGCATCTCGCAATATATACCAATTTCTTGGACCAATGAAACGTTTTGTAGCTTCGATTATGTTTAAAATTAGACTCGACAGAAATGAGAGTTGATGTTCGAGCGAAAAAGCAAAGGAAAAAAAACGTAAAAAGAATGAGCAAGAAAAAAATTGAAAGTTTTTTGTTTTTCTGCTTATTACGATCGAGGATATTTTGTGTTGTAACTTTTTTTATTTCGCCTGGTTCCCTTACCAGGCCTGTATATGATCTTGGAGCCGAGATCACGTGACAGTACGCATTTCACGAGGGTGGACTTGAGCCCTGGCTAACTCGACGAGATTAGAATTCCAGGGTAGTTTTATTCATTTTTTTCGCAAGCTTCGCGAGAGAGCACTCGAGGGATCTCCTCGGGGCTGCATCTTAAACGTTTCTCTCGTGTAGCACGCCACTATAAACCCAGCCCTTATTTTTTCTCTCCTTTTTCTTTTCTCTCCCTCTTTCTTATATTCTCGGTGTTCTCCTTACACACCTGAACAGAGATAAAGAAAAAAACGGCAAATAGAGAAACGAGGAACAAAAAAAGGATTCGCAAACCCACGTCAAGATTATTCTTCAACATCACGCGCTTATCCTCACCCTCAGCGTCCTTTTCTTATCTCCGTAAGAAAGAAAGACCCGGCATACGAACGGGGCATAAAAGAGGGAAACAGAGAAGAAGGGAGATCGAGCGAGAATTTTATTTAATTTCCTTGTTCCCTAATTCCCGTTGTCAACGTTTTATTAAAAAGAAAAAAAATTCGACACAGCAAAGAAGTTCAGGAGATAGCACAGAATGAGCATAATTCTCGACTGTTTTCTTCAAAACTTCTTTTAGTTTTTTAGTATTCCCAATACTCGAAGAAAACTGCACAAAAAAGGATGAAAAATATTTTATTGGCAACACCTCCGTTCGAATGCTTATTTGGAGTTGATTGAGATGTTTTTCCTCGCGGTCTGGACGACAAAATGGTTGGGAAACATCGAAAAATGAACGGCATATAAGACTCAAGAATCATCGTTTTCCATCCTCGATGCTGTGCTCTAACTTTCATTTTGTCTTTATCATTCGTATAGAATTATTCTCGCAAAAGTTACGACGGAATTCACGTTTACGGACGCGCTCACAAAACATTTAATACTCAAGACTACGATTACGAGACGAAACAAAATGCCCAAAGTCTGTCGTGAGTTAACGGCACCGTTTACGAGGTTTACAATTGAAAGAAAACAAGCCAAATCATTAAGTTTTGAAAAATAGACTTTTTTTTCCTTTCATTGTCATTGCAGGTTCGATGTCCTTTGCAGCGATCGAACAATGAACGTATCGCTACGTTGGCGTACACGGTATTAAAAGTAATTCATCGGAGATTTGATAAAATAATTTTATTGGGCGGAAGGAATAATGAAAACGAATGTCGACAGTTAAATGATTTATTCAGATCGAAACTTTAATATTATTGTTGTTGTTGTTATAATTATTGTTATATACATACGAGTTATTAGACGATATGGAACGTGTCAGATATGAAGTCATCTAGACAATCAACTTAAGGTACAATGTCAATCGAATTTACACGGAGTTTGTAGGATTATTTACAAATTTTTGTATGCTTTATTCTCTTAAATCGTTTCTCCTCGTTCATCGTTTTTTAATTGTTATAGTTCGTCGTTACGTCACCTAATAATTTCTTTGCCATTATTGTTTTTCACTTTTTATATCGATAACCTTTTTTGTTTTTTTTTTCCTTCTTATTTTTATTCGTTTTATATTTCGCAGTCTGGAGAAGTTGTTGTCCAGACAGGGATTTCTGGTTCGCGAAGAGAAAAGTGCCTGACATATTTTTCGACGCTCGATTACTCCGATCAAATTCCTTTAACCTCGTCAAAGAGACGACTCATGAGTGACACACCGATGAGAATTAGCTCCAGTCGAACCCTCTCTCTCTCTCTCTCTCTCTTTCTCTCTCTCTCTCTCTCTCTCTCCATCACTTCAGGAGACATATGGTCCGCGAATGGAAAACGTTTGATGGCCAATTCCCGTTCCAATGATTTATATTTACAGCCATGCGATATCTATTAACAGTGATTAATTTTTTTTTTCGTTTCGTTCGTCGCTCGTTCGCGAATGGAATTTAATTTTTTTTTAAATTCCAAAACTGAAAAATCGTTATAGATATTGCCGTAATTGAGTCGAAAAAAAAATTCGAACCTGCATCGGAAAAAGTACGTGGCATACTTTGATCGAGAATGGAAAGCTCTATGAAACATAGAATTGTTCTTATTCAATAATCACGGATATGTTGGTACATTCTTCGATGTTAACGAAATGACAAAAAAAAATAAATAAAAAATGGCATTCCTGTCGTTGCTATTTCGTAGATTGTAAAAAATTGTAAATTTTTACGTTTTTCAACGTAGACAAGAGCTCGAGATATTCTATAGTCATTTGGTCATTCGCTATAACACTTTCGTTTTAAGAATCCCTTTCAAATCTTCACTTTTTAATTGTTCCTAAAGCTTTTACTTCAACGTGTATTTGGACGAAAAATTAACAAAAAAGCATCCGTTGATTATCCTTCGTGTAAGATATCGCTGCTTCTTACATTCCCTATACAGGAGTCGAGCCTTTTCAAGATGAAGATCGAAGAACTGAATCGAGAATCGATCGGCTTATGGCGAATGAATTTTACTCTAAGAAAAGTTTGTCTTTCTCTTTTTCTCTTACGGGCTTTTCTCTCGTCCTTTCTCGTTGTTACATTCTCTCTCTCCCGCGCTCCCTTACTGTTTCCGGTTCTACCGAATCCGATCATGGGACTCGGGTTCGTGTAAGTGAGCGCTGGTACACTGCAAGTGCGAATTCAAGAGGCCAGGACGAACGTACACGAATACACATGCATATGTTGACGATTTTCTCGTTCAGTCGCGTTGGCGGCGATCGTTTCCAGCAGGAATCGATAGTCCCTTGGTATACTCACGTCGTTTTCGGTGCTTCGAATAATTTACCCGCTCTACGAATTCCACAGTCGTTCATCTGTCTCTCCGTTCTCCGTCATTCCAACGTTTCTTCGTTCTTTCTTGTTCTGTTTGCGTTCTTTTTGTCGTAACTCGTTGCGACAATCGCATTTTCTTTTCGCTTTTCTCTCCCCCTCCTACTCTCTTTATCGTGTTTTTTTTATAAAGTCCAGAAGATCAGCGGATCGAACCCGTGCATTCCGGTTCCACCAGTAATTTCCGGATGTGGACATGGGAAAATTGTGAATTTTGAGAAATCAAATTTTAAGGAAAAAACAAACAAGACGAGAGAGGAAAAATGGGCCTTTTTAAGGACGGTCAGAAAGAACAACGACAAACTACGATCAACCTGTGTTTTGTTTTCATTTCTTGTGCTAAGGTACTTCGTCAGAGTAAAATTGAAAAAATTCAGACTTTCATAGGAATGAGCATCAAACGCGTTTTTAATGAAACGTCACTTCCGCAAGCGCTGGACCATTTTCAACGAAACGTTTTCACGCTGTCTTTCATCTTATTACACTGAATTCATTTATTTTTTCATATTTATTGTGATCTTTTGTTGTTTCATGTTTGTTTACAATTTATTTCATCAGCTATTGTCCGAACGAGAAAATTTGTTCTTCCTTCAAATAAATGAAATTTCTGAGAAATTCGATATTTCAGAAACGTTGACGATTTGCCTTGAATTTTCTTGACTCTGTGAATGCGTCTGTCGAAAAAAAATTATTCTTTTAGATTCTCCGATTCGTCTACTTGCTTTTTTCTCTAATTTCCTCATCACATCGTGCTTCAGGGAGAAACGTTCGCTGCCCGTTTCTCTCGTTAATTCCTACTTTTTCATTGACCGCTGCTTTTCGCTGCAACGCTTTTCACTTCGGTGACTTTGCTTCCTCATAGAGGAAGCTATGCGACGGTAAAATTATTTTTTTCCAGTTTTCAATGTCAATGTGCTTAAAATGTCCCAAAACATCGAAAAATCATATCTAGAAAAAATGTCCGGATGTGTGTGTGTATGTGTGTGTGTATTTTTGCTAATATTTCGATTTTATTCGCTGCTGCGACGCTTCAGCAGAACGGCCAACTTACATGCACGAAGAATGGCATTTTCGTTTTCGTTCATCATCACAGCTTACTTCCCGGAGGCTTATAATTTGTTCCAGGAAATAACCTCTTGCTTCAAAGAACTTGTTTGTATTACGTTTCGAAAAAGATGGAACAATTGACTTTTCATTGGTGCACTTCTGACTCTCATTTTATCGAAATCCACTGGGAAATAACCTCCGCCACCGGACCTCAAAGTTTCTCTTGAGATAACGTCTCCGAGACGAAATGGATTTTGGGATTAAGATTTTTGACTCGTATCGATCGAAACCGACGATAGATAACTCTCGTCGTGGTACGGCAGGTTCAAAGTTGTTCGAGGGATGTAAATTTGCATATCTCGATGATTATTCGCGGCAGCTATCAATCCTCGAAGCTTCGTCCGGACTAACAAACACATTTCAATAATCTTGCGATCTTGAAGTTGTCTTAGACGCAACTCTCGGGAAGTCTGTTGGCCATTAAGCGTTGTTTGATCGCTTCCCCGTCGAGACACTCGCCGGCAATGACAAGTTGACCCGCCCCAACGACGACACCGGTTAACCCCGAGTTTGGCAAAGATGGTATCGTGCTTCTCGACGGTAGCCTAAGTTCCGTCGGCCTTCCTGTAAACTTGTGACACAATTCGTCTATACTTGGCGTTGGACCCGGAGTCACCCAGTGTCCCGAGGGATAACCACCACCTGTGTAACTCGGTGGACTCACCTCGACCAGATTACCCTCTGTCAGAGAAACAAAAGAAAAGAAAAACAGTTTAGTCCGTTCGCCTCTTTAATGCAAAACAAAAAAATACAAATTTCGTAGCAATTGCAACGAAAAACTATTCGTTAACCTTTCGCTTTTTTTCCTTTTTATCCAAACTATAATTTCTTTGAATTCTTTTTACCGAGGAAATCGAAAATTCCAGATGAATGTCGGAAAAGCAAAAAAAAAAGAAAACTACTTTATTTAGGATTCTTCAATAATTTTGTATAAACATTCTTGACACCAAAATTAACAATTTTTTCCTATGAAGAAAATTTTTCTGACGTTAAGAATTTGAGATATTTAATTTCCAATTTTTAACTTTTCCCATCTAAGCACGTGTAAATTGAAGTCGCGTTTCGTCTATGAGTTGCAAGAAAATGTGTTTAGGATCTTTTTTAAAAAAATTTGGCTCATAGCCTTTCTTGCTATCTGCAAAAAAAACTCCTAAACACATTTTTTTGCAACTCGATTTTTGCAACTTTTTAACGAAACGTGACTTCACTTTACACGCGTTTAGGGAAAATAAAAAATGAAATATCTCGAATTCTAAGCGTTAGAAAATTTTTCTTCATGGAGAAAACTGTTAGTTTTGGTGCCAAGAACGTGTATACAAAATTTTGAAAGGACCCTAAATAAAGTCGTTTTGTGATAGTAATACCTTAAAAAAATCTGTCCCTTACCAAATTTATTAGGAATAACATCCGGATCGGTCTCCACGGTTTGTTGGGGTGTTTGAAGTGGATACTGCTGCGATGGCATTTCTCTCAATTCAGCTGCTTTTTCGTTACGAGGTTTTGAGATTCTTTCTCGTCTGGCTCGAAGCACAACTGCGAGTACTATGAGCACCAGCGTGACGAGAGCACCGACTATCATTCCTATCAAAGGCGACAAAACTATGCCGGCGTCTTGTCCTGTAATCAATTAACAACAAAAAGTGAAATTATTTTTTGTTCAGAGCGAGAAAATATGATGCTACAATTGACAATAAGAATATATTTCGTTATCCAAATCGTTCAGTTATATTTTTCGGTTTTCTTGCACCGAAAAGGACATAGAGTTATATTAATTATTTAATTCACGTTCGAAAAGATGGGTTGAGGTCAGGAGGAAAGAGTAAACTCGTTTTCTTTACTAACTTTGCTAAATCTCGATTTTTTTTTCTTCTGAAGAACTCGAGCGTTCCGAATGCAGGCAATAATGTACGTGGTAACTGTGTATACGAGGCAGCATCGTGGATAACGTTGGGAGAACGAGCGTGGGACTCTGCCTGATGTTTTTGTCGGATAATTAGTAAAAGCGTTTTCATGCAACCGAGGCACTGAAAAAAGCCGCTAGAAATGAAGTAACGACGAAGAGAGCAAACGAGGAGAGAAAAAAAAACGAATAAGGGGTTACTGGCTGTTACGAGTCAGACGAGCGCTTTTGACCTCTTGAGCTCATTTGTTCTTTCATAGTGAAAAACGCCTTAAACCAATGAAAATTTTTAAGTCGACGAATATAAAGTGACACGTGAAGTGATTTAATGCTCGTGGAGAATGTGTGTCCGTCGTCATACTCAGTGGGTGCTTCACCAGCGCAATTTCGTCGATCTGAAGCACTTCTTTTTTTTTTTGTTTTCAAAGAAAATACGGAGATTAATTGGACGATGAGCTTGTCAATTTGTGCAAAACATTTTTTCACTCTCCGAGTGATTCCCATCGAACCATGTTTTCATAATTATTTGTATTTTTTGAGGGACCGTGTATAGCCCGTCGTATAATACATCGAGGATAAATATATATATCAGAGTATCTAGTAAAAACGATTGAGGATGCATCCCATCTCGTAAAACTTGTAATGGGAGTTTAATCGAGTTTTGCAGAATATCTAGCAAAGTATATGAGCGAAGAGAGGAAACGTCTGTGGTGAGCACCCATCGTATCGAAGCTAGTAGTAAAGATAAGCTACCGGTGTCCCTTCAGCCCATTGAGCTCGTTTCCTCTCTTCCTTTGCTTTCACCCGTGCGCCTTCTCCTTCACTTTTTCACACTTTGTTGCAGTTCTTAGGTTCTCTTTGGTGTCCAATAATTTCAAGTCCTTCGCAACTCGAAACTGGTATCGCGTCTGTAGTCTCCTGCAACATTTTCCCACGCTCCCAATGCCCCTTGTCTGCGCAGTTCAACGCTTTTATCGCTACTTGAGAGAAAAGCATTTTTTTCGTCGTATTTATAGCGGCCATTTGGAAATTCGAGTCAGATATTCCGGCCGTGTACGTTTTTAATTGTATTAACAATTTGTTTCGTTAATTGCGCAATGTATCTGTTCCCGCAATGAAAACATCTTCGTATAAATCTTTATACGAATAAAAGTAAACGCGTTTGTCCGTGGGGATTATATCCACCGGATTATCTGCACGACCATTCGGCACTGCCCATTTGTGGCTATGCATATATGCGTACTCTGTATTTGAGCCTTTAAGGGTGTTTGGTTATTGGAGTGGATGTCAGGGTTACGGGTGCGAAATGCGGTCCAAGTTGCAGCTAATTTCTTTCACTTGGATACAAACGGAACTGCTACGTGCGAATGTTCGGGAATGTTGCAGAAATTTCTGAAACGTTGCCGAATGTTACGAAACTGGGAATATCTGGTGCTGTGTTCTTGAAATCTGGTTTTCGAAGTATTGGAGGCACGATTCGAAGTTCGTTTCGATTCTAACGTCTCTCAGATATTGGTCGTAGCATCGAATCTGCACGACGTCCCATGCAAAATATTCGATAACCCATAAAAAATGATAGTTTCAAAATATTTCAACAGTAATTACCGAATATTGGTAAATTAGCTGTTATTTTTAATAAAAATATGAATAATTAGGCCACCGAGGGGAAAGCTAGTTGGAAAATAAATTTGGTTCGTTGCATGGGGGTTCTACAGCTTGGAAATAATTCGGGAATAATCTGAAGTAACTGCGTCCCCAAAAGGGCACAATAAACAAGTCGTTAAAACTTGGTCACGTTTGTCGCAAGAGACGTGGCCACGTTGAGAGAATGACGAGGAAGGTAGCAAAGAGGAGTTTAGACTTTTGCTTTGAATGGTAAATTTCTGGCCCTCGTTTACCCACCTCATGGTATTCTCTGTCTCTGGCTTGACGACGATCTGGCTCCTTCTTAGCTCATATAGATTTATACATGTATATAAAAGAGGAGCAGTCAAAACGCGACGGTAGCGCTCTCAAACTCTCGCTGATTTAGGATTCAGTTGACGCTCCTACAGTCCTAGCTCTTGCTCTGTTTTACTCCCACACTTTCACTATATCTCTTTTCCTCGTCTTGCTTGCCTGTGATTGTAACCCAAGATAAATATCTTGGTTAATTCAGCTGGTTCCCACTTATCAGTCCTCGAGCTGCCAGCACCAAAACTCTCGTCGGTTTCTCGCTCCAAGGGTGGCGAGAGGGTCTCCATCGTCGTCGCCGTCGTCGACGTCGTCGCCGCTGCCGAGTTATACCCTCGAAAGTGCGACAACTCACCCCGCTAGAGAATTAACCCTGCATGCTTCTCTCTCATGCTCTTTCTACTGCTTTCTTCCTTCCTTCCATATCGTCTCTCGCTCCACGGCTCTTCGTTTATTCCCAAATTCTCTCGGTTGAATATTAATGTCGTGCCAGCTTTAATGCACGTGTGGTTTTCTCTATATCTGGATAGAGCTCGGTTATTACCTTTTTCGGTTGCAATTAAAAAGCAGAAACGTCACAACAGTGAAGCAAGAGCGAAAAACGTGAATATCGTATCGTCGTTGTGAGCTGTCGCTGTCAGCTCAATAATTACAGGAGCGTTTCTCGAGATTGCTTAGCCATTCGAATAGTTTACCTGTACAATTATTATAGCGCCAGCCATCGTCCACTGTGTGACGTCTCGTCGTTAATTTTCGGCAGAAACGTGGCTTCCACAAATATTCTTTAGCTAATAATTTCTATCGCGAAACGTATGACACCAAGAATGATTTTATGATAAATCCTCAAAACCAATTACAACTACGAAGAAGGGAGATATCCATCGAATCGGTAGCACAGTCCACCTTATGAAAGAGGGTTAAAGATCGATGTGTGTGATCGTATCTCAAGGGGATTTGAGAGGGTTATAGTTGGGCGGAAATCTTGGCTTTTAGTCTTAGCAGTGGTCGCGGCCAAGCTTTCGAGCCAGAATTCCAAGTCAAACTCCAAAGGACACCTGGGGATCAATTTCACCCTTAAGTCGACATAAACTGGTTTCATCCCAATCCCCTACTGTTCTTACGGTCCATTGGACTTTCCAGATCTTATATCCAATTATACGCTCCAAATTCTAATAATAAGTTATTATCTATCTCCCACGAGGCGCTCCGGCTAAACATCCTGTCGCTTATTCCACTAAGATCTTCGTCGTGCTGTTGGCGCGATCTGGCGCTACTTAGATCGTTAAGCCAGTCGGAAGTTGACTAACACGGCCTAAGACCTAAGCGGTTCTCTGTTCTCCTTGCGAAAAGTAGACCGCAGCCTTCTGCCGGAAAAGGACAAAATTCCAGATTGGGGGTAAACTCTCAGTGGCTAGGAACGTCACACCTTTTAGGCTCATTCGGCAGTTTTTTTTTTCAAATTTTCATAGAAGAACAAATTGCAACTATGTGTTGTTTTCAAAAATGAAATCATCCGAAAAATTTCTGCGCTAACATGGCAGCCAGGTAGTAATTGAGAGTTAACAGGGAGAACAGCATTTTCAGCGTATACCTTTGATATGATTCGACTCTTTTCGGTGAAACCCAAAGAGTTATGGTGTATATTATCCAATTGTTACGATACCATACAAACATTTGTACAATTTCTCTTTCCGTGCAACAATCGAATGACATCGTTAATGAATTTTACGCGAATGAAGACTGGTTTGGGACTAGTGATATGTTGGTTCCGCATGGCCCGTGTAAACGGTAACCAAGAGGTATCAAGAACCAAATAGGAAGAATACTTCAATCCTGAATGTTGGACGCGGTTTCGTATTCATGTAATTGGAATGAGAGAGGTTTCCAAACAATTTCGAGAGCATGGTATCGATTGATTCGCGAGAGGTCTGGCTTCGAGAACAAAGTACATATAGCCTTTAGTGTCTGCGAAATAGGGAGGGAGAGAGAGGCAGAAACGAGCGATATAAACTTTATCTGCAAATGACATTCATCGAATGTGTTTTACATACGTACACCAACCAAGGATCCTGCAAGAATCATTCGCCGTTCTCCATCCAGGACGTGTAAAGTTAATTCCAAGGGAAATGATGCCGCGCTGCATGCGGTTGCCAGCATTGAACACAAAATCTTGTCCACGATAACGACTTATTGGCAGTGAAGTCGAGAAGATAGAGACAAAGTGAGAGACCGAGTTAGGCTACTGTTTGCGGGATTTTCAGATCAGGCTTAGTGGCTGGCTGCTCAGAGCAGGCTGGATGGTTCGCCACCGAGATCACCATGCATTTCGATCCTTAATCACTTCAACTCTTCATGTAAATACGTGAGCACACGGAGTGCGCTTCTCTCGTTCCAGATTTTGTGTCAGCGTCATTGATTGGTTGATACTGATTAGTCGATATTTCATCAAAACATCGTCGTCAACTTGCACTGGCAGAATTTGGAAATTCATTCGCTTATTTTCGGTGAATCGGTTAATTAAGGATGGAAGAATGAAAATTTTAATGTGACGCTCGATCAGGAGAACGTAGAAAATTTAGGATGTTCCGAAGGTTGAGTATACCTGGAAATTTCCATGCATTCGTGTGACATAATAGTTTAGCTTGGGGCGAGAACCTAACCAAGCACTCTCTCATCACTCTCGAGATACTCACCCCCTTCGTGAATCCACACCGTACCCTTTCCAGCTTCAGGTCTACTCGTTCCCTCCCCTTAATTCTACTGCTCTTGATGCCATAACCAACGACGCCGCCGACGCGTTGTCGATGGCCCGTTATCTCGCTCCTGTTATCATCCATTCCCTTCCACGACGTCGTTACCCCTAATTTGAATTTCCGCGGGGCACCGTTACCGAAATTATTCTGCTGGCAGAGTCGTGGCGAGCCAGGCTTGATACCAAGGGGTGGCTCTCGTGCTAAAGGTGCTAGAGGCTGTTGGCTTCTCTTTCTCTGCCTTCGCTTGACACTACACCGCCTTCTCGATCTCTCTCAGTCTTTCTCTCCTTCTCTCTCTCTCTCTCTCGTGGTCTTCGGTATCAAAACGTGACTGAGCGAGAGCGAGACTGTACCAAAGGGAGCAGCGGCTCAAGGATTTCTCACAAACGTTCCGAAAGCTCCCAGAGGGCCTTTCGACCGTATCAAAACCCAATCCCTAATGCTCTTCCTCTCTCTCTCTCTCTCTTTCTCTCGTTTTGCCTCTTCATTCCCGACCTTCTGCTCTATGCGAAGTCTATCGAATTTTATTGGCGTCCACACGAAATATTCGACCGCTGTATTAGTAATTAAATTTTTTTAACTCCTCGCAATCACTTCAGCGTAAGTCTTGCATGGAGTTTTTATTGGATTTTTCATGTTACATCGATATGAATAAAAACGAGAAAATGAAGAGGGTTATTCGGAGTAAAAACGAGTCGCAGGAATTCGATAAAATCGATGGAGCAACGACGAATGTTTTTAATAACATATCAAGATAAAATGACGGCGAAACAAGTCGAGTGAACCGAGCAAATAGGAATTTTCTTGTAACTGCGTACAGACTGCAAAGGACGGAAACCAGTAGCGCATTCTTAAATAGAAAAACGTATCGAACCATTCACCGCTTCGACGATGAATTCAGTATTTCGGGTGCTTTACTAAAATTTTTTTGCTATTGGCCGTTTTTTTTTTTTCTTTTTAGATTATTTCTTCATATTCGCATCCCCCGAGAGCATTGAATAAAAATATTTGCGACAAAAATACGATCTGGTCTTCCTCTCTCGAGGATCTCTACCTCGTATTTTCTGCTCGACATGCTCCGTCGATAAAAACGTCCTGCTCCGCGTTGAGCAAAACCGAATTTTTCTTTGCATCGTTCACGTTCGAATTGTACTTTACCATATAGCTATAAAAATGAATGTACGTATTATACAATGACGATGCTTCCTAATAACGCATGCAACTATATACAAATATACATTTTGCCAAGTTGGCAGAAAAGCGGCGTATCCGTCGGGTCCACGTCTGATAAATTCATGTAAGTTAAGTCTTTTTTAACCCTACACACGTTTTCACCAGTACCAGCGACCTTTTCGACGCTCTTGTTGTCGTTGAAGCCAAACTGCGTCATATCCGGAGCACATTCGCTTCTAGAGCGACGCATACTTGACGCATATTTCAGTAAACGATGCTATACAGTCACTCTGCCGAAGCCCGCGTTTGCTCCGTGCATAATATACTATTTGTATACTATATTTTTGTATTTTCAGGATAACGTAGTTGAGATTTTCGTGAGGATTTTTTGGGTTTCAACTTCGTCTAAGGTTCTTCGAGCTTGAGAGGTGAATAAATTCACTTTTGGGCAGAGGTCATGCCTTTGTCGTGAAATCGAAAATCCCAAATTTCATGTTTCAACGTCGGTTTTTTTTTTTTTCTTTCACAAAAGCTCAACGTCAGTCCTAGTGATTTTTTGGGAATGTCGTATTTTTATTTTTCCAATGAAGCTAATGCATCGCAGAACAGTACGACGCTGTACAAAAACATTTGTTTAAGCCTTGCTTGTTCTACGCGAAGAACTCGACTTTCCATTCGAGAGGGTCTATCCTCAGACCCAGGGGAGTCACGAAATCTCGTTGTCCAGCTGACTGGATTCCTATCGATTGGGCTCGACGTTTTAAATCCGTTTTCTTGGCTTGTTCCGGCTCCAGGTTATCTTGTGAAATAGAGGTATGAGGGAAAGCTGGGAATTGGGCCATGGAGCAAAGTCCGAATCTCGGTTGAAAAATAACACGGTGCACGAAAAGTTACGGCGAACAGCTATCGGCAAATTTTTACCACAATTTTTTCCGAGAATCTCCAATTCTTCAGTGAAATATGCACCGAGAGATGATTCCAACTGTAACTAGAAAATCATTCATTCACTAATGCTGGAAAAAGTGTATAACAAGGTTTCGAGAAATCTCCTGTTACGTTATCTCCGAGTCAGAGTCAAAAGCAATCCATAACTGTAAGTAGATGCAGCCAGTAATGTGCAGACATGACCGAAGTACCGCAATGGGGCTGGGTCTTTCAAAAAAGTAGGCATGAGTCGGAGAACTCTTGAAGGAGAAATCATAAGAGAGAAGGAGAGACAAAATAAAAAGTGAAATTCAGAGTCAAAAGAGAAGGAGAACGAGAGAGAGGAGAAGCGAGGGAGCGGGGTATTTTCTCTTGCCGGATCAGCCGTCATATCGATATAAACGACGGTTAGGGGTACAATAGAACGGTTGGTTATCTGCTCCGGTGATGTATGACCACAGGGTGAACCTCTCGTATAGCCGAGCACGTTCGTGCTCCTCTGGCAACGCACATTCACGTTCAACTATACGACGACTACGAAACCCGAGCAGAGCTTCGCTATATAACGTCTCGGCCCATAAAATATCGGCTAAACCGAGCCTCGTATTATTCCCTAGGACTCTACGTGTAAAATATTATTTCTTTTTTTGCTCAACGGCCCCCTTTCCCTTTAGGCGTTCCGGGATAGTCGAGGCATTCCGGATCCCATCTGCATCACGGAAGGACATATAATTACGTTTTTTCTCCCTTACGAATCGTTACCGATTGTTTTAATGATATATTTTCCTTTTTTCAATTTCTCTCTCTTACTTTCCCTCTTTCTCTCTCTCTCTCTCTCTCTCTCTCTCTCTATCTGTGGGGTACGTTATTACTTTGCTGTAGTAAACGGTTTAAAACTGGAGAGGAACAGGAAAATGGAAACACTTTGATGTATTGAAGAATTAAGAGTCATCAGATAATTAGTTACGATCGCCATGTCCCAATCAGTTCGATTTTGTTCCAATTTAGTTGGAATATAATTTTTTTTCCAGGGCATTTAATTTTTCCTGGTTTATAGAAAAGTAGATTTTTGTAGATATTGTCTGGAAATATTCAGTTCGTGACGTTTCATGAGGTCTTTTGTACTTTATAATTACACTTCGTACTTTGAAGCGATGAAATAATCGAGGAAAGTAATTATCGATAATGATTCCATCGTTGGGGATTGAAGTATGGAACATAGTAAAAAAGAAAGACAAATACGAAATTGGAAAGGACCATGGTTACTCAAGATCGAGTTTTATTATCAATTCCCTACCTCGAAATCTTGTGAACCGTTTTTTTTTCCTTCATTAAATTTATCTATCTTTTCTTTCAAGTCTGCTTCTACACTTTGACCCATACATTTTCTTTCTCAGCCCTCGTTATACTTTCATTTCTGCACCTTCGCTCTCGCCTCAGTGCTTACAGCATTTCTTTTTTTTCTTTTTCCTCATCATCTTCGTCTTCTTCTTATTCTCTATATTCTTTTTTTTGGACATTAAGCCAGTGACGCGCTTCGCTGCTCAGAGCCAACCGTGAAATTTTCCGTGACCTCTTCCTTTCCTTTTCGCCCCGTACTCCTCTTCGCTCAACGACCCCCCCCCCCCTCCTCTCTCTCTCTTTCTCTCTTCCCTCTGGCTCGAACCATTTGCCCTTTACTTTATGTCATCCCTTCTCCTTTTATCATTTTTTGTCCCGTCCTTAACTTCACTTATATATACTTGTTTTTCCTCCATTCCATCCCCCTGAAGATCTTACCTTACCGATTGTTCTCATCAACTTCGTTTATCTATCGATCCGCATTAGGCTCGTCTCACGGGGAATCAAACCAAAACCTTCTTCAATAAATATTCAATTCTTAAAAGCAAAATGTAAATCGTGATAACAATACGTGCAATTATCACAATTACGTTCATAGAAATGACTCTTTCGCTTTTAGAAACAGAAACTATGCACAAGAGTGACTTGATACAAAAAACTTTTGTCTGGCTTTGAACCCTTATTTTTTTTATTTCTTTGTGGGTCTCCCTATCTTCACCGTTTCTTCTCTAGCATTAAATTTTTTGCGTCGCCCTTTTTCTGCGAGCAAGAAGAAAGGGAGGAAGGTGAAGGAAAGTAGCAGAGTGCACTTTCTCACACGCGTAAAGATAATTAGCTCGTTTATCTCTTTCCGGCGCAACTTCCACTACTGGGGGAAAATTTTCCTGCTCTCTTTTCCCTCCATTGCTCCTGCATGTAAGAATACATCTCTGGTAGCCAATTTGAGACGAAGGAATTAGCCACCCACCATTTCCGTCTTGGGACCGAATAACCCTAATAGTTAGCCATGTCTGACTCGTTTACGACGACTTGACGAGACGCATGCAACGTTTCCTGACTTTTAGTTTCTGTATATGGACATTTCTATGCAAAATTGACGAATGCTTCATTTTCAAGAATTTTATTCTTCTCTTTTATCACAGGCAAACCGGGACTGTCATGCTGACGATTATTCGAATTTAATTTAACAAAATTATGTGTTCTCGAAAAAATGTACTCGCCCGAGAGGCATACAGAACGATGCTGCATGTGGAGTAATTCAATTTTTCCTTGACCGCCGATATATATCTATATATATCTGCGTCGTTATATTTGAAATTCTAAAGAAGTAGCGCGACAACTATTTACATAAGTGTTTCAGCTGCATATTTTCTTGTTCACTCTTGTCATAAAGTCTTTTCCAGCGTAACTTCCGCTCTTTTTATACCGTCCTACCGTAGTTGGGACTTTTAAAGTTATACATGCCGGTGTGGTGGTGATCTGTCTTGCTTACCGTTTTTCTATCCGCCACTACCTTCATTTTTCTTACCTCTTTTTGCAATCTTAACGTATAGTTCTCTCCATTATTTCCGGATGAATCGAGTGGCTAATGCGCGTGCACATATGAATTTTTCAGCGAGGAATTGACCGGAAGAAACTCACGAGAGAATTTCTCATCAGTTCATGGGCAAAAAGAATCATTCAAAATGTTTAAAAATAGTTGCTGCGTTACTCTGGTGAGCGTTTCACGAAACCAACCCGTCGCTTCGACTCAACTTTTGTATTCCCTTTTTCTCCTTCCTGCCAAACTTTCCAGAGTACAGCCCGCAGCAACTATTTGCCGATGGGTATGTAAGGGAATTATGGAGGAAGTTTGTTCTGCGTTCAGTGAGCTTATCATCGGTTACTGTGTCGTTCTTACAAACTCAACTGTATGCATGGGAGATCAGGGCAAGGACGCATTGCGCATCGATAAAGAATCGCGTCGTGGTTCGCGCTGTGTACAGATGGCGAACCGGCGGAGGGCGGCGGGATGCCGTGGGAGGGTTGTTGATGAAAAAACCCCAACGCCGACCGCACACCCATCGCTCTCGGTGTGGTTTACTAATAGGAAATCGATATGCTGATCCGCATCTCATACAATGAATATTTTTTAAATAAATACTTTCATATTTTTATCATTTTGGAAGAAAAATGTATTTTGGAGCGCGCGTTCATTGCCGTCGGTCATAAAAGCCATAGTGCTTGATAAAAATGTCAAAACTTACCCGTACGTTTTTCGGCATCCCGAAAAGTCACTTCTCCAAGGACGACAGATTGACTTCGTCCTTTGGCGTTGACCGCGTATATAGCAACGTGAACGCCAGCGTCCACCGATGCTTCAAGTCCTGAAAGTGCAAAGACCGGTTCTTCGAGCGCGGAAACGTTGTAGAGCGGTCTTATACTCGGCAAAAAGTCGAGATCACCGTGATAAACTTCTAAAACGAATTTCTGTGGTAATCCTCCGTCGTAACCGGGCACACATTTCACCTCGACACTCGTGTACGTTTGATTGGCAAGAGTGCAATTCCGAACCGGAAATGGTTTGCCTGCAACAAACCAATTCAGTCCATTATAAAAACATTTTTCTCGTGTTGATTTTTCCAAACTCTTTGAAAACTTTCATTTTCGACGAATCGTGTCATCTTTTTTTAAATCTTGACGGCGACACTGAACTGCTGGTAATTTTATGTTTATGAATATTTGTATGTATATGTGGAATAATTTGGTATGATAAACATCGATATGCTTAAATTTCGTATGAGGATACAGCGAATGGAACGAACGATTGGCAACGTGACTGGGTCGTTGTAATTTTATTCAATGCCGAATTTAGTATTTTTGACAGACCTGTTCGAACCGATTGGCCGAATGATCGTTGGGGCGGAGATGGTTGAGAACGCGCGGAGAAGGGAGAGGAAAGGGGGTGGGAGTCAATTCTACTAAAGCGAGTGAGAGAGATGAAAAAAATGGGAAGCCGAAGTAAAGAGAGTTTGGCGATTCGGTGGGTGGATGAAACGAGCGGGAGTCATTTCGTTTTGATTCGCATCGCCGCCGTCCGTCAACCCCCATGCTGGCAACGACACTCTCGTCCACGTCCACTCTACTTTTTTTTTTCTCCTCTCTGCCGCTCGCCCTCTCCTTTTACCCTTCAGCACACAGATCGTCCTGGTTATACACGTTGACGTTGAAACGGGAGAGAAAGGGAAAACGGGACCGTCGCGTTCCGTTCCTCTCGTCAACGTCAACCTCGATTTCCGGCCCCGTGGAAAACCGGAAACCGCTCGCTCCGAGCGTTTCGTGAAATCAACGAAGAATTAACGGTTCTGTGCGTCCTGTTCCCCCGACCCTTTTATTTCTCATGCTCTATTTTCCTCTCGATCTTTCACCGAATTTTTCATCCCATGCTTTTTCTCGTTCACACATCGCTCTTGTTGATCCCTCTCCCTCTCCACCCTGCAAAACCCGTTTCTCCCGTTGGGTTCTTCTCGTCCATCATTTTTTCGAGTTCCGTTCGATCACTTTTTCATCTCTTCGCGTGTTTTTTGTCAAGTCTTTTTCATTTCTATCGCCACGACGTATTTTCTCACAAGCTACTTTCTAACATGGACAAATTTCCATGTGATGACGATAGTCGATAATCCCCAGAGTCATTATTTATTCCAACAATCTCAGAATTAGTCAAATTTCTTCTAATTACACACGGAATTCAATTAATTACGTTAAACCACTGTGAATTGTTTGTAACTAAATGGATTGCCTCCTCTAATCATGATTATCGGATGAGCAATAATCGCGGTTTGCATTAAGTCTCATGCGATCGTTTTTGGCTCCGTGGGAATATTTAATTTTTATTATTTATTCATTCGAGTGATAATAGAGTGTTTCAAGCTTGTCTGTGAGTTGCCGTAATTCCATGGTAACAAATGATTCATCGATCCCGTATATTCACGCGTAATAATAAATGCCACGTTCGTCGACTGCGCCGAGTTATCGGAAAATGTTCGTATCATTAATTCATACATTGTTGTAAGAGTTGCACGAACAACGATCCTGGACCGAGCGAGATATATTGTATTTCGAATTGCTGCTTCCTGTCCGATCCTCCTGTATACGATGTAATATTAAGTACATTAATTATCCATTTGTGTTTGGAACGATGATCATTGTAGCCAAACACATACATTCACCACCAACGCACATACTAATAGGAGTAACATCGTGGCAAGGATTGCACTGCATAATATAATGTTTGTACTGCGTAGAATAAAAGCTCAACTGATTAATTTCAATCATCCTAGCCAGAGGAACTTGTTAACTTTTAAATCTATATTTTGGTCCGATGCTGTATTATTTAGTTAAAGCTATATCGATCTCCTATTTCTTGATGACAAAAAATTCCTATTAACCGATTTTGAACCGACCGATTCTCTCTCGAGCTTGAACTTATTGAAAGGTTCCATTTCATTTCGTTCTCTCGGAGTGAATGGTGCATGTTGGTGAAATTTTTCATAAGCTCTAACTTTCGACAATTCCCAGATCCGTATTCCTTGCAATGCTTTCCATTATTCTATTATATCCAATGTAATCTCATTTTCCAATGTTTGAATTCGCCGACGGCGAGTTTCTGCCGCGAAAATTTTTACCATTCCAAACAATGGGAAATTTCGATGGAATTAAATATCCGGTTACGTTAAACTTTCGCGAATTGCGCGTTACCAATACGCGTTATTTTGTCCAGAGATTTAATGTTTTTCGAGTTTGCTCGGTAATATTTTTGTATTTCAACAGAAAATGAAACATTCGTATAATAATAGTGTTACGTCCCCGTGAACTTTTATCGAATTTTAGGGAGGTCGCGACACGGTACTGACTTCTTTTTCGGTTCAAAGCAATTAAGCCCTTTACCCAGGGACGGAAGCCTCGTCTTCGATGTGGGAGTATGTAGGATGGTGAGAAATGACCGTAGAGCCGTATTTTTGGTTATGGATGTTGAAAATAGTATTTGTTACTCACTGTGGTTTAAGGTTTATCTCTTACTAACTCCATCCTTTATCTTTATTCGTACCTTTCTCGTTGTGCAATGGTCGAAACGTCGTCACCGTAAAAGAAATCGTTTATGCGGTTTACACATACAAGCAGGCTGAATTCCCGTGGATAAGCAATTATTTTATGAATGAGAGTGATTATACATTGGCTATATAGTGCCTCGACTACAGTTTTATCTTGAATACGCGTTAAGTATTATGGAAGACTTGAGAATTCGATAGATTTTGGCTTTTACGACGGTTTTGAATTTGTAAGGCGCTTGAGTCTTAGAGTTTCAACGGTGCAAGGCGGTTTGAACGGTGGTGCTACCGACTAAGACTGATTATGATGTGATCTCGGATTTGTCCGCGACTTTTTCCGGAAAAACTTTAACTTGAACTCGAACTCGGCTGACTCGAGCTGGAAGGTTGACCGTGGCTTCTTCCGAACTGGTTCGCGATTTCTTCTGAACTGGTCCCCGATTCCCGTCGAACTGGATCTGCGATTCCCGTTGAACTGGACTGGTCTCGGGGTCCTCCCCAGGTCTTTTATATTCTTCGATTATTCCCATGGTGTCCCTCAGTTTTGCGGGGTGTTGTGACCTGGATTTTTGCTGACTCATGACAGATTAGAATAAGAGTTCGAAATTTCCAGTGTCTTTTCCTGAATGGATCCGTGACTTCTTCCCGGATGGACGTAGGCTTGAATTTGGATTTAGACTTCTTCTGGCCTAATCTGCGAATTCCGACGTTGGACTGTAATTTCCGTGGAATTGTGATTTGCGTTCATTTGCTTCATGATTTTTCGTTGAACTGCTTGGCGTCGAGCTGCTCCGTAATTTTTCGTTGAACTGATTGTCACGGAATCTTCCTCGGGTTTTTATACCCTTGGTAGCCCTCATTTTCTAGGTCGGCTGTTTTTGAGCTTTTCCTAATATGGTCAGAAACGGCGTAGAGACAACCCCCTCTTCGTGGATTGTGGTTGGTCGAAAATTCTTGGACGATTCCTCCTCTAGTATTTTTAATGGGTTGTACGGTATTGAACCGTCTTTCTGGCGCCGATAGATGTCATATAGGTTATCTCCTTACTGTCCCGTGGTACTACGCCTTATGCACTATAGTTCGCATTTCTTTCTGATATGTGCGAATTTTTATGGCTTTGGCCTTGTCCAGAGTTTCCGGTATTCAACCATGGACTTGGCTTTGGTAACAGAACTGGCGCTGCCTTATGCAATGTGTTATCTCTTGATATACGGGAACTTTATAGGTGTTATGACCTTATGACGTTTTCCTCGGTGCTGTGCGTCGCGTGATGATTTCGGTTAACCCGTGGCAAGCGATATAATCCAAGGCTGATGATAATGATGTTTTCTTCGTTCTTATTATCTAGTCTAAATAATAATATCGAAGGAAATTGTTATGGTGGAGAAAAACGGAGTCATAGTATGACATAGTTTAGATTGGTTATGCTTCACCGTGTAATACTTAATTAGCATAGGAAAAAGGATCTTAAAACGTAGTGGGACGTAACAATAGGTATAATGAATGTTTCGGCACAGACGACGCGGAACGTAGTGCTTTCATCACATTTCGCGTATTTGATCATTCGTTCGCTGAATGTTTACGTCTGTTTGATATTTACTAGAAATTATAGGTGCTGCCATGGGGTCTAGCGAAACTGGTTCCAATTTTGCTTCGCTTCGTTTGCTTGCTTTTGATTTTCTCTACTTCCCTAATGAGCTCTCGATGCGCACATTCGACAGCAGGGTTTGTCGTATTCGCACGTGTCGAAAGTTACAAACGAGCCCCGGGAAGTTCTGAAAATGCATCAAACCCGATTTTCTCTTTTGATACAAACTTTTTGCTTGCATAAATTATGCTCCAGGATGTTCCTCGTAACATTCAGCGGGAAAGGGCGACAAGAATATCTTTGAGTGCTGCCTCTCATCGTTACGAGTTATTCTGTTGGATATGTTTCTATTCATTTTTTTTTTTTAACTTTTTTAAGAGACGCCGTGTCCTTATAGAATTGTTTATATTTTGAGAGAACGGAGTATAACTTACCGGCAGCAACGATCTGGAATAGACACGGTCTCGATTGTGTGCCAATCTCGTTGTTCGCCCAACACGAAAGTGTACCATAATCGAGCTCGGTAGCCGGTGTGTATTTCAATACGCTAACCCCGTTCGGCTCACCGGGTGATGGTATTGTGAATCTCCTTGGGGAGACCTCAAGTGTCTCCCCGCTGTTGTTGAATTTCCAACGAAAGTTTCGCACCGGTGGATCCGCCTCAACTTTGCAGCTTATGTTGAGAGACTCGCCACGCGATGCTCCCACCACGATAATTCTATCTTCCTTGCACATCGGCGAGACTGCAAAACATTAATTACGATCTCAAAATTTTGGAATTCCATTAAATCGTTTTAGACGTCGGCAAAACTGTTGAAAAACTTTAACAACTTTGAAAGATACGGTTTATACAATTTTCCTGTAATTATAGCAGTGTTCTTAATTAATTGAATTATTTCTATCGGATCGAGGAACTTGTTGACAAATTTTTAATTAGTCAACTTAAAAAGATACTTTTGATCATTATAAATAATAACAGTAAAAATAATAATACCGAAGCTTTTTACTACTTTTGAAAAGCTTTCTTCGCTGAGCTAGAATTAATAAATCTCAACGGATATGTTTGACTATCGAAGTGTATCCAATGATTTGGAGGTTCTTCTAATATACAGTTGGCAAGTATTCGACCAACGTTTTCTTTTCGGTCTTCGGTGGCTCATGGACGAGCGATATAACCCGAGAATTGGATATAAAAAATGTACGAGGAACCTAAGTACGTTTGAAATATTCACGACAAGGATCGAGTGTGTGTACGGCGTGGAGGTCGGATATATAAAAGTTCGAAAATATATCTGCGCATTGGACTCTTTTGCTTCTCGTTTCTTTCCTTCGTACAGCCTCATGTATACATATTCCTATATACATATTTACGCATCTATATGCATGTATACGTTTTATATAAACACGTATAAACAGTCATATACGTAAACGATGTATCAAACACCCTCTTCCTTTTTTATACGGGAAAAAAAATAACTTTACCTGAGGACTCACGATATCTTGCTCGTACATCTTTTTTTCCTTCCCAAATATCCCACATGGGTGTAGTAAATGTCGCAAGCAATATGAGAAAGAAAAAATACGAATAGCCAAATATTCGTCGCAATATATAAAGAGAAGAATGAGTGCGACAATTTCTGTCACTGGGACTGGGGTTTCGAATTATGAGGGAGAAGAGGCGGATGATGAAGGTATCCGACTTTAAATGTTTACCCTATTTCAGATGGCTTTGACTCCATTTGAGCCGAACTTAAGGGTACTTAATGCCTCCTATGAACATCCAAATGCCACCCCAGCTCTAAAAAAAAAACCTGATGATAGTCCTGTCTATCGAGTGAATTACGTTGTAATCTATTTCTTGACCCCATTGTATCTAACCAGCGAGTATCCGTTTCTGGGCACTAGGACACGCGAAAAGCATGTCGAAATAGAAATTTTTTAGTTGCAAAAACAAATAAGTGGCGACAAAAAACTTTCTAGTCTATTGAATTTTTTTTCTGCATTCATATTTTCGTTGGTTTATCTTTTAACTCCTGCAGTTAGCTTACACTAGTCGCACTTTCGGTTGATAAAGAAATTGACATCGTACCTCACCCTTCGATGTGAAAACGCAGAGGAGTTCAATTTACATTAAAAAGTCCTTTTCCTCCTTCATTTCTCACCGGATAGACGAGCTATGGATAGCCAAATAGTGGAAAATAAATATTTCACTCGCAAGATAAATTATCGTGTCGACTCTTCCCAGTTACGTATGCTCGACGAATTCAACTACGGCTGATATATTTGGCCCTCTGAATTCAGTACAACCTCGACTCGATGAAAACTTCCTGATTTAAACTCCTTTCTACCCAACCCTCTCAAACTCTTAGGCCCAAAATTCCTCCTGCAATGTACACTGACGGTGGAGCTGTAAATATTTCGTCTCATGTTTCTCATCGACACTAGTTTCTACGTGTTCGGAAGTTGGAAAATTTTCTATTTCTGTGTATGCCACTCACGAATCTCATTGCGATGTACGTGTAACGGCATGACACATATTTTCACCAGCCAAATGGTCCCTTTTGTGATAAACAAAAACAACAGATTCTATATTTTAAACGTTACTCTATCTCTTAAAGCTCGAGCATTCGAATTTCAATCGAATGCCACTTTTCCCAGTGAGTCTTTACAAACTTTCGAACCAAACAAATTTAACAAAAGAGTAAAACTGCATATTGCTGATTTGTTGGGGAATATTGTTGAAAAATAAAGATATACATTTCAATGATTTAATTTGACAAATGGAACTCGATCAACAAATTTGTTTGATACTCGTTTGCGGCTGGAAAAATTGGATTAAACTCATGTGGAACTGATGAAAGAATCGTTTGCATAATCGTGAACGATAATAACATTAAAAATGCATTCATTTTTCATCGCACAATAGGAAAAAATGGCGACACACGCGTGTAAACATGACAAAAATAAAACGAATAACGGTGTAATAACAAAAACAATAATTCACTAATAAAAATTATAATTCTCAGCAGTTTGGTACGCGGTGAGATAACACCATGTATATAGCAAACACGGTAACGGTTAAACTTGCGAGGATAAAATGACTTTTTCGTATGGACACATAGGCCAATGCATCGAGATGCATCGAGAGTGGTTTCAGGAAAGGGTCGAATCGAACGTTGACACCATTCGGGCGATGAAATGCATATACTGTGTATAAACACAAATATATATACTTATGTTTACTCATACCGAGAATACTCAATATAATGGCGTTGACATTCGCCATGTTGGAAAATTGACAAAAATCAATCGCCCCGTACATTGCATGCAAATTCCCCGCAGATTATACTGGACTCAATATATATTCCGTGCGTTGGTTCGTACGATCGTACCGGTGTACCGGAGTATTTGTAACATGCGGATATGTGTGTATATACGTGTAAGCATACAAATGTATACATATCGATAGATATAAACTCACATTTAACACGTAGATGGAGTGGCTCGCTTCGAGTTTCGCCGAGTGCATTGGTAGCGGAACAAACGTAAAATCCAGCGCTCCCACGAGTCACGCTCTGCAATACGAGGCTCTGATTCGACTGTATGATTCTCGCTGACTGATTGTGAGTCAGTATATCACCCTGAAACACCGAGATCCCCAAAATTGATACGTAAATGTATATATATATATTATTTCCTTGTCCGATGTGGTACTGAAAATTATCGGAAACGTGGCAAAATGAGAGAACATTTCGTAGAAATATTATGTTCACGTCAAAAGTAGTAGATATATACATCTTTGTCTGAGCTCTCGCTCTTTAGCCTCCTCGTCTCTCTCTATACTCTTTCAAATTGAAAGTTCACGAGGGTTGCGGTTTAACGATAATTTCTCCACTGGACGTCAGACGCTTTCACCAACCTCTAGCTTTATTAACGGTAACGAACTTGAAAGCACGGGTACGCTGTTTCTTTGACCATAAAACATTATATTGGCGTGTGTAGAATAACGAGCATGCACATGGTTGTAGTTAAAACTGTACTACGCGCAGTTCCGATGCTCACGTGGAAGGGAATTCTTACAGTAAATTCGTGAAATTTTCGGCAAAAAACGACCGAAGAGCTGCTGATGACAGCAAGGCGATCAAGAACGCTTTGGGTCAAATTGACGCAGTGTGTCCATCGCAGTGAAAATTGAGATTTGTTCTCTTGACAATTATTAATATTTTCATGAAATTTCGAAAATATTAAAGTCATAGAGGAAATTGAATTCCACCTGGAAATCCCCATATACATTGATAACGACGTGTGTAATATGAAACGTTTTATAGTTATACGGGTTTAAACTTTATTTATTATGGACAATTATAATTGTATATTAAGCGAACGTGTCATACTTCTGTGAGCAATTGTATATAAGCAACGAAACCTCTGTCGTTACTTTATAATAGCCCACGGAAGCTCGTATCCTTATATCTGTACATCTGAGGTTCACCCCTCGAGGCCCTTCTCCCACTCTTCCTCGACTCTGTATGGTCGTGATAGGGATATACGCGATAAATCAGGCTCGTTGCCGCTCGAGCTCGGAATGTGAGCATCGTTATGTAAACATACCAGCTAAATTTTAATTTCCTTGCCATTTCTACTACGTTTAAGTAGAAAAGGTCGTCGATTAGTCAGACACACCGTTACTACTTATTCGTCTTTCACTACGTAGGTCGCGAGATTTCTCTCTGTTTCGAAAGTATCGAATTATTTTTCATTTATTTTTCTCTAGCTGCGAATAAACTATAGAGAAAATTGAGTCATTTCTTTCTTTTTCGTAGAACGCTTATGTCGATCGTCGGAACTTACACATGATCCCATAACTTGACTAGAAATAATTCAATGTCAAGTAAAAATAAATTTCATTTTATTTTTCATGAACACGTGCCAGCAATGATTTCAGATTTTTTTCTTGCTTTCGTTTCGTTTGGCAACTTTTAGCCTGTACTTTTTTCCATTACATTTGATGAAATGGTGCTGCTGCTGCTTTTACCCTTGAGATTTATTTATTTATTTGAGTCCACGTACTTTTTGTAGCGTCGACCTTTCGATTCGAAGCTAAGAGATTCGTCGTTGTCGTTGGAGCTTTCTTCGCTGACTATTCTTCCCTTGCCATCTCGCGATAAGGGTGGGAAAGCTATTCTCATGTAACCATTGCCACCACCACCCTTCCCGCTTCCCATTCTTAGCCTTCCCAGAAGCAGGCCATTCGAAATCGATTTGGAACGGGGTCATCGGCATATCCGGGAGGAGTGAAGACGCGAAGCAATATCAGCAAGAGAGAAAAGAGATTGAACGGAAAAGAGAATAAAGACGAAGATGGCAGAAACGTGGGAAAAAGACCGGGGAGTATTGAAGGTAAACGTCCCGATTGAAAGAAGTTTGAAGAGACTTTTTCATTCAATAATCTTGATTCACCTTTTCTATTCTCTGTATCAACATTCCTATCTATCGTTCGGTATTATTTTTCGATCCAGTCTTTCAAATCAATATACAATTAATTTATTTCAAACTAATTCTTCGATGTAGCTTCGGTAATTACTGCAGCTTTTTCATTTGAGATATTTCCCGAGAAAGAGAACATATTTTCAGAAACAAAAACAAAAACCCAATAATTACTCTAGAGATTACGAAGTTTCTACATTTATTAATTTTTACATATTTCTGTTTTACGGCACGATCTTTAGACGTTTCATAATAATAACGACGAAGGAGAATTGAAGGTTTCGTATTTGATTGCGCGAATTATAGAAACGTCGATTTTTCTCGTTCTCGGGATCGTTTTACACACTATGGCGGGTACAAAGATTTTCGCAGGGGTTACGTGGTTTTTGGCTATTAACAGGACGACTCGATTAAACTTGGATTGTAATCTACGTGAGATAAGGCCGAGGACCAGGGGTCGAGCACGAGGAGAGAGCCTAGGAGGGGAGGAGGTGGAAGGTTTTCGTCGAGGGTTCGTAGAGCGACGGGAAAGGCCGGTTACTGCTCGCTTAGCATAAGGTTAAGCCCTCCGGGTTAAATCCCAGGGTTTACCTTCGATTACCCCCGTTTTGTGGTGTAAGTGAGACAGGAGTCAAGCGATCTCGCCGAGAAAAAAGACGAATCGTAAACCTGAAAAATGCATAGAACTGAGAAAAAGATAATTAAAATAAATCAACGTGTTTACCAAAAATCAACGATTTTCCGTGGTCGCGATTTTTTAATTTACAGAGAATGTGAATTAAAAATCTGGCAACATTTCAATCGGTTTTTCTCGATTATTATTAATTAAATGAATATTCAATTTTTATGTCCTCACAACGGTCGATAGTTGTTAAATGAAAGAGTCGTCCAATTATCATCGGAAAAATTCGATACCCGTTTCAGACATGGAAAAAGAAAAAAGGGGAAAATATAGAATCCGGCGATTTTTCGTTGTGCTCCTCGAAAGCTCGCGTTCATTCTCGCTGATCTCGAGGGACTCGTTCGACACCCTCCCCTCAAAGCGTCGAAACTCCAGAAGAAATTCTTCCGGGACGAGGTCCCTCGTTGGGCTGCACACGTATCTCGCATCTCGACATCACGATGTCACGTTCCCCGGAGCTGTTTCTACTATCCCTGTTGATGTTTTCGTCTTTGGGCTCGAAATTCTCGTTGAAATTTCTGCCGAGTGTTGGAAAATCGAGGATTACACTAGAATTTTCTACGATCTCGTCCAGCCTCTTTCATTCTCCTATACATATGTATTCTCCTCTTCGCAATTCTCATTCGTTGTCACGAACCGGCCTTTCAAATACGAAAATAACATCCACGACGATTTCCATGGAAACTTGTTTTCACAAACTTTTTTTTGTGTGCCCCATGTAGAACTAAATTTGAAAACGTATTTCGTATATTTTGCAAAGAGTCGCATGATTAGATTTAACACAAAAAATTGCAAACTCGAACAATTGATTAAAAATTTTGAACAGCACTGAGAAACAAAATATGCACAATCAACAAAATGTTGTAGTGTCTCGACAATATCGTCGTAGTGAGCAAATTTGGCTCAGCCAGAAATTCCAGGAATATTTGGTGAGCGTGGTTCTCGTTGATCCAACGAAAGTTTTGATCGTTTGACAAAAACTTTGTTGATCCAACAAATTAAGGTTTTCAGTGTGTGGTTGTTCGCTGGTTCAACAACTAAGACTTTGGCTATTATTATTTTGAGCTTAAAGGGCGCAAGATCGAATGTTTTTTAAATTGTTCTTCGTGTTTCGTTCCGGTCGAGTAGCCCCGAACAAAATGGTCGTCAGTAAAGAAAGGGGTGACTTCTGGAATGAGGAAACACAGAGGTCTCTTGCGAGATTGGAGTGAAATTCCACTCGGACGTTTCGAAAAACCCTTGGTTCTGGCGTTTCAACCCTGAGCAATTCGACACACAGATCCTATGCGAACTATCACCTGGAGGACCGATGAAATTGCTCGTGTCCTCTGGAATTCCCTGAAAGTAGTCTCTTCGCTCCCAACCTCGTGTCTCTCTTTCTACAAGAGTCAAAGGGAACCACAGTATCATGACATGGAAGAAATGAGATAGTGAGAGAGCAAATCCGCAGAAAAGCTCTCGAATCCATAGTATAATATCGATTCACTTCGTTCATTTCGGATTCTTCAAGTTTTTCTCTTTCCGGGACGCTTCACTGAAGAATTTCAAGAGTTCGAGATTTTTTCACCCTTCATTCTCGCCGTCGGTCCACGAGATTTTTCTACTTTGTCCTCAGATCCCTTTTCCCATCGCATTGTTTGTCTCTCGACAGCCGCGGATTGTTCGAACCATGCGTGTTTTTGACCCATAACTGGCCACTGTTCGTTTATTCTTCCTTGTATTTTCTTTGATACCGCATACTCTTTAGAGCGTCAAAGCCGAAGAAAAAGCGTATACCATCAGACCGTTTTTGTCTTGTGCTGTCGCCCATATGGCAAACGAGAGATAAGGCAAAAGAAAGTATCAAGTATTGTGCCGACCTTGCACTCTTTTCGCTCCCATCCAACTTTTGCTCTCTCTCTCTCTCTGTCTCTCTCTCTCTCTCTCTCTCTGCTGCACGCCCTTCCTCTTCTTATTCTTCCTTTTACCGCATCATTCTGGACGTCCGATTCTTCCTCTTGCTGGCAAACTCCGGCCTTATCCAATCTACTGTTCCACCTGCTGCACGCAGTCATTTTCAGTCCTGAAACTCTCTTTCGTTACTTCAAGTTTTCTGGTGAAGTTTACGAGGTTTTTTCGGTCCGGATCGTATATCTCGATCAGAAGAACGCCCGCAAACCGTGCGAATTTTTGTCTTTTTGCCGATCACCGCCGATAACTATTAATAACGATATTTCAATTTTTAATCAGCCGACAGGATTCTTTTTCCATTGTTCGCAGATTCAGCATTTTCCGCTTTATCTATAGACAATGGATTTCTCAATAAAATAACATATTACGATTTTCCATAGATTCAACCTTAATTTTTCCTTCGTCTTCGTTGGATACGTGTCATCCCTAACGTCCTTCATTCTCATGGAGTATAACTAATAAAATTTTATTACAAAATAGTCGTACGATATCGCTTTAACTTATTATGTACAAAAAAGTCTGGAATAAAGCCATTTTTTTGAAGTACTGCCGCCACGTGGAATTTCTCATATGTATACGATATACCTTTGTAGTTACATTGTCCTCTATTTTCTCTCAGTTTCCACTGAGAGTTTTTTTTTTAACGTAGTCGTTTTTTCTTGGACTCGGTTTTTCGCGTTTTATTCTGAAAGTGTCTCCGACGTGCTTTTCACACAAGTTCTCTCTTTCGGTCTCTCTCGTTTTCTCTATCAGCCTCTCTCGCTCGCCGTACAGTCTCGGACTCGCCCACATTGGATTTATAGCATCTCTTACCGCACAACTCTGGCACACTCGGGTCCACATATACGACATCCTTTCTAGCATCTAAAACTTCACTCTCGAAGGATTTTTTTTCCTTCTCGGAAAATAATTCACGCCAGGCGAAAGATTTTACGCGACTGGCATTCGAAGCTCGTCACGCGGATTAACGAGAGGCTTCGTCGCGATAGAAAAATGTTCGTCGAGCCGTAAGAGCTGGTCCACTCGTCGGCGAGACGTCAAGCTGCTCGTCCTCGTCGTTATTCTCAACTGAGAAAACTTCGGATAGTTTTTCCAGTGCCGAGCTAGTCTCTCTAGACTTTTCGATACTTTTTTACTTTCCATGCTTTTTGCGAGCTAATGATTTCGGCCTTGCGGGACCGGTGGGTGCATGGCCGCATGCACGGTTCGTATTTTGGGCTTTATTCGGCTTTGCCGTATTGAATTTAAAAAAAAAATACTACCAAGAAGATCTGTTACATAATACTATGTTTTATATATGACAGAAGTGATACGCGGAGTGCATGATGTTTGAAATAATAAAATGAACCATTTTCCTTGTTCACTTACCCGGGACGCGCGATGTGTATCTCATAATTACTGACATTCTCGTTACTACTAGGATTGCCTCGCAACGGTTCTAACCCGCTGTAATCTCAAAATGGATAGAGACTAACGTAAATGAAGACAGCGCACATGCAGCTGATGAGAGTAACGTGAGAAGAGGTATCAGTATTGTTTTGAACGTAACGATAATTACGATCATTCGTTCGGTACAGCATACATATGGAGTGCGTGATTGAAAAGCTGTGTATATATAAGTTGTTTCAAATTTAAGTGTTAGCACAACGCTTAAAGATTAAAGGGACAAGGCGGATGAGCGTTCGCGGGTCGAAGGTAGTGACCGTTTGCTTCGTTTTTACTGCACGCTCGTTTTCATGCCACACTTCCTATAAGCTATCGTTTATCAATTCTTCCCTCGTCAAGAGCACGTCGGGGAGATAAATAAAAGTTGATATGGTTGGTGAGAATGTCGGTAGGACTCAGCGCTTCACTCTACAAATCTTTTGGCTTCTATTTCTGAAACACTCTGTACAGATACGCGTGCTTATTAATAGACGTAACGTACGTACAAAAGAGTTGGTAAGGTTATAGGGGGTAGATAGCGTAGCTGAGGGTTTCCCGATGGTCTGCGTACAGTGAAATATGGAATCGCTTCTGACAGCTCGTCCTCCTATCCCAACTTGAACATCCAACTATTCATTCCCATCCCCGAGCACCCATGTATTCGCAGCATGCCTGCGAGCTATGGCTAACTGTTTTCATGGAGAACCATGATATATTACCGGATGCAGGAGCATTCTCCACGTTGTTTGATTCGAGAATAAGAAGCGTAGGATGAGTGTAAAAACAGAAACATAGAGAGAAACGTCGAAATGTACAAGATACGAATTGTGCGGAATTGGATAGTGGCGCCGAGCAATGGACGAAAGGATGACGATGGTAAAAAAGTATTAGTCATGGAACATACAAGATTCTCAACTGATTGCAGTGGAAAATCGTTCATTTCTGCAGAATCCTTATTTCTTCTCTGGGGCGCACGGATTAATATTCGTTTGTTGTTCGGGGGATCTGTGATCGATAAACATAATGAGAAAAGGATTTGCCTAATAATGTTTTCACTAGCAAACAGTGTTTTCATTTAATCCCCGAATCATTTAAGGAAATACGATTGCTTCCTCGGGGCCGAGGGAGAAAGATAGGGAGAGGAAGAGAGCTTGATTTGGTAAAATATTGTCGGCTAGTATGGTCTCGTTCTGAATAATTATTCATTAATAATAAAAACTCAAGAACAAAATATTCTCAACGCATCGGGACTCACAATAGAGTGAATTCAGTTTTTCCAAACGCGTTAATTTTTACGGCTAACGCTCGAGTTCTATTTTTCGATGCCCTCACAATTGCTGTCACTTTTAATCTACCAAGTTTCCATTTTCAATTCACCATGTAGCTCGCGCCATGAAGACTAAAGAAAGAAAGGAGATCGTCAAACTTCCGGTCTACTTTCTCTGTGAGACGATGTGCATTTATCATTAAAAACCTTCGACTAATTCGATTGTAACTAAAGTTCCTTCTATTTTGCATAAATTTCCTGTATGTCTGTTTTTTTTTCTTTTTTCTTCTATTTTTGGGGCTTGCGCTAATGTTCCACTTAACAGAATTTTCTTTGCAATTGGATTTCTGAGAATTATCGTTGAGGTGATTGTAACGCTTAATGGTGCAAGCGATCAACTTAATCACCAGAATTTTCATTGAGGTCATACTTTTCTTCGACTGGCCCATCGCAGAATGGATACGAGGATGCCTTGCAGAGTTTTCTTGGCGTATATATTTCCGCCTTTTTAATTGCATTTACTTCTTTCTTCGCTGAACTTCAAGTTGTTTGAGCGGACTTGCAAGATTAAAACTTCGTGATGTACAGTAACTACTTACAAACATGATAACGAGTATTTTTATTGTTAACTACTGTAAAAATTTGTTGATTGCGACTTTTCGCTTTCATAATTGCCGTTCGTTCTTTTCTCTCTTTTTGTTTATAATTTTTAATTTTTTTCAAATATTCAATTTTAATGAGATTACGTCCATCACGTTTCGTTCCGTTACGAGAACATTTGATTGAAATTTCGTTTATCATCAAACAGAAGGCAAATATTTTGCAGACAAGCAATCATTGCGAATGAAATCCCAGCAACGGTTGAAAAATGATAGTGTCAAAGCATGCGGTATTTGGGATTAGTTGAGGCTTCTGAGATAGTACAGGAAACAGAGGTCTGAACTGCGTTGAGATAATTCGTTGAAAGTCGGGCCAAAGCATAGAGGAAGAAAGCGTCGAAAAGAGAGAGAGAGCTAGAGAGAGAGAAGAGAGAGAGAGAGAGGGCTAGGGCCGTTGCACGTCTCGTCCCAAGAGCGAAATGAAGTCGGATCATATTTTTAAGATGCAATTTCGTCGCAAATCTGTGAATCGCGAGAGTAGCAGCTGTTACGAGTATACATGTATCATCTCGTATGGCTTTTCTCTCCTTCCCTTATTCTTAGTCGTGCTTTCTCTATTGCACTTTCTCTCTATCTCTTCCTAGTGGACTCGCCACATTGGCACTATATCTCAACGGGAGAGCCATTTTCTGCATCCACGCCAACGGAATTGCCCTCTCTTTCTCTTTTATCCTTCTTGCTATCTGTACACCCTAAGCAGGCGAAAGATCACGATGAAACGAATCGAGGTGGGCACGAGTCGAGCTTCGCGATTTTCACACGGTTTTGTACGAAGCAGGGATTTCGAAGAATCTTAAGGGAGTATACGAGATGACATAGTACGTAAAAAGTTTCGAGATGAGCCCTTTTGACTTGCGGGGTTAAATATATATCAGCTGGTAGCAAACGTAAGAACGTAACCGACCAGTTTCGTCGCTCGAAACTTACGTGCCTTGCGTCCTTTTGTTTGGCAGGAGTTTATTATACGCAGCAAACTTTACATACACCGCAAAAGCTTCGAGTGTGTATGAAAGACGGAGGGGTTGGCAGGAGTGGAGAGAGAGAGATAGCTACCAGGATTGCCTATAAGGGATGCTGAAATGGCGAGCGGAGGTTACGACTGCGGATACAGAAGAGGAGAAGGAGGAATTGGGGGATACGAGTTAGGCGGATTAACCGAAGAAGGGTGGTGAAACTTAATATACCCGAACGAGAGCATAGTAAGATGAGGCTGTGGATGATATCGTGCCTCTTATCTTGCTCCCTTTTCCTCTTCCTGCTATATCCTCCCATCCTGCTTTCCCACCATTCTTTTTTCCTCTTTATGTTATTTCCGCGTCTCATCCTCCCTCATTTATTTTTCTTTATATTTCTAATCCTGTGCCGCTATTTTTTCATTCTTCCCGTCAATTTTTATTTCATTTTATCGCTTCCACTATCCTCATTCCCTTTCCTCGTCCATCCTTTTCTTGGCAAAGCGTTGGATCAGTGCAAACGAGATTAAGCGATTATGAGATTCCAACTAAATTGGCAACCATCGTTTAAAATATTGTCACAACCCTCACGAGAACAAGAGCGAGAAACTCAATGGCTCACTCGACTATATTAATCCTGTAATCTTATCCACCTTACTGGACCGATCTGGCTCTATCACTCGCGCTTGTTCAAATATCTTCCGCGCTCTCATTTCTCTCACACTTACAAGACACTTCTTCGCATTCTTATTTTATTCTACCATTACTTGAACTTTCATATTCTAACGTCTTGGGCAACAACCGCGAATCACCGTAGCATGAAATTCTGTTAGCTGCTGAATTTAGCCGTTAAAGTGAAACGATATCCTTGCAACTTTCGGCTCTACAGCGTTCACTTTTATTTGTCTTCCATCAGAAAAATTTTATTATCATTCTTCGAGTTTATATTCATCTGCTCTTCGCGGCAAAAACGGTGAAGTGAAGATATCTCGTAATCGTTAGCTCCAAAACTTTAGAGTTTCCCTGTGCACATATATTCAGCATTTGCGGTTAGTTTCCGGTATATACACAAGTAGACACGATTTCAATCGTAAAGAATTTTGAAACTTTATCTTCTCAATTTCGTGAAGTTCACTCGTGCGAATATAGATCGTCACAATTTTTTCAAAATTCCATGAAAGTGTTCACGAGCCATTGCTTGTAAATCACTTCAACAGAATATCACGAATTTAATGAGATGAATAATCAAAATTACATCAAACTCAAGTTCAACGTTACCTCGAAGAATTGTGGGAATAAAATTATTCCAGCAAGCTTGAGAGTATTGAAATGCTTTTCCTGATGGTGAAAGGTTGAGGCTCTTTGTGAGACACGAAATAAAAGAGACTAGCTTGTAATACAAAACAAAAGGTAGATTGCAGAAAATCCTGCGAAATCCAAGAATAAAGATGGACTTCGCTATAGCCGAGTCTGCTGGACCACAATTCAAGAATTTACTTTTGTTTTTGGCGTTTTTTTAAACTCTGTTTTATCAGCTCCGAAAATGAAGCTCGAGAAGATTCCCAGGCTTTGTGGTATGTGTGTTGTTACCCTTAAGTATATTCTTCTAGAGAGTGGCTCGTTGTTAGGGCTTAGAACCGGCTACACGAAGGGCAAGTGTGATGGCGAGGCACTGAGTGTCTCATCCGGTTAGGACGTTCACGTGCGACCGTGACTCAGAGAGTACGAGCAAAAGAAACATTGTCACGAAGAACTGGAGAGAAATGAATCTCTTCCGATTCCCATGAACAAAAATTTCGAGGCAACCATTTTCATTTTGCACATTTTTCTCGTCGTGCCCAAATTATCTAAGAGTTTTTTATTCGTCGTCCATCCTGATATCGGATGAAGTATTCAATTTCAATTATACGCTGGGGTTAATTGCACATTTTCAGAAAGTTGACGTAAAAATAGGAATTTTTTACAGAATGTCAGGATCTCCCGAGGTTCGGTGTAATTTTTTTTGTATAATTGCCTCAGGTGTCACTGTAAAAATTATGAAGCGCACTCAACTCTCCATACGTGTTGCCGAAAGCTTCATAATACCACAAAAAACTCTATAATTAGAAGACAGATGATTTTTACAATGTTTGCTACGTGTTCCGATGTCACTCTAATTTTGACTTCAACTTTTATCATAAAGTTAGCGTCATAAATACTTATTCAATGTAACCCGAATGTCACACGTTGTTTTATGAAAATTTCAATGCTTCAACCGTCACCCTAATATAACAAATTTCTGTCGGTACAATTAATTTTGAAAATATTCCCGAACACGAAACCCACATCGGTTTAGTTGCGGTCATTGATCGGACGTGCAACGAAGATTAGAGTTCTGATTGGATTTTTTGAATTCCAACGCTTTCTCTATGTGGATACTCGAAGGGTATCGGAGGGTAGTAATTCCAACTCCCCCCACAACGAGATCGAAAACGATGTTAATTTTTCAAGTGAAAAACTTTTTATATTTTTTTCTATGAAATTTATATATGAGTAGTAATTCGGTATAAAAATAATTCAAGCGTACAAAGTAGCAATGAAAAAAAACTTACGTTGTGCATCCACGTGAGCCTTGATCTCGGTGGATTAGCTTTAATATGACACTCGAAATAAACATCATCGCCTTCCTTGATGTCCTCGGGATTGAGGGTTGAGCCGAGACTCAACGATACGACCGGTGGATCTAAAAAAAGTTCATAAAGGCGACCAAATAGGAAATGCTCGTTAAGGCACTTGAAAGATATTAATTCAAACACTGCTCTTTATTATAATTTGGGTTCTCATGACGAGGGGCCAAGTTTCTTTGATTAATTAAGGAATTCGACGTCGCATGACTTGGAATAGTGGAAGTTGGCGACGAAACGTTATTGTGACGGAGCGGAAAATTCTAATTTTTTATGGATTTTCTTAGAGAAATTTTGAGAAATGTGCGAAACAATTTAATTCAAAACTAATGCAACAATTTTAAAATTGTCTCGTTTATTCTCTCAATCTCAGTGGCTGAGACTGTGCGAAGAATTCATTCTTTTCTGATAATATCTTATTGTGAATGTTAATAGCTTGAAAAGTTTTGAATTGCCATGAATTTTGAATTTTGAATTTTTACTATTTTTTTTTTCTACTGAAAATGGGGATTGAAATAGTTGGACATTGACGCAATATAGTGGCGTATACCCGCAGCCGTTGAGCAATTAGTTATGCGCAATAAAAAGTCGCTCAAAATAGTTGGATTTTCATCCCGTCATAGCAGCGTTCCCGTTAACAAAAGACCATAAAGTTTTCATTTATTTTTTCACCTCTTGGAGCTTCTAGATTTTTTCAAACATTTAGATTGCCTTGTTCGGCGATTTCTATATGGTATTTTATAACTGCTGAACGTTGCACGTTAACGTTTTCGCTTTTTTCATGGAGTTGTTCTTTTTTTTTCTCGGAAAGCGGTATCTTCGAAGCTTGTGATTCGAGTGGCTTGTATTGAAAACAGGGAGTGAGTGCAGGGCACAAAAATGCTGAAAAAAAGTGAAAGAACCGGTGGACCGGTGCGTTGGAGGGGAATAAAAAAATAGGAGATAACGAGCCCGGTGCATTCAGGATGGCAAATTGGGTTGGGGGATAGAGGTTCACGCAAAAATCGTTCGGCCCACAAAATTCAAAGATTCGCAGTTTGGAGGTTCTCACCAACACGTGTTTTTCATCCCCATCCTTCATACCAGCGAAAATAAGCCCCTGGTCAAATCCATAACTTTTCACATGCTTCGAACACCCCATGGTGGCATGGAGCTTGCGTAAAGTTTGCCTATAGCTCGATGGATGTCTCTGAGTGCTATAAATTTAGTTCCACTCAATAAAAACGTCGAGATCTCCGTCCGGATGTGTTCTCCTCGTTGTGGAGGCACGATTCGGTGAGGAATCGAGCAAACATCGATACGGAATGAGCCACAAGTTCTCAAGATTCCTCGTTCTCAATATTTTTCTTTTTTCCCTTCTGCTACGAAATTTTATGCGGTATTCGCCGCTCGTAGCCTCGTCTTGTAAAAAAATGACGGAAATCTCCGCGATCTTCCGATAAATAAATAATGGATTATGGGGCATAAAATAAAACATGCTGACGTGAAAAAAAAAATTGCCCTCCGTGAGCTGGAGATAAAAGATAAGCTAAGACGTGTTGGGAGGAATAATAAATATCGCTAGTGGTAAAAAATAGTAAAAAAGAATTTGTAATAACGTTGTAATCGTAAAATCAATACATCCTTCGGTGATCAAAAACGAATATCGTTTCATTTCGACTACAAATCACCTCGGTTAAATTTCCTATTCGGGCTTACATAGAATAGTAATCAGCTAGCAGGAAAAATTTAACGGGAAAAGTTCATTCGTAGAATAAATAAAAAATACTGAACGTTTTTTTGTTCAGTTTTCACTCGAAATGAAAAGTGACATTTTTTAAATTACTGCTCGTAAAAACAACTGATATTTTATGTATTTTTAGATCGCGGGGAAAAGCCGTCTATATATCCCACATTTTCAAGAGAGCTACTTTGATTCCTTCCGATCTCATTTTCTTTACGAAATCTTTTATTTTTTTTCCTGCCCGCGATATATTTTAGTCCGCGAGTTTGGATGATGTCGCGCCCTAAGAAAAAAAAAACTGCAGATGTATCGATGTTATTACGACAAACGCACAAGGACCCTCATTTTCGTGGTTTATGACTCGTATATAAAAGATCACAAGTCAATCGGTGTGTTATCTCGTTCGAACCGCGCACGAACGCCCCCTTTCCTTTGCTCATAAAACAAAAAAAATAAAATAAAAAACGAGTGCGAATGCGAGGTTTGAAAGGACGAATAACGCGACTCGTTTCTTTTTGGTCTCTAGCACACCCTGGAATTTACTCTTCATTCTAATAATATGACTGTTATAAATGTATAACTCACACACAACGTCGATGGTCCAGAAAGTCTCGAGGTAGAGTCCTGTCACGTTCGGATTTTCGGCTCTGCAGGTCACGAGCTTCCGATCGTCGTCTTTCCCTGGTACGAATTCTACTCTGCTTATCGTACGATTTTCGCTTCGCTCTTCCTGAAGACCGTGAAAATAAAAAAATCATATACATCGATCATAAAGCATGACCGTATTCGAAATAATGTTTTATTAATAATATCTTCTAAAATTTATCGCTCGATGGGTAATAAATTTAAAAAATTCTCCTTCGAACGAACTCGTGTCAATCCAAGTAAAAAAAAAAAAAAAAATCAAAATGAATTATTATAAATATAAAAAGAGAACGGGACTTGTTATCAATATTTTGCAGCCTCACATATTCATTCGAGGCTTCATTAATAAACCAATTTCTAAATCGACAAAATCTCATTTATTACTTTAAGGACGTTGTATGGGGACGGTCAAATCTAAATTTTTGTTTTCAGATTTTCGTACATACAAAATAGTTTGCGAGCCTAAGTTTATTAAAAAAAGTTGTTACAAATTGACTAAAGAACGAGGTACTCTAAATTCAAGATTGTCCGAGGTAATCTGTATTTGTTATATAATAAACAAAATTTCGAAAAAATTGTACGAGCGATTTTTTTGAAAAACTAAATAAAGCTTCTTCGATGTTACATAAAAGCAAAGTTTTAAGAGGCTTCACTATTTATAAATCGAAATATTTAATGTTGAAAATTGCAACTTTTAACACACGCTCTTATGAGGAACTACTGAAAAATGTGATTTTTATAAATGAATATCTCGACTTCTACATGGTGAAAGCTCTTAAAATTGCGCGAGCTATTAGATATCACTATTCTCTTCGTGTGGTGCAAATTTAAAGGAATTTTATCGATAGAAAGTTTTGCATACAACGTCCTTAATAATAATCTTGTTAATTGAAATCTGAAAAAGAAGTAAATGAAAGGATCGAATCTTTGTTGAAATGATGAAAATGACTTGCTGGCCGGAGATTTCGTTGATTCAACAAATATAGTTTATCATTTTAAGTGATTGAAAAATTTGGTAGAGATCTAGTTTCAATACTGTCAACAGCAGAAATCTCTATTCCTTTCTCCCTTTACGTAGCAGTCGCTTCTCTCCATGCTTGTCTTTGGTTCACGTTAATTCGATGCGGTCTACGAGTTTCTCGTAGTTGAAAGCGAACGGGTAGAATCTTCTTGACTGCGAGACTTTTTGTTTCTACACCTGGTGTATATAAAGTCCCGAGAGACGACGGATTCAAACATTCTCGTGGTTAGAACTCTAGGGATGAGGACGAAGCCGGAAAATAGGGTCGGAGAAACTCGAGATGCTCTAATCCCCTGCCTCTTGCCTCGCGCCTTCTCAATCCTACAATTCTTCGGCTCCGCTTATTCACGAACGTGTGCCTATACTTATATATAGAGCCAGTTAACAAAAGCTCGAACGAGATATCTCGTTATAAATAACGTATTGAAACAAACTGTGCTAATAAGCGAGGTTGAAATTCCAAATCCCTGTCTATGGTATTCCATAGAAGTTAGTACTTGAATCGTAACGTAACAATATTGGCACCAATTCTGTATTTTAAATAATTGAGTCACAAAACTTTTGGATTGCTTCCTTAATTTTCTTGCACGATTAATTCGTTCCGGAATTTTCCCGAATAATTGGGCGGTTTGTGCGACAATTTGTAGCCAGGCCAGTTCTCTCGTACGCTTGACTTAAATTTTGCCGAAAACCGCACGAGTGTCATACCGTCGGCCACCGACACATTATTTCAGAGCTTCCCGCATAACAACGTCGTATGTAACAAGGTTGCCCGCTTCTATTTAATTTTGTAAATAATAAAGGGAATGACCCAGGGGACAGTATAAGGTATGCTTTGCCAGAAATCACGGTATCGAATGTTCCATACAAAACCAAGAGAGATTCTACACATTTCTCGACTCGACTTGTGTGGATTTGAAAACGCTCGTCCGTAGAATTTCCAAATCGAGTGTTTGTTAATTAAATTATTGTCGGAAATCACGAGTGCATGGCTAAACAGTGATCCAACAAAATATCAACGACCCGAAGCTGCTTAGCTTTGTGTAAAAATAACTTTTAAACAAATAATTTTATCCAAATTTTTTGTTCATTAGAAAAAAATGCAATCTGAACAGTTTGATCAGATTTCTGAGATAAAAAATAATCAATGCTGTTGACAATCTGTAAGACTAGATATTTAGTGGCAAAATGATATTTTATCGTTTGATTGTTGTACATAATATAAATTCTTAATCTTATTATTTATTTGGAATGCAATAAATCTGTTCTGGTTTACACGCTCCGTGAACTTATCGTATCAGAGTCTAGACAGCTCTGTATCGAACGAGGGTGGAGTTCAAGGAGGGTGAAAGAACAGCTATGATATAGAGTGGAAGTCCCAGGGTATACCGGATAATCAGGATGGTAATACACTGCGGTGTAGACTCTACGTGATCGGTCGGCTACAGGATCTGCTTATGTTAATATCTGTCTGCGCGATACTGCGAATATAAACGACTATGCACACCGACCTATGTAGTAATTGATTATCGCCGGGGCTTTCCTCAAACGAGTAATTCCCCAGAGCTTTCTCCCTTCCCTTCAACTTTTATTTATCCCAACTTATTTTTATCCTACGTTATTTTTATGTTGAGCTGAGGAGTCACGGCTGAGCTTTATTGTATTTTAAATCTAATGAGAAACATGTTCGATATAAACGTCCATTCATTCATCTTCGAAGAAAACTAAAATACAGCGGCTCTTATTTTATTGTTTATTTTTTTGTATTAATATTGAGCTATCAACTGTTTTTGCGTCGAAAAAGCTCGGCCCTAGCTCTTATTTGACAATGATGTCGCGTTCGCTATAAAGAGAAACATGTTTTGATTGTTCTCAAAGTGAAGATTTGTTTATTTATATTTTTGTTCGGAAATTCTTTGAACTTCGTTTTTGCTGAAAAGCATTTCACTTTTAAAGGAAATAGATTCGAAAGAGAGGGTTGAGGAAAAAAAGTTCGCAATGTCTTGGTAGTTGTAACGATAAGTTCAGGTGCGCTGGAGAGATATCGAAAAGAACTGGTCACGGGGACGAGTGATACGATTCAGTTGGGAATGGGAGGTAAGGGTCAAGCCTGATTTGAAGAATAAAAAAGCCTGAACTGTCTCGGAACTCCGGCCTCAGGTTGGGAGCGAAGGTCGCAAGTGAAGCTCTATTCGTTCGTCCATATCCGCAAGATTTTCAGACCGGAGCTGGTACCTGGTAGCACTACTGTCAGCCATTTCCGTCGTAAGACGTCCCGAGGGACAGTTTCACCTATACCGGTTAAATTTATCGCTACCTCCTCGAAGAAAAGCTAAGGAGGAAGGGAAGGAAGAGTTCGAATTCACGTATCCTCTGGTCCGATCTCCATCTCTTCCGACTCTCTAACTTCGTGCATTTTGCTTTACGAGTTTTCTCACATATTTTTTATCGCTGTATACGCTTTCGAATTCGTTTAGATTTTCCAAGCCCGAGAGTCAAGACCACGATAAAAATGTTTCATTTTTTTTTTTTTAATTAGAAATACCGGAAGTTTCCGTATATACTTGCTCAGATTTAATTTTCATTCGATTGTCGTGAGGCTTTTATCTTCTTCTCCGGAAATTCTCGGTCGAAACGGTTCTCACGCATATCGCGTCTTTTTGTATATTTTCTTTTTGGTCGAAATGAATTTTGTCTCAAATGGTTTCTGACTGAAATGCTACCCAATGATTTCATGAGTTATTTTCATTGAGATACTCACCCTTATATGTTTCAACGATCTCTTGCCCTTGTACCAAGTGATAATTGCTGGTGGTCTGGACCCAGTCGTTTCGCACTCGAGATCGTACCGTTGTCCAGCTTTCAATGACTCTCCCTCGTTGCCACGCACCCCAGGCCTCTTTATCTCGACGACCAATGGTTTCACTGCGAAGTAACGGTACGTGAGATTTGTGAAAAAGAGAAAAAACGTTATTATTCGATTAAGGATGAAAATGCAGCGATCTGTGACGATCGATAGAAATTTGACGCATTTTTCAAATCAAGAGAAACTCTCGATCTCGTACATACGAATGACATGACGAAGAAAAAAATATTCAACTCCGGGTGCGAGGAGTTCAATGCGGTGGAAACCAATAGAATCACGTGAAAAAGAAAGAGAAATAAGCGAGAGAAAGAGAGCGAAATTCAAGATGCGATAAATTTGTTCGCGCGAACGAACCCTTTAGCGACGAGAAAATTCTCCCTCCTCGTTTTTCTCTCTCTTTTTTTCATCTTCCCTATCCTGAGGCTGTGAACGTTGAAAATAGACTAACGACAGAAGAAAAAAATGTTCGTAGAAAGACCCTTAAAAATTACCTACTCTTTGCAACCGTACATCACTTCATCTGGTCGGCATATTTCGATCGTCTATATCAATGAAGTGTGTCTTTTGATACCCTCAATTTGATTGAGTTCCACGATTCTTTCCGGAAGCTCATTTCCTCGTAGAAAAAATAATATTCCGAATAATTATTTTAATGAGAAAAGAAAGGAAACTATTCAAAAGGCCCTGGATATTTGAATAATGAAAACAAATGGACTCCAAAATAATTCAGCAATTTTGACTATTTTGTGCGGCATAATCTTTGATAAAACTTGTTTTTTTTTTTTTCGTGCTCCTTCTACGTTCAATTGTGTACGGATGTTTAGGGAGGTTGAAGGTTAACTGGTTGTAACACAGGGTGCGACAGGGGCAACGCAACCATCGCATTATCAGGTATACGGCCACGCGGTTGCGATTATACGTCATCGTTTGGCTGCGACAGGAATCACGGACCAAATACATACACTGGCGAGACCGGATGAAGCAAGTTTGACCAACAGAATATTGTTCTCTCTCTCTCTCTCTCTCTCTCTCCCTCTCGCTGCTCTTTGCTCTTTCATCACAGTGTTCACTAACTGACACCGCGTTTCTGCTTCTCTGTCTGGATTCCTCCCTTCACCTGTGGCTGCGTTTTCTCTCATCCAGCAGTTTCTCTTCGTCTTTCTCCTTTTTCTGCCCTTCTCATCTCTCTCCCGATTCCCGACCTTCCCTGATTGCAATTTTACGCGGTACAAACGACTCGATTAATATCGACCTCACGTCCCCGCGAACGAGCCGTAATCACGAAACGTAATTAGCAACCAGTCGTGGACCGAGAGCGAGCGAGAGAGAAAGAGAGTGGAGGAGGGAGGAAGACAGAAACGCGCGCGGAAAGGGATGAATATTCCCGCGATTTGATTCCATGTTAGCCTGATTACAGCACATGATTTGCTATTTAGAGACATTCTGATGCTCACTCCTGAAACATGTTTCACTCACGACCCTTATACCTTTTGATATAAATTCACAATTATCCTTCATGAAAAATCATTTTTTAAAGAGAGTACATTTTTTTTTTTATTCACCACTTCTCTTTGAAAATACGAATGAGATGCAATAATCACATCAGATGATAATAACAAATGTGATAGCGATATGTTTTTTTTTCTATCGTTATTACACTTTTCCACTTTCATTCCAAATGTAAATCATTGGTTTTCGAAACTAAAAGAAAAACTCTATTGTCTTCGAGAAATTTTCGATTGTCAATTTTGTTTCCGTCAGTTGATAATTGTCCCGAGCGTCACTTTTTCTTTGGAAAAGAGGAACTTGGAAAGATATATGAAATGTAATTTGACAAGCTATTCCGCCCTTAGTTTCGATTTAAAATTGAAGTACATTAATTTAACGGCTATGCCATGGCTAGAGCTGCAATTTAATTGACGACAGAGAGGGAAAAGAAAGAGGAATAGAAAGCGAAGGCGAGAGTCGAGCAATGGAATTTCCATGTTTATGCATTGGCGTTTCGCGCAACCGCGAGTACGAATGAACGCGAGAGTTGAGAATGGTGGAAGAGGAGAATGATATTGTTTTCAATTTCGCGCGAGATATTGCGATGATAGAGAGAATGAAAGAGAGTGAAATAGAGTGCAGTAGAGAGACAATGAGCAAAAGAGAGAAAGAGTGAGGGACAGAGAGAGAGAGCGAGAGAGAGAGAGAGAGAGAGAGAGGAATGAAAAAAATGGAGAGTGAGAGAATAAGCGGTGACGGAGGCCGTTAGCGCGATAAATCCGGCTTTCCAATTGGCCGCCATCATTCCAGATACGATCCATTCGCCCGTGAAATATGAAAAATACGAGAGTCCGAACATTTTGTGTCTAGCCATGCGCTATACGCATATCGATTGCTATGGTCAAACAAAAGGAACGTAACGGTCGATATTTCGTAAGCGTAAAAACGGATCGGTTACGCCCTTTTATTTAACGGACCTTTCGAATACACGCTTTCGTAAATTTTTTGAATCGAGTATTTGCGTATACGACGCGCGTAGATCGCGTATATGTATCGTCCATATAAATATACATCATATCAGGTCTATCAACAAGAACAACGAATAGGTATCGTACATGACACACGATGGGATATACGCACGTATGAGAAATTCTGTTTAAGCTTGATGCGAGTTTTCACTTCAACGCTTCGCACGTTGAAAAATTCTATTCACAGTTTCTTATATATCGCTCGGTCGTCAGTTTTTACTTAATACGTTTAGATGCGATTTCAATTGAATTTCAAGTGAATTTTGAATCGATACACCGGACCCACTCTATGCTATACATTTCAGGGAAATGATATTAAACTCGATATCGCGATTGATAACTCAAAGATCGCATAATTGATCGATTAATGGAGACGAAGACTCAGCATTTTATTTTCGGGTTTTACAGAATGGCATTTATATAACGACGTCAGTCTGTCCATTACCGACGAGTTTTCGCATCGTTGTTGAAGCACAAGGTGATGGGAAGAAAAAAAGTAATTGGCCCTCGTCGCTGATTTTTTTCATTCCTCTTCGAGCAATTCATCGGGAACCAACTATTTCAGTGCGCCATCACCTCATCTCTTGTGAGTTTTGAATCCCTCATTTCTCTCGCGGTAGCTCTTGTCGAGGATTCTCCATCTACCGTTCGTGAATTTGCAAACGGCCACGCATGCATGCGGACAAGTTTTAGCGAAGCGTCAAGCTTCAAAGTTTACTCACACTTTTTTTTACTCCTCTCGTTTCGTTTCAAACTACTTCGTGCATGCGTGCGTGCATTTACGGGGAGCAGAAAGACTTTTCATCCCAGGGCAATAAATGTGCGTTTATAATGGTCATGAGAGACTGATGATAGCAGTTCTCAGTGGAAAATGGAAGCACACTGGGGGCTGAGTTCATGCGTGAATCTCTCGTCACTTAACGTCCCCTCGAGCACCAGAAAAGACGGATGCAATCAAAGAGTTTTTCAACCGCTTTATCTCTCGTTTTTTCATCACATTTTTCACGAATCCGACAGCAGCAGCGAAAAATGCTTCTCGCTATATAGTTTGAAAGAGTGGATTTTTATTTGATTCTTGGGTGCCATGTGGCTTTTCGAAATTGTTTTTAATAAGAGTATATTTTGCACCATTTTTTTTTTCAATCACAAGTAAAGTTCTCTGAAATTAAAATGATCGGATTTTCTAAATTTCTGTTAGAAATAAAATTGGTCACATATACGATCCTGAAATAATATTCTGCAGTCATCGTCTCAAGATGATCAGGTTTTTCAGGGCGTTGACGATTTCAATGTTACAGACTTTATGCTCTTTTTAGAATCTCATCGTAAAAAAGATAATTTATTATCTAAGCAAGGAAGAGTCGAAGCACAAAGAAACTTGATACGGTAGGATTTAATGCGAGCTCTTTTTCTTATCTAATTCCCTTGTCATTCTTTTGGCCAATTTCTCTTGGAAGTGAACGACCGAGATGAAGGTATAGTAGAAATAAAGCTCGAGAGGTTCAACGACTCGTCATCTACTTTGACCTACCCCTTTTCGCCCCTTCTCGCCGTATATCTTTTACCTCTTTCACTCTCTTTTGGGGTTTCGTTGATTTTATCGTTAATGCGAAACCCCAGATAAAACTTTTACTGCCTTGATTTGTTAAGGTCCAGATAAGGATTTCTTTCCGCGTCGGACGTGATATTGAGTTTCGAATGTAGGTTCCCGACTGCTTTGTACTCGCGTAATCACAAACCGTGTTTTATTAATTAGTACATTTTTCCTGAATCGATCTTTAACTGCGAAGCCTCGCCCTGTTCAGAGCAACGAGGGTATGAAAACGCCAAAAAGGATTCACTTTATGGAGGTTGGCTACATACGACAATATGATAAGAATTTAATAAAATTTTGTGATAACATTCTTCAGCACCAAATACAATGATACAATTTTTTTCAAATTTTTCGTCTACATAGTTGTCGAATAATTGAAGTTTACAATATGCAAAAGATATACCAATATATATATCTGAATCCTATGCTTATGCATGTAAACTCTATAATGTTCAATTACTCGAAAATTATGTAGAAGAAAAATCTTTAAAAATTTGTATGTTCATATTTAATACTAAAGAATATATTCGCCAAATTTCATTAAATTCTAATCATTTCAATTTTTCCTCTGCTTTTAACATGGCAACATTGTTGTGTGTAGCCACCCTCCTTAATTAATTGAAAATTGAAAATGTATTACTTTGGGATTTTAATAATTCCGGGCAAGATGGAATATTTGATGGCGTTCATTATCTACTGCTCCCCGAATCGCTTCATTCAATTTATTTCCGTTTTTGTGGAAGCTCAAATTATCGTGCGATACGGTTGAATAAAATTTTTTATTTTTTTTTTCGTACTTACAATTAAGATCCAACGTAACGGTATACTTCATTGGTTCAACAAGATGGGTGTTCGCCGCCTGGCACGTAAAGTTCGTTCCCAAATCAGCCCTCGTCAACGATCTCATGATCAGCCTTGCAAAACGAGCAAACAAGAAATTCTCATTAATTCTTCTCCAATAATTAGAGAACAAGCTTTAAGTAGCTTAGAGGCTATGCACGAAAATTATATTCCAAAACAATTTTATCCTTCGAGTGCAAACTGGTTGAAATTCAAATGATTGATTCGTGTTTTCCGTAGCCGTTTCAGGGAAAAACTACCAATTCATTTGCAATATTGTTTGCCAATTAAAATTACGAGGTTTTGTTAACACTTTGACTTGGTCACGTCGAAAAAAATATTCCAAATTCTACACAAAAAACTTTACGATTCCCAACATGACGACGATCGCAAATTTTTATATTAAAAGGCGATTTAAAAATCTTACTTGTTCTCGATAACGTCACCAGCGTCTTTGACGTATTCCTCGTTTTTGAAATTTCCATTGACAAACCAGCTGATTTTTGGTTGCGGAGTACCTGCACAAGGCAATGAAAGGAACATTATCATTTATCAATCATAGTCAAAGTATTGAATAACATGAATTTTTATTGTTTATTCCTATAAGAAAAACTGTTAATCTCCAAGGTCATTCGAATAATAATTCTCGAATTTTGTATCTCAGAGTTAGTACGCGATATGAAACTGTGCAAAGTTTCTTCGGCCATAAGAAATTTCTCTCGTTCAAATTGAGGGCCATAATAATAATGCTTATTATGATCCCTGGTCGTCCTTATGGCTGCTGCGAAGCATCAACCGCGGTACTGCACGTAAACGCAAAATTGCTCGAAAATTGAGTTGTAGAGCTTTTTTCTCGAGGTTGTAAGGAAGGAGATTTCTGATAATAAGGATAATAAAGGTTTTACAGAGGGGTTAAATGTGATATACATTGTAGATCGTTAAGAAGAGACCTTTCGGTCGATGGCTATTTTACCTTTCTTTCCTTTTTCTTATTTTATAGTTGACTAAAAAAATCGTTAAAAAACGAGAAGAAGTGATTCTAGAAGGGCTTACTTTTGAACATTCTCTTCTTGAGAGCTCTCACAGTGGGCAGTTAGGAGCGAAGGATGGAGAGCGGGAAAGGGCAGCAGTCAACGACTTCCTCACAGCCAACTTTTAAATTAGCCGATCCTGAGCTATCCCTCTATACGAGCAGGACCTACCGACCTCCGTTATATCTTTTGAAAGTTCTTAACCAGAATCGAAGTGCCGCAAGCTTGGTAAAATTGTACAATACATATATAGGTCTATCGAAATAGATGAATACAGTGATACACGTGTGGGAGAAAGATTCAGAACATTCTTTTCAGAAATGTCTACTGAAATTTTAGTCCTAACGATTTTTCGTCACTTTTTTTAGCTAAAAGATACATTTCTGTATAACCAACTCTGCTGACCAAACTTTGAGTCACGTAAATTGATCAAGTTCCCACTGGATGGCCCTTAAAATGTTTTTAATTCTGTTTCTATTGTTATGCACAATGAAATACCGTGGAATCGTAATTTAATCACCACGATAAATCCTGGAACACGATCCCCGAAATAGCTTGACGATCCCTCTGCATTTTAACTCGAGAACCTGCGTGCTTTTCCACTCGCCGGACGTTTTTTTTAAGTGTCGCATCTCGATTCGAGATTAGGTCCGTATCATTGTTATTCACGATGCCCTTCAGCCGAGATTGCGTTTTTACTGTCTTTTCTTTTTTTCTGAAGAAAGCGCTTAACATCGTGTTCATGTATATGAGGAATTGGGAAGCAAACGTTTTCGCTGATCGAGAATTACACGGCGTAGAAAATACGAGATAGAATGAACGACGTTCGTCCTCGAACTTTACGAGAACTTGGGGATTCTAGTCGTTGATTCACGTCACCAGATTAAATTACTCGAAATTAAAAAGTTCTGCGAGAAGAATAATTTTTCATAAACCCTAATATTTTCCCTTTTTTCCCTCGTTCGTTCCGCCGTCACCCGTGAACGCTGTTTGCCCACCCGAGAAAGTGTATACGTTTTGCTGCGGGCTCGAGAAAGTTTCCAATTTTTCGCTCGTCAAGTAGACCAGAAAATCGAGTAACCCTTTATGGCGTCGTAGCAAAATCCATAAGAGAACTGTTCGCTTCGAATACCTCGAGAATTACATCCTATAGCAAGAGTTGGAACACGATGAGCTGTATTAAATCTAGAGACTCCGTAGAGTCTCGGGACAAGTACGATTGACAGCGCCGTCTGCTGGCCCGAGACTCGGTCGAGTATATTACCTCTGAATGAAGCAAATTCAGTGACAGGGCGGTAATCATTTTCTTTAATTACGGAGCCCAGGAGTAATGTCATGATCTGAAAATAGAACTGGAGACCAATTACGTTGGTCCGCGTTGACTAAGCCATCAAGCATCACGATTGATGCCGTAATTGCTGAGAAAAATCTTTGCCTGGGGAAAATTATTCAAAAAGCACAGTGTGTGTGCGTGTATGTATATGCGCCCAGACGACACAATCAAAAGGCTCTTGATGCCCATCAAGACCGATTTTCATGAAAGTCGATCTTCGAAGACAGAAGAGCGACGAGTTTCTATTACCGCCGTGAAGTTCGCCGGTCAACTTTAAGTTATCACTTTTTTATCTTTAGACTCGGTGGAGTCTCGGCGAAAGTCAATATTCTGCTTTACAAATACTGACGTTTTGATTCAGTCAAAAGATTTGTATTTGTCCGGGGTTTTCTCTGCGAAGGCGATTTGCCATGATATATATCGATCAATAAATATGATTACTGGACTAGTCCAGTAATTCCGATCGCTGTACAGCGATTGGGTTCGAAGTTTCCGAACGGAAGCGATAGAAAGAATCTTCGATAACTAAGAGAACTAAGAGAGTGAAGATAGAAAGAGAGAGAGAGGGCGAGAAAGAGTTTCTATGGTGCACCGCCTTGAGAAGCCGTTAATAAAATGCGTACAAAGAGGGAGAGATTTTCTAATAATAAAAAGTAGTCAAAAGACGTTGGTCAACGTGATCACAAAAATAGGAGGCCCTGCTGGTAACCACAGAGACGTTTTTTTTTTGCTGAGAACGTATAGTTCTAGAAATCGTGGATGTCTGCCTCTCCTTTTCCTCGACCTCTCACTAATCCGAAAAGATACTGTCCGTTATCTACGGATTAAAATCCACACTTTAGTACCGAGTAGATAGGACCAGGTGAGTCCAACATTAACCCATCACTTGTATATAGTCTATGTCCGGCTAGGGGCACAACGCGAATGTGCAGGCAGAGCAAATGGAAAGGAGCTTCGACTGACTCGCTGCGCAGTCCCGAGTTTATATACTTGCAAGGATAAAGCCTCCAACATATCTGCAAGTCATCTACCGACAGAAAAATCAACTATCATAAATTTACGGCTTGAATAATGAAATACAAAGATAGGAATATACTGCCTGGGCTGCCTGAACGTATGGGGCGTTCTGTGCAAAACGTAATCATTCATTTTTGTAATTATTTTGAAGTGTACCTCCACGATCGGTTAAAAAAATTCCCTGCATCTCCGAAACTTTTATTTATTTTCGTGTTTTTTCAAATTTCAAAATTTTCAACATTAAAGCTCGTTTTTCGATTTTATTCTGTGGGGGTAGTTTTTCTGCTCGGTGTACGCGTTCAGAGCACGCGGAGAGAATAAGCATCGAAAATAAATCGAAATAAACTTTTCATAACAAAATAATGAGTGTATAATGACTGTCATTAAAATTGATCGAGTTTGTGTCGAAATTTGTTTGCCATTAAAATGGAACGAGACACAGAGATTCTTCGCATCTCTGATGCACTTATTTCATTTATCGTTGCTTCGCTTATTTTACGTCATAAATTCTTTCGTGTCCCAAGAAATTATTTGACTCTATTATTCTTCGCTGTTCCGCCTTGGATTAGCTCCCCCCCCCCCCCGACCTCTTCCGCTACCAGCTTTTCATCGCGTCGGGCGCAAGTTGTTTTGGAAATAGGAAACAGCAGTGAAAGTACAACACGAACGGTGATAACTGGCGGGCTCTGAGTCTACAGTCTTTATGATTGTTTTTACTTTTGCTTCGACTGTTGCACGCACGAATAAAGTAAACAACACTGTGAGTGTAGTACATGAACCAAAGGAATGCAACATTAAATTTTCGGAAATTTCACGACCAAGTGTATACTTTCTCGACGCGCCAATCCTTTTCTGTGAAAATCGTGTTTGTGTAATTTATTAGTTAGGAAAAGAGCAAGTTCGAGTTTTCCGAGACGAAGATGTGTAAAATCGCGAGAAAATTGTTTTTCGTGTACGTTGCTCTTATACTCTGAATTTGTAGTCACACAAATATTCGTTTTTTATATTGAACTTTGAGAATTATCATCTTCAGGAAGTAAAGGGAATTAGGTATGGAATTCCCCATAGATTGAAAGATCCACAAATCGCGCTCTTTGTCTCTCAGTCCTTCTCTTTCTTGAGTCTGCTTAGCTGCGAAAAATTCGCTTCTCCGAAACGTCGAACTTTTCACTTAGCCTCACTCAGTCGCCGATAAAAACTTGGCTGATCTAATAATACCGCAGCAGCGACGTCAAATTCCCGCGACCACAGTGCTCTACCTTGTGTACAATCATATCAAATCCCATAGCACATAGATCGGGGGAGAGTGTGGAAATTTTAGCAATTTGTACGAAATGCAAAAGTCGAATAGCCCCATCGTCTTCTTTTAGCCCCGCTGATTACACTCTTTTGCTGAAAGTCTATCTCGCGTATACACAGCCGAGGATTATGGATTCCGTATACTTTTCCCATGAAAATCGTGTTTTCGAACCCCCAATCTTCCTTTCTACTCTCTACTTATTCACATTTGTTGCAGCGGATATAATTCTCCATTTTGTATCTCGATTCACCGCGCCATTCCTTGATTTTCTCATGAATTATTTTTACTCTCTTATTTTGCATGGACGAAAATGGTACAGGGGAAAAATAACTGAGCGAGCATACAAATGGGTTTTTATTACGAATACATTTATAACTTACCACCCGTCACTCGACAAGTCAGTGTCAGATCGTCGCCCTCTTCGTACGGTCCCACGGTTCCATTTAGAATTCTACTCCACCTGTCCAAAATCACTGGCTGCTCAGGAGGAACTGAAACGTAAAAAAAACCGTATTTCCATGAATTTTCGTCATATTTCGTAATCGATAATTAAACGTTAATTAAAAATTAGAACAAAGAGGAAATATACTGCAAGAGTTCAAATACAGGATTGACTCTGTTTGGCCAAGGCCTCCAGGAGTGAAAAATATTTGCAATAACCAGAGAGCCCTGTTAAATATTTTCATCTTGTTTACTCGTAAAATTTTTTACGATATTTGATTTCATGGTGCGGAGTGATGCTGCGTCTGGATTTGCGCATTTTCCAGGGAATCATGATAACATTTTTTTTTTAACATCTCGGACCAGGAATTTAGTAACATCCGGATACGGAGAGAGGAGCTCGATCCGGAAAAGTAAGCAATTTTGTTATATATTTCTCGTTTATTTCTCGTATACGCAGAATGGCCGGGATATAATGTTTCATCAAGGAATCCTGATGGATAATTTCACATTTTTCCATTTCGGATGTTGGCGCGGGTTTCATGCATTTGTAAGCTTTGAATAATCGTCAGGGCTAGGGGTCAAGATATAACCTTGCAAAGCGCTCTATATATTGTGATATACACGTATATATATAGAGATATATTTTTATTAATCCCCCTGGGCTCTATTGCGATAATATGTATTCAACTATAACCCCTGGGATGTACAAACTACGGGCATGAATTGCAGATTTATTTCTGTCGGTTTTGTGTTCCCTCGACACGTTGAATTTTACGCAGACCATCGGGAGATGAGGACAATGATGTTCCGACAGACGCGGTGTGTCGGCGTGCGTTGTCGTATATACTGGAAAAAAAAAAAAATTCTGGACCTCGTCTCCCTCAGGGATTAGTGACAAAATGTTCTCTAATAAATTAAAAGGAGAAAAAAACGTATTGCGGAATAACTTTATGAAAAAGTCCAAGAGCAGGAATCAATGGTGGTTAAACCAAATTTTTCCCTTTACTCGTGGTTTAAATGAATTGCGTCAAGGAACTTTGAATATTCGGATGCAAACATCGACGGTTTATGAAGAAAATGATCTGCATAGTTGATGATTATTGGCATCTATTGTCATGACGTGAATATAGGCAGCTTAAGATTACTAATTAGTCATTTATTGGTTGCCCCTGTGTAGTCGGTACTGATTGACTATATTCAGAACTACGGGCTGGTCGAGATGCGGCGGAATTTCAGAGCCGTCGCGTTGCCAACGAGGCAGGATACATACGCGGCAGCATGCTATGTTGCAGAACAGAGAGTAGGGAAAGTGGTGAATACGTATGGATAGATAGAGACGGAAAGTATGTATTGAAGTAGTTGACTTTGGACGTAATGGCAACGAGCGGGCGTATATGCTGCATCGTACGGAGTTTGTACCACCCCAACAAAGAGAATCTGCGGGGAGGATCGAAAGGGGATGGAAGCATAATGGCAATTACCGGTGGTAATCAATGGGCCTTGCTCAGCGCGTAGCGATAATTTTAGGGCGGTTTCAAATCGTTCTGTTCACTGTATGTACATATGCGCTTCTATGTCTATGTTTTGTCATATCTGTACTGGGTTTCGAGGACCAGAGCGAGAGAGAGAGAGAGAGAGAGAGAGAGAGAGAGAGAGAGAGAGAAAGCGAGCTGATGACCGTTATGCATATTACATAGAGATGGTGAGAGTGTAACAGAGGATAAGAGAGGGAGTGGGAAAAGAGGATGATGAGAGGAACAGAGGATGAGGAAGCGAGAGAGAGAGAGAGAGAGAAAGAGAGAGAGAGAGAGAGAGAGAGAGAGAGAGAGAGAGAGAGAGAGAGTGAGAGGGTCAAAAGAGAGATGTACAGTGCAGTAACAGAGCTATATTGACATCCGTGTAACGCGATAAAAGAGTGGACGTAGGAAACCGTCGCAATTTTTAATTGAGTTAATTTCTAGTTGGTTTTCGTTTCGACACGGACAAATGCCTCGACAATTCAAAGTAAAAGAGTAACGATCCAAAGTGTTAAAAAAAAAATTGATCAGTAGTTTGAAAATTCGAATGTTCTTTTGCGTGATATTGCGCTGTATACGTATAAGTCGCTTAAGGCCACGGATCAGTCACCCACCATTTCGAATTTAAAAAAAATGACATTTTTTCCAACCCGATCGTCCAATTGGGATAGAAAAATTTGAGCGCACGCTAAAAAAAGGCAAAAATGAGCTGAAAGTATTTTATTCCCATCGTTCTGCGGAGGTTTTTAGTTTTTTTTTTATGAAAACTGCCAATAATTTCAACGTCGTGAGCGAGTATTCAATATTTCCAGATATTTGTTTGTTTTTTTCTTTTTTTATAATCCGGATGCCCACGCTCTGTACGCATAAGCCCGTATCTTGCAGCAGCAGTTAAGAGAATTGATTCGCTCAAATGTTGCTTCGAGCTGCAAATGCTGCATCAATATGTGCTCGAAGGAAAAACTATTAAAAGGTTCGCATCGGTGGGATGAGGTTTTGCCAGAGGAAACGAGAGAAAAATTTTGTATGAATCCAAGCGCGTATGATTTCATTCATTTCTTTATTTTACACTGCGAGCCTCAATTATCTTCGTACTCTCTGACAATAGGATAATTGCACGAGTTATCAGTAATGAGAAAGAATAACGAGGAAGCACGCAAACAAACGACAATTGGATATCGACAATGTTCAATAAATACCCAGTATAGAAAATTGATCTTCACTGATTAATTATACAGATTGGATTCAAACGTGAATTATGGGATTTTACTTGACACATTCTGCATCGAATCCACATTACCACTGCGTATCATTAATAATTCATGAGTCTTTCACTTTTGAGTAAATGAGCCACTAATTAGAATTTTGAAATTCCAATCAATCACGAATAGGTTGATTTCCTAATGCTTGATTTTCGTTTTTATTTTTTCCAAATCGACGTCAGAAAAATCTGGAAAGAAAAAATGCGGTATATGCGCAATATATATTTCCCATTTCAATGAAGCTCGTTCTTACGTTCTTCGTGTGCAAAAAAACAACGTAAACTGCATATCGGTTGAATAGATAATTGAAATCGTGGTTTGTGAATCGAGGTTTTATCGGGAAACTGAATTTGAACTCATTTATCATTCATACAAAGAAATGAGGTTCAAGGAACATACAACGAAAATGAGTAATCGTTCGAAAATCTCCAAAACATGCCAGAAAGCCTTGAAGTATAAACGGATGGATATTTTTTGAATACTTTCTGTCACACCTTCCAAAATTTCGCTTCGGAAAAGTATCGATTGTGTTTGATTATAAATAAATTTGTGAACGCACTTTCTCATTACCTCTGAAAAACCTTTAATTTTATTTCGTTCATAAATTCTGTATAGTGACATTGTATATAAAGTCAAAGCAGAGAGGTATACACAAAACTCTCTTAAAATAATACAAAAACGTGAAACTGAAAGCATAAAAAATATAGACCTGAAGAAAGGTCCGATTCAGTGGATCAATGTCGGGACTTGATTCAATTTCCCGAAAGGTCCTAATGTACCATATTTATTGCAGGTGTGTAAGAATCGATCGATACCAAACTCAAGTGGAAATAGAGCTATAAGATCGCTTTATCCCGAAGAAGGGACGAATAGATAGTTATATACAGACGAATTAAGCTGCGAATGGAAGTCGTCTGTATCCAACAATAGTAGTCGCTTGTCACTATTAACTCAGATCAGCAAAGGGAGGGTGTTAAATCCAATGGCGAGTATCAGGTGGTGCACGAATGATTTCTGAGTATAGCAATAGTCATGTATGAGTCTGCTCGGTGAAAGATGTCGGAAGTGTTGTACGAGCCATGTCGCCAGCAGACGACGGGCTAGTGGATATATGTAGACTGTCTCTTTATTGAACATGTATATATCGTTCGGATGTACGAGCATTATTGTAAGTGGTGAGAGATCGCTCTAGTCAGACGCTTTATTCGGTTCTCCCCATTCCTCAGTCTCTTTTTCTCACTCTTTCTAATTCCTTCTCTTTTTATCTCGGTCTCTCTTATGCCAAGTATTTCCCGTTGCTTCCCAGAAGATGGGGGTTACCCGAAAGGAAATTACTACTCCCTCTCACACTTCCCTCCGAAAAGCGTTCGGCGCAGAACTCTCCTCTACCGCGTGTCGCGTTCAGTTGTAAAGTACGCCCTGCGATACCGGAATCGAATTACTACTCTCAAAGTCACAGTCGTTCGCACTTCCTTCCCTTTCTCCTAATGTTCAGTGGTTTCATCATTCCCTCTCTCTCCCTCCCTTTATCTTCACTCCTTGTTTCTCATTCTCTCTCCAGCTTTCCTCTTCACCCTTTCTCGCTTTTTCGTTTCTTTCCCTTATGGACGCTTCGACAAATCGGAAGACGAGTCTGAACCTCAACTTCACGGAATTTTCAGTATTTCTATCTCCTTCTCACCTAACAATTATAAAGTCGTCCATTGTTTCGTACTGTTCCCTGCCAACGGAGAAGGACCGAGAAGAGAGAAAAACGACAAAAAGAGGATTGAACGGTGGTTGAGAACTTTTCTTGATTTCCAAGTTTCCTGGCAATTGTATGACGTTCGGTGAATATTGTGCAGTTATTTGCAAGAACAGACAGCGAGCAGGACGTAATCTCAATTAAAAAATCTACCAGAAAAGTACTGAAATTTTTCTTTTTATATATCAACGTTTTTTCCACATTTTGTTATGGATGCAGGTACTTCAGATAGTCCATGATTCCTACTTTAATTTTCATTGTTCCATCAGCTTCATTGTCTCTCAATTAAAACGATCCAACGATAATTGAATTATGAAACAACCACAACAATAAAATGATGATTGCAAATATGACATTTGAAAGACCAACCCCATCTACCTACTTGATTAAAAATTCCGTTCTTGATGAGGATTTTATCAGTTGTATTTTTGTGCATTCCTATTTTAATAGTATTTCCATTTCAATTTTGCATTGTTGCATTCATAGGTGAAACGATCAGATAAATTAACAGGCTTTCAAGGCATTGATTTCTCGTTGATTAACGCTTATTTATATTGAAATAGCCGGGCGTACGAACATACATAACGGACGGTGGTTACTCCTGGGACGCATTAATTCTCATACCCTAATGCGCGGACTATAACTGATCGTGTATTTACATGCGAAAATATAAATTCGCAAACATCCCTCGTTGCGGATTCGTATGTCTATGGACCAGTTGCTCAGTCTTAAAAGGGCGTACTGAGATTCCATGTGACATCGAATTTGGCTTCTTTCTGGATGTTCAACTATCGACATCGCGTTTCAATGAGTTTTACCCACATACGTGAGGAGAGAGGAAGTGGCGACACCAACGCAATGAAATATAACGTCAAGAGTAGTTAGCGCCGGAGGGCTCTCTCTGCTCCAATGTTCACTCCGTGGGATCGTAAACGAAACTCATGTATCGTCGACGAGAATCAATGTATGAAGGTCCAATTAATCCCGAAGCAAATTGGCCTCGTTACCATCTTTCTCTCCCTGCATTTCTCTTCCTCTTACCCTCGTGTCTATAGCCAGCGATTGCCACTGCCACACGTAAATTAACCATTTCGGATATTTCGACATCAATCGAGCACAGAAATATTAAAAAACCAATCAAAAGAACTTCGTTCTCTCTAAAAGCCTTTGAGCGAGCCAAATACCACTGATCGAGGCTTCAAATTTCATAATAATAACAATCGCTTCTTTTACAAATACAGCATTGGAATGAGCAAAAAAATGACATTTGACATTTCATCGTCTGATTTTATTTTCTTAGAGCCAAAGATTTTTACAGCGATGGAAACTTCTTTCAATTGGTTATCGAGCGACTGCTCTTCCTCATATTATTCAAAGTCCTATTGAAAAAATAAAAACATTTCTAACTTCATTGAGATTGTTGTTGAATTAGAAATGAGGGACAATAATTATGGTTGAATGGATACTCGATCGAGTGTACAGTCCCGAGAAAGCTTTACGACATACAGAATTGGAAATAAATCTCTTTACGAACAAAGTTCAATTTTCATGGTGAAATAAAAGTTTCGAGGGATCAAAGCTGCGCTGGGACCGGGTTTTGAGATTCTAATGATGAGATATACTCGTAGCGTTCTCTCAATTGCTTTCCCTCTTTCTCTTTCTCTCTGCCCATGACTCTCTATGCTGTAACGATTCAATTTACGAAGAACGATCACGTGACCCCATCATTGGGACCGATTTCCTTCCAGTCGATCTCGCGGTTGTCCTCCAAGCTACAGCAATGGAAATGGGCGAACCTGCAGGGGTTAATCCTGGCTGATGTGTGTATGAGCAAACATTCGCTCTCGGTAGTTCCACACGTATAGTTGTCGATGCAGTTTACAGTGATATATATGTGCGCCATACATAGCAGACGTACATCTGTGCCAATATACAGCCGAAATTGAATTTACCAAGCACTCCAAGATACTTGCGGCAGTATCGATCTTTTACAGTCCTCTCTTGATCGGAAGACACAAAAATAGGCTTATTGTCTTTGCTGAGTTTTACCTTTTGCTCTAATGGTTCTTCGTCTTTTAGAATTTCCAAATTTATAATGATACTCGATTATCTTTTGATTTTTTCTCGAGTATAAGTTAATAAAAGTTCTTGTGGCTCATTATGAAGCTGGGAAAACTATGTCGTCATCCTCTTTCGTAACTGAGTTTACGAAAAATGTTTATATTGATTTAATTAGACGGAATTAATCAATCGAAATTGTAAGTCAATGGAAGGTTGTATTTTCGTTGGATCGAGGTGAAAAATGTGACGAATAGTGAATGTAATGGAAGAAAAAATAAATAAAAAGTCTAAAGACACCTGCGAAGAAGAAATAAAGAGGATGAAGATGTATTTGCCCTACTCGATTTGAATAAACTTTCCCTTGTGAGTCGCGACGAAAGGGTATCGTTCTCTCGTTCATCCTCCTGCTCTTGTACAGGGACGATGTTTGCCCGAATGCCACTTCGTATGCTATCGGCGTGGGTAAGAAACGTACGTAAGTACGTGCACATTTTCCGGAAGGTTCAACAGCAGAAAACGATTCGAAACTACACGTTTGCATTTCTTCAGCAAGAAATGCTACTAGGCAGAGAATTTTTCGACGACACCGATTCTTTCTTTTTTGTTTCTTTTTCATTGCTCCTCTTGGCAACCTAACGGACGATTCATACCGTGTGCCCTGCGACCGGATACATTTTTCTCGTTACGAACTTTCCCCGCATATCAAATTCTCATCGTTGAAGGTAAATAATTTGCTACAGTCTGCACGCATAAAAATCGAAGCAAATAACTATAGGACGATGTAAAAACATCGAAGCGGAAAGAAGAAATTGTAAATAAAATTTAAAAAAAAAAAAAAAAACCGGAACCAGTCCAGTTCGTCTTGATGTGAAGAACTGGATCATACAGAATTTGTTAAATGTTTTCATTCCTCAAACACTTTTTTTCCGTACAAAATTACACTCCTTGGGCTCCATACCTTTATTTCATGCTCATTCCGTCCTGCTTTTTTGGAGTAGAACAAATCTGTACAGATATGTGAAAGCCGTACGGTACCCCTGGGAACCGGAAGCGGAGCAGGAGAGACAAGTGAACCGGAAGTGATTGATCCTCGACTGGCACTCATCGTACTCCGACGAATATCCATGCATGTCCTTTTTTTTACGCTCTCCTCCTTCCTTCGAGATCGCCCCTATCTCTCTCTCTCTCTCTCTCTCTTCCCTCATTGCATCCTGATCGGAAGCTACGGCTTCATAGAAGTGGCAGTATAGGCACGGTAGCCACGTGACCCCTGTGCCGAACCAAATGGCCTCACGTTGCCAGGGTAGTAATAAATATCGGAAACCCCGGACCGATTTCAATACCAGGCCTCAACGAGCCACACCCCGACAGGCAAACTCCTCTACATACCCGATCAAAGCCTCTGTTTTTCAAACATTTTTCACAACGAGCCAAAAAATGAACACTTAGAAATAAAGTGCTTGGCAAACACTCTATTTCTAGGTATTAACATTATTTTGAAAATTCCAGCACCAGGATTAGAGCGAAACTGTATTGTAACGACGTTCCAACAACGAGTAATTACTTTTTTCCACCGAGAACGTTGTTGATCTCGAAAAAACCTCTTGAAATTTCAAAATCGCTCTCATACGTAATTCTTATTCAACATCGCGAATACTGTTGTTTTATGTAGCCGCATGTTTTTTTGTCCATTTTTGCTCTCTCACTTGGCGGCAATGCAGTGACATCGATCGCTTAAGCCGTTGTTAAATTTTCATGGCCGAGCGAGTTTTTCGTTCTTCCGCGTCGGTACAAAGGTAGTTAAATTCAAACACGCTTGTTCACCTCGATTTTACTCAACAATTCTTTTTTCTCAGTGGAGAATTTCAATAAGGAGTTATAGAATATGATCAGCGAACAAAAATTATTTTTTATTACATGCTCTCGATCACATAAAGTCTCTTTTGCACTTTATTCATCATTTCAATTTCCCATCCTCTATCATTTATACGCATTTTCTCGAATATCACATCCGTTTATTCAAATCTCAGCCGAAAGGGGCGAGGTGGCGATAAAATTCTAGAGAAATGGTAATTGTATGTTTATATCGAGATATTTATACGTTCCAGAAGCAATTGCTCGCAGACACAATAGTAACAGGAAGAGTTCGGTCGTAACCCAATTTTCGTAGCGTTTTATTCGCGTTTATCTTTCCGCCGTCTATATCCAAGGTGATGAGTACTCATAATTTACGGAGGATCCATTTTTTTCTCACTCCGATAATATCGATACTTATTCACTCCAGATAGTAAGCATCGCCGACTCGTCTCTCAAAAACGAAAAAAGAGCTCTGGTTATCCATGCCAGTTAAAAGTTCGTTCAACATTCCATTTCGATAATTGTTATATTTGCATGAAAATCAATAGGGAACGATCATTTATTCAAGGAAAACAGAAATCGAGGCACTGTCAGTAACCGGGGTGGAAATATATCTAGAAACTCGGTAGAGTAGCGCGACATGTACATTTGACAGCGTCGTCTGCTGACCTGAGACTCGGCCGAGTTATATTAAAAGCAAAATGAGCAAAAGCATTATTGAGACCTCTGAATAAAGCGAATTCGGAGGTACGGTTAAAGCATTTTATTTAATTGAGGAACCCAGGAGTAATATCATGATTTGAAAATTGAACTGGAGACTAATTACGTTACTCCCCGTCGATTGCTGAGGAAAAACTTTGCACAGGCAAAATTATGCAAAAAGCACAGTGTGTGTGCGTGTATGTATTTGCGCCCAGACGACACAATCAAAGGGTTCTTGATGCCCCTCAAGACCGATTTTCATGAAAGTCGATCTTAGATGACAGAAGCGACGAGTTTCTATTACTGCCGTGAAGTTAGCCGGTCAATTTTCGGTTTACCACTTTTTTTTATCTTGAAACTCGGTGGAGTCTCGACGAAAGTCAATATTCTACTTTACCAACATTAACGTTTTAATTCAGTCAAAAGATTTATAAAACAAAGGTACCTGTCCGGGCTTTTTCCCCGTGAAAGGGGTTTGCTATGATTCAATTACCTTTCTCGGAAGTATTTGTTAATATCAACAACGGTGTATATCGCACAATGATGAAAAGGAATTTAACTCTACGCTCAACATCCTCTGTCGATTTTCCTGGGCAACATAGCCTGACAAGCTCCCAGTATTTTTCAACGTTGCGACGTGGTTTCTGGGGCTCTGCAGACACGGTTGACCGGAGAAGACCTTAATAGTGCCGCGCAGTAACACAAAGCCCAGGGAGTACAAACATGAGAGAAAGAAGCCATGTGAATATGTTGATTCGATTCCAATGAATTATTTTCGAAGCTCATGTAAAATCGCCTTTTTTTTCCCTCCTACAGCGACCTCCATCCACAAGTGGTTCAGTGACGAATGCTGTCATGATACCATCAAAGAAATCGCGTGTTGCGTGTCTTCTGATTCTTTAGGAGAAAGCTCTCTTTAAACACCGAGAAAGTTGGCGAGCGGCGGGGCAAAGAAGTACGTAGCTCTTCGGGGCATAGCAGTGAGTTGGATGATCCAATAGTAAGTGGCTTTAATTTCGACCTGATAAGTGAGCATCATAACGACTAAGCAAAGTCCCAGCAACTACCCTTTCAAGAGTTCGTACTTGGTTTTTTTTCTTATACTCTTCCTGGTTCGCGTGTAATGAGCCGTAATTTTGGATCATGCAAAAAATACATGAACCGACGACGATGAATGGACAAATTGGTAGCTATGCATGTGTATTCACATACGTACACTTTCTAGAAAAGATATGAATGTTAATCGTTGGGCGGCCCCTTGTTTTTCGGAGCCTTTCGGAGGATTAATCAGGAAATAAAACGGTCAGATAGTTTCTACGTTTCTGCGACTGTTTGGTCCTTTTGCTTTATTTTTCTTTCAGCATACAGGATATATATAAGTTCCACGAGAAACTGTGGCGATATATATTTTTTCAGGGTAATTGGGCAGCAGATGGTGCGAATTAAAGCTGAATATAAGATCCTCCTTTAGGAATGCACAGCTGCACAAGTTTTTAATTAAATATTAAACATTGAAGGCAAAATATTCGAACACCTCCGATCCTCGGTATTATATATATTTCCGGGATTCACGTGGAGGGAAGTTAGGAACAATATCTAGGATAAATGTGCGATGCTTTGCCATTTTGGAGTCGGGAACGAGTATTCATCACTCGTACGAAGTAAAAAGAGTCATAGTTTTCAACTTACCATGAGTTTCAGGACAAAACTGCTTGGCCATTTCTTCTCTCCTTCTCAATTTCCTACGGGCTTGCAAATTTTCGAGACTGTCCACCAAAAGAATTATGAACAAGGGCAGCACGTTCGGGCTAAGCTTTCGAAGAGTTTGGAAAGGGAAAAGTGGCCACGATTGGTACAAAGTGATTTTAAGTGAGCCCGTGTGTTCATATCGCTCCTAACTGTACACAGATATAGAAGAGACTATGCGTTCCCGCCAAGGGTAGCAAAAGTTCACCGGTTCTCTGAGATATGGCTGCAAATATTAAAATCCTGGCTAGTAAACGGGCTTGCGAGAAGATGCTATGCTCGAACCTTTAGCTCCAAAGTTAGAGTCAATATATATTTGTGAAAATAAAGAGAGCCAAAGAAAGAGACGAACATAAGACATTGGGATATTAAAAAGATCGAGTAGCAGGGTCATATTTGTATAAAGACAAGGCAACGTGACAACCTCAATTTTCCTTCGAGCCATACTTTGCCCGAGACCCGATGGCAAACATGAACGTTGGTCAAATTTATATCTTTCCTTCTGATTTCCCTTGTCCTTAGCACTCAATGATTAGCTCTACGTCGAAGCAGCACCCTTGACGTTTTTTTGGGCAAAATGAACTCTTGCGTGCATTAATGACGTGAGATTTCAGTGAGTCGTGGAAAAGTCTCACAGAATGATTCGCTGTGAAGCCTCTAATCGCAGTAATGGAAAATGAGGAAATTTTGAGCGTTCTAAAAGGTTGAGATACGTATGGAATCGAATTTTTCAACATCAAGCCTCAATCATACTGTTTATATTACAGGTTCAGGGCCGTTATGTAAGAACAGCCGAAGAAAATCTTCTTTGTGAAAACGCTGTGTGTAGGTATCGTGAATCTTGCTTGTTCCCCTTGATTATGCGAGGTATTACGGGAGCAGGTTGGTGGTGCGCGCCACCATTGCTGCGATGCATCAAAGTCCGTGCCTGGCAATATACTTCTAGGGGAAAATATATATTGCCAAGTATGGGGAGTTGCCAAACAGTGTATAAACGTGGAGAAAAAATTGTCGCGGCTCTTTGGTATAAAAAACAAAAAAAAATGGACGATATTCATCACGTAAACGTATAAGGAAAATGTGCTTACTTTCGTTCCTCTTTTCATCGCTCTTTGACTCGTTTATCGAATTTATTTTCGTCCGTGCTTCACAATATTGCCAGATGGAATTGAATGGAATGGAAGTGAAAAACATTTTTCCAAATAAATTTGCCAGGCTCTACAGACTGTTCAATTATATCATATTTTCATTCCGACAGGGGAGTTTGTACCGAAATAACAGCCATCCAATGAATAAATTAAGTTAGGATGAACATAAAATATGCAAACCCCGCGAATAGCTGTTTTCTAATAGAATTATTCCAAAAGCGTTGTATCTGGAAGACTTATCTAAGCATCCCAAGATATCACAAATATAGGACCAACGGTTCGGGACGTTTTCGGTGTGAGGGTGAGTACCGTAAGGCCTCCCTCTCCAAAATAATTCTATCTGAACGCTTGTGACATTTATATATATGTATAAAGTGTAGATAGGATGGCCAAGGTGTTAGATCTCCAACCGAGCAGGCTCACTCCCTGCTTACTCGCTCGTACCTTTCGGTCTGTGCATAGTTCAGTAAGCCAAAAGCCACGACCGCAGAGGATGTGGTAGCGTTTATAGTCTTAACCCAAAAATGCCTGTATATATACAAACACATACCCACACTAGACAAATGTGTGTATATATATAGATACATATTATCGTATTTTAGCGTGGCAGGAGGATAGAAGATGTCAAGGAACAAACCCTTCCGTTATGCACGAACCTAACCTTTCGCACTTTCGGCAAGCATCTAACTCCCGCTTTCGCAGTTCCGTTCTTGGAGAGCCGCGTCTTTCTCGCATTTCCTTGTGGAACATTCTCATTCGCACGTGAGTTGCACAATTTACTGGTCTTGCAATTTCATTTCTGCGTCTCTGCTTTCTCTTTCTTGCTACGCGTCTCTGGTTCTCGTGTTCTCATATAGACAGAGTGCATGCACACGGTGTTGCTCGAGATGCAAGAATCTCTCTAGCGTTGCAAGTTTCACAAACTTGGAGACGATTAGTCCTTCCTACTCTCATTCGCTCGTTCCGTATCGATAGAATCAACTGATCGTTGAGATCGCCTCAACACAAATAATTGAGCTCTGAGGAAATCACGGTCCTACATTGTCGGAATTCTTGAGAGACTGCCTTGGGAATGCCTTGAGAAGAATTATGCTCAGTAAGTTCCGCTCAAAGCTGCTCCCAAATCCTATAATCGTAGTGACTGTCACCAAAAGTTCTTCTGACCCAACACTGTTCACTTGCGGTTGAAGTTTCGATAGATGAAAAAAATGAAACGTCAACAGTCAACACGCTTCCTAGAAATTCCATCTGCGACAAACTCGGTCAAACGAAAAATTTCAGCTGCTGACAAATGTCTTGGATCTGTTTAGTATGTAAAAATATTTTTCGCACGTCATGTCACTTCGGCGATTTAATTTACTGTTTTATCGAGAGAGAAGTTGGACATCTCTGAGTTCTTGGGTTTTGATAACAGTGGTATTTTGCAGGCGACAAAAAGTGCAAGATATTCAGGAACATGTATATGCGCGAGGCGAAGACCGAAACATCTCCTATCACGAGAAAAACCATTTTCCATTTGTGTCACTATCGCTGATTTATGGTGTATCTTGAAGCTATACTACTGGTGTAAATCGAAATAGGAGTTACCTCTTTTCTCTTACTCATGGGTGCAACGGAACACAGAGAGTAGTGAAATCGGGTGGATAGCATGGACCAGGCGAAAACGGGGTTAACCTCGAAATTATCGTAGCCAACAGCTACGCTCTTTCTCTGTCCTCCCGCACGTCGGGGGGCAATCGTTCTTTGGGTTCTTCGATTTATGTGCTTCATAAATTCATACCATTCGAGCCAAGCGTTTTCCGAACCTTTTTTTAAATGCCTATGTATCTTCTCTATTACTTTTATCTGTTTTTTCCATCTTCGCCGTTACCGATAGAGAAAACTGTTATTTTAACATTTTTTTTATCAACAAAATTTTTTCTACGTCGAAAGTGAAGTAATTGACACAGAAGTTTCGTTATTTATCGTTTGACAATATAACAAAAAACGATCCATGAAATGGAGTGTAAACAAGATTTTTTTTTTTATACTGCTGCAGTTCAGGAAATGGGAGGTGTGATTTTTTGTGCTAGTTTCGACGACACATATTTTGTTTTATTCAGGATGGATGAATTTCATTGGAGACGAATACGAATAATTTCAATCGAGTAAATTCCATTTTTCTCGTCGTTATTGTGGTATAATTAATCGATTTGAATTGTATATGGAATAAAAGTTGGAAAGGGATGGAATATTGAATACAGAGCAGCTGCGAGCTTGCAAGATGCATTATCGAAATAAAAGTCTGCGTTAATGGGCCGGAGAGTTATATGGACGCGGAGAAAAAAAAAACGAGAAAAATGGTGATGGTTAATTAAGAAGTTAACGATGGATAGTACGGTGGGACGTGGATCTGGCCCGTGACCCATATCCATAACCTTACATAAATATTCACGAATCACCAAAGAACGAAAAGGACGTAACCTCAGTTGAAAAATACTAAAAACCTCGAATCTACTGCCCTTTTGTTTCTCTTCTCCCGGTACAGCTATCCGCGTATATACGGGTTTGTATACCCACAGGACTGAATCCGACTGCGGAGTAAAACGTAAAAACTTTTCCACAGATTTTTGAAATTCTAATTCTATCTGCTTGAATGTAGAGTCTCTTGTTGGTCCATCGTACCATGAGGGATCGTTCGTTATCCCTTTGTCTCTTCGGCATTTGTCAAACTCCGTGCTTTTCTCTTCCCTTCCGCCGGAGGCCGTTGCTCCTCGAAAACAAGAGATTACAACCGCGCGAAGATGCGCATGTATAGCCTTGTGTAGATCGGGTGGTGAATCTTTTGGTGGTAGACGGATGAGAAAGTGGACGAGAGAGAGAGAGAGAGAGAGAGAGAGAGAGAGAGAGAGAGAGAGAGAGAGAAAAGGAGAGAGTGATACAGAGCGAATGAAGAGAGTGTAAAAGGGAGAAATATGGATTACGAGTTCATTTGAATTCATCCGTAAGGGAAAGAGAGATTATATTACAGCTATGCACGCCCACTTTAGGTGCACTCGCCAAGTTTCTGATTTCACCGAGCTCCTAGACTAGATACACTCGAGAGATTGTTAAAGCTTTGATATATGACGATATATTTATATGCATTCGTATATATACGCGTGTGGATGCGTCTGTACTGAAGAGAACATTTGTTCATGCTAATGGAGACAAGAGAACGTCAGCGTGCTAATTGTCCTGGTGTTTAATTAAGCCTCAAATTATTTCCTTAACGAGGACCGCTAACCTCAGTTCTTCCTCTTTCTTGTTTTACATGCGGCGCTCCAGCTCAGCGTCTCTTGCAAATCCATGAGCACGCCTTCGTTATCAACATCGCCGTTTTTCAATTATCGTTAACAGAACGTGACTAATTATCAGAGGGACGGATTGTCGTCGCCCGAGTCTTAATGTGCATTGAAATTTCTGATTCCTAAAACATTTAGACGTTGCGTTGGCCTGCTACGTGTTTTTTCCTTTCTTAATGCCTCGTCGTGAATCTGCTTGTGTCCGTGGAAACCGTCACGTGAGGATGCGTTGTCGAAAAAGGTAATTAAAAGCTCGAGTCTAATTCTGTAATTGCTTCGATTCGTTATATCTGATCGCAGACTACCAGTTTTTATTTTTATCACAATTTTCAACGATTGAAACAACTTTCTCCAGACTTTGTCAATTTACTCTTCTTATATATTTGCTGAATCCTAGAACTATAAACCGGGGTAGATATCTGCCCCAGGCGAGCTTGGATTTTCCTAAGTTAAATTTTCAGCACTTTTACGTATTTAAATCGATTTTTCACCAACTTAACCGTGATAAAATTGAATTTGCTCTTCGCAATTCTCTTTGCCATGATAAAACAAAAAGATTCGTGTACTTATAAGTCAGAATCCTGCTTTCAGAATGATTTTGCGAACAAGGAATCCGTAGGGTAAATATTTACCCCGGGTTTGTACTTTAAAGGTAAAAAAATGGGTTTGTAGTTCTAATTACGATAGATGCACATCGCAAATGACCGTATCATTACCAAGGAATTTCATCATCTCTCATTTCTGTTAGCAACTCATTATTTTGGGTCCCAGTGGAAATAACCATAGCACGAAGCATCTGTTGTACGGGATTACGAAAGAAAAAAAGACTCGAACAAGAAAGCAAGAAGAATGAGAACTATCTGTCCGGTTTTACAATTACGAGAACGCGAAGGAGCAAAGTTGTTGGCTCTCTGTCGAGAAGAAAACGTCACGTTTTTTTTTTTTTTTTCATCAACGATGGACGCTCGCCGATCGTCAATGCTGTCTCTTTCATCTCGGAACATGATGGACGTGTGCTGTTATCCTGATAAAAAGCGTAGACGTGTGTCCGCAAGCTTGACGCATGCTTTACCGATATTTCACAATGAATTACCACGATGAGCTATGCGAGCATTCAAGTGGCATAACCCAGAAACTTTTGAGGACCAATCTCCCCTGATGAAAGTATCGAGCTTCGGATTCTTGTCTCTTTTGTTCTTGCTCTTCTTTGTGTTTTTATCTCCGTCTTTCTACACACGTGTTCCATTTTTCCTGGAAACCCGTAGATGCTTTTTTGCTCTATGCTTTTTATCTATGTATGTCGAATTCCAACGTTGTTCTTTACTGCAACTTTTTTCTTGAGGAGCTCAGTGACGCTTATCTTCCTCATTTTTGGCAAACTCTTTCCTTACTTTGTAAAATTTTTTTTTTTATTTTGCTTTTATTGAATATGAAAACTCATACTGTGGTTTAACAAGATTTGAATATCATTATCAGATCAACACAGTAGTTGATTGGTGGAATGCGAATATTAGCCTGGAAACATTTTATAGGGAAATAGTTTCGAAATGAACGAGTTTCTATGGAGTCGTAATTAGAATGTCGAACTTACCAATAACGGAAAGGTTGTATCGGAAATTTCGTGTTTGCCCCTGACCGAAATCAACCCGACATCGATAAATCGCTGCGTCGTGTCTCTTGATGTCATCGAGAACGAGAACTGCAGGACTAGAGACACCAGTGCGAAAATATGCCCGTGTCCCAAAGACTCTTCTGTCCGACATGTGATCGGCTTCGCTGAGGGCTTTCCCACGAACGTCCACTCTGCAACATGTTCAATCGATTGAATAGTCATTAAAATTAATGTTCGTGCCTATTGAAAGATATAATCGGCTTTCTCGTCGTCGAGAGTCGCCATGATTTTCCTTCATCGCTTTGAATTCTCGTTCTTCAAAGTCTGTCCTCATCATTCTCTACTGCATTATATTTTTTTGATAATTTTACGAAGATATCCTTTTACAGTGGCATACAAAAGTTTCGGGTCATAATAGCCATAAGAGACCGTAATAAAATTGGCCCGAAACTTTTGCACGCCGCTGTATATCCAGATTATTGGAAATTCAATTAACGTTACTCCACCAATGATCCAGAGTTCGACAATTCCGAGTACAGTCATTAATCTTAACGAATTCACCGATCTCCTCATCATCTCCTCTCTCTCCCTCGCGTAGCTCGTTTTCGTTCTCCGATCGGACTAATTTGTAATTTCAACCCGTACGTATAATTATCACACGAATACTTTCGGGGAAATGTAAACGTAGCTTGGATAACTGGCGTGTGCTCAAATTCGTCCCGTTAGCTGGGTTCGATTATCGCGATGGCTCGTTCCGGTTCGTCGATGTTCTAATTTTGTGCGAATCGACACGTATACGATGACTGATGATACGAGACTCTGCGTACAAGCGTTTCCATCGAAAATACGATAATTTCCATTCGAAATATTTTTATTTCAAAAATGACATTATTTACATTTTGTTTATGATAAAAGGGAGAGAAACAAAAACAACAATAATGATCCACGTCAATAGGATTAGAAAATCGCTCACTAAACATTTTGAACTTCCAGGAGGACATTTATCGGGTACACGACGTATTCTGATTTTTATCCGGAAGGAATCCGTAGCCGAAAGGGACTTTGCCACGGAGTATTGAGCCGAGGAATCATTTGGTCGGTGAGAGAATTTCTTGATTTTGGTTTTCCATTCGTAGATAGTGATTCACCGCTTTTCTTTTCATTTCTTTCGTTCGATTCACGCTCCGATATGCGACTGTACGAAAGTTCCATTTCTACCTTCTCTCTCCGGGCTTCTACGGCAAAAATACAGTTCCAACTTCGCTGCCATTTGAATCGAGGTTGAGTCTTGAATTCCCGATCTTACAGCTCCTCGATAATACTATAATATATAAATATGTATGCCGCGAATTGAGAGTCTTTTCCGTTGCTCATCCCTTCGAGATGGATATAAAAAGTACAGTCGGAATCCCGATATTGTGAACAACACAATCTCTCTGATGGCTTTATAAAACCTACTGCCTACACTCATATAGAAACCGTTTCCCTTTAAAAGCCCTTCAAGCTCTGTTTAAGCTTATATTTGTAGAACTATAAAAAAAGGAACGTTCCAATCAAGTCGAATCTTTATTGACGAGCCTCACAGCGATTCGTTTCGATCAGGCATCGTGTGCTTCAAAAAGCTTGACCTGAGCGATAAAAAGAATTCATTCTCCCACGTATTTTCAACAATTTCAATGGAAATCTGCAAGACAAAAAATTCGCAGAATATTGCTGAATAGAATCGGCTGTCAGTGAGTTATCATGTTGTATGAATTAATTGGTGAATTTTATGTCTGTGTTCAAGTTAGGGAAATAAAAATGTGTGTTCGGAAATCCAACATTGCATATATTCCATAGATTTTACGGGAGCTCGTATTCCATGCATTCTAAAATATTAAAATGTATGAAAAATTTTCGCTCCGTCACGCATATACAAGAGAAAATAGGAGTTGGCGCGAAAACGAGAACGGTTCGGGATATAAATGATCGAGGATGAAGTAATAACCGCAGAGGCGTGAAAATTCGAGAAAGGCATCAAGGAGAAATGGGCTAGGGTATAAAGTAAGGAGCAAGATATCTGCTTCACACAAGCAAAGTCACTGAAAAGATTGATGATGATGCAAGCTGCGTTGGTGTCGTGAGAGAGGATTAAAAAATTGCTCAAAAAGAAGATCTTGAGAGCATCCTTGCTGCTTCTGATATTACTTTTCACCTCCTCCAGCTCTCTTCTCTATCCGCAACGTCATAAGAAAGTAGAGATCCTGCAATTACTCTTTTGACTGCCTACGGTTTTCAGTCGCGTTGTTGTCATACACATGGAGAATATAATAATACGAGAAAAAAAGGTTGCAGCGAGTTAAGTATTTCATCCTAACAACTTTTTACCGGTTGTCGTTGTTTCGAAACGGTTCAGTTGTACTATGGAAAAGGTTCATCAATAAGGTCCTCACGTTTTCATCACGGTTTGTCACACATATTTCTAAACCACCGGCATGACAGTTATGTTCAACAATTAACAGCCTCGTCAATCATTTCACAGCTCAGCCATCGTCTAGGAATATTTTTTTGAAGATAATTGCGAGCTTTTCGATAATTGTTCAATGATTCGGGTAAAAAGGGCTACGATGTTGCATCCTATCTCTCTTAATGTTTACCACCCGTTTATTCGTTCGCTCGAGGATAAATTGAGAATAGTGTACCGAGAATAAACACCAGCAGCAGGAAATATTATAGCATAATTGCAATTAGCACTTCTATGGGGAGAGTTGTATCATCTGTGTTGGTTGAACGAATGAGAATCGCATGAGAACCGCCCTCCTCCAAGCGCAAAGAAATGATACGATTCATAAAATAGACATCGTATCCATATTAGCCCCTTGTGTTGGAACACTCAGCGGCTCTCGTATTATTACGACCGATACACCCTTTTCTATACACGCTCGTGTTGCATTTCCTAAAGGTATATAGGAGTCTCGTGTCTGGACGTGAAGGTTAACTGTTTGCGTAAGTATCTCAACGTGAAGTGAATTGCTCTTTCGAGAATGCTTAAGAACGTGGACGAAAGATATGCATTTTGTTGTTGCCTCGAATTTTTCGAACGTATACCAACTTTGATGATAAATATGTATATGCAATATTCATCGTGACATTTGACCTCATGCGAGTATCTGGTTTCATTGTCGTCACGATTTAGGAAATATAAATATTCAATATGGGACAATAATTTCGGGGAAAAAGTTGAAACCCCGAATAAAAAACCGCGTTAGTAATCTCGATGAGCGTTACGTGTACAACGATGATTCGACCAGATTAAACAAAGTAAGGAATGAGCTGAAAATTGCAAGCAACACACTGTGTTACGACGTCATTTCCGAAGACCAAAAGGGAGATAAGAAAACTTTTTGCCATTCTCATGTGAATGATGAAAGTTTGCGCAGTGTATATTCGACAAACCGTGTGTTGGAAATGTTACACTTTGGTTGGTATATAGCAGAGAAACACGATAGATCGTGAGATAGTGTTTAAGCCGATTGTTGTCAACGGGTTGCATTAAGATGGGGACGAAGAGCGAAGGAAGTAGCGCTGACCACGACCAATAATTTCGATGTTGCGATAAGCGAAATTCAATATTTTCCTAGTATAATATGGGCATTGGTTGAGCCGTGGCGAGTGGGTCAAAACTATATACAAGCAGAGAGTTTTGTGCTTTCGAAGCTTCGGTGGCCAGGAGGACGATATAATGCAGCGCAATTCGCCGCATAGGGACTCCGTGTTAATATTTAGGGTTACTGCCGTTGAGCACGCCACGAAAGTGCATCACGCACTACTACCACTCTACAACTCGTATACCTTTGGGCTGTGGCTCTGATCTGGGTTCTGGAGTGTTCTCTCGACCCCCTTTTCGCCCTGGTCGTTCACATCCGCCTTTTGTTCGACCTTCCCTCCCCTCTTGCTATCAGCTATTATGTAAGTGTGGCACGTTGTACTGACCGAGCATATACTCCATTTTTTCTCGCTGTTTCAAAGCTCTTAGCAGGTTTATACGGTTCCTAAACGCAAAGGGTGCACTTTTTCGCGCATACATACTTTTATGTCACAACAAACCGTGGAAAGCTCTAGCTCAGGAATGACCTATGGATGACTACTATGAAAGAATACGGTTAATGGTTTGGCTGGTCAAAGCACGTGGCGAAGACGAACAACATTCAGACAGAGCTCCAATTAATGTTCTTGCACAGAGAAGCTTTGACTCGTCACGTTCTTCAGAACTTAGTTCGGTTCTTTGATGGATTTGCGGAATTTTCGAAAGCTCCATTACCAACAGAAAGACCTCTAACAAATGAGAGTCTAGAAGGAAAAGCTTTGTGCATTGAACTCCCTGGATTATCAGCTTTAGGTCCGCCATTTATAGTAAAAAGCCAGGAATACCTTTAAGCATGGTAGTTCTGGACCCAGAGTAATTGAGTAAGCAATGAAATTTCAAATATAAATTCGCATTCACACGATATATGCTTTCACAAATTTTCTTTTTTCTCCACCGTTCCTTGTTTCTAGAAAATTTTGATTGGAGCGAGAGCTTTTTTGTTTTCGTAGTTCAACATTGTTATGCAGATTAGAACAGAAGGCACTGGCCGCGCAGTCTACGCAATCACATAATTTATAAGCACCGACAATTCTTGTCGTTGAGATGAAAAATGATGATGGTAATGAAGCGCAGCTCATTTGAAGCTGATAATTTTATAGGTGAAAGAATAATCCATTCCCTCGTTAACGCTTTTTATTTAATGGAAATTCATTGATCCACTTATGGGAATAAAATAGATTCAGAATCAAATCCGCTTCAAAATTACGGGGCTCTTCTCATCAGACAAACAACGATCAACATACTATTCTCAGCTGTACGTGTATTTACATAGCGAAGTGAGTGTGAAGAGTTCGTAGACGTTGGGATTCGTCTATTGGATCGAAAGTAAAATAGAAGTCAAACAGACACTCCTTCCATTTATCGCTATATTCCAGCCTCTTGCTTGCGCCGCATTTGGTTTCATCCCTATCCTACAAACGTACATCCCTCGTCCATGTATGAAGTAGCTTTGTTCTCCATTACCAGTTTCGCATCTCTTTACCCAGACTGTACTGTCGCACAGGCGAACTTTAACGGTTTTTCTTAGAGGAAGCACAAAAGTGCATGCGATATACGTATGTATTGTATACTCTCCTGATGTTTTTTGTCGAGTGCCATGAGTCGTGTGCACATCGTGCATGAGGAGATCGTTGGTTGAGCTAGAGTTTTCGTACGTTGCGCGTACGATACACGCCAGCTCCTTATTTATATGCAAATGGAAAAATGGCAATCGTGCCATACGAGAGAACATTCTTGCACGATGCTCTCCGATGTAACCAGTCTCTCCGACTCAATGCTCCATGAAAATCCTGATGACTGCGATGAGGCTAGCGGAGGACGCACATCGCTAGGTTCGCAGAATGGAATTGAATGGGTGCGGTGACAACGAGATTCGTAATCGAAGATGCATACAAAAAGATTGTGAATCGATAAACTTGGAAAAAGCTGACTAAGATTTTCCGTTAAATTTTCATTCGATATCGCACGTGTCCTTGACTCATGTCAGTGGATGTATCAGAGAATGGAAAAAGAATGTGGAATTGGCGATAGGTAGTCGTCAGTTGAGAAAATGCTATTCGGGCTGCTCAAATGGAACTGGATCGAGTCATTATAGAGTTTTGTTGATAAGAACGTATGGAATCCTTAGAGGTACTTCAACAGGGGTAAGAGACTTGCATTTGAGACATGCATTTGGGCCACCATCATTGCAATGTAGAATATCGCATCAGTCGATTCTCCGACATTCGAATTAGAGCGAGTGAATGGATTCATGCGGACGAACATGGGGGATCGGGAGACCTTATCGTACCGCGGGCAGACTACACGCTAGTAATTATGGAACTTGCGTCGGAGAATATATAACGTATAAGATCGTGGTTGGTGCTTTTGGATACACGGGACGAGGACGTGCACGATGCCTCGATATTCTATTCTCGAAAATAGCTGCCATTTCTCTACACTCAGGCGTCGCTACAAAATCCATTATAACTCAAAATGTGACGATATTCATCAACCATTATGCCTGTTGGGAACACGGATAACTATCAAAAATGCTCTAAATACAGTTGAGAATATCATCATTTCGGTTATGCTCAACGAACCTCTTTATCTGAAAAGATTCCAAACAAACCGGATCGTCGTTACAGAGGAACCCTCCCTTTGGTTGAGAGGCGAGCAATAAACAGCTTTGGATCGACGTCCCACTGATTTTACCTGATCATCCCAATTGCGTCTTTCTCTTCGGGCTGAACGAGTCCTTAACGAGGTATTGCCCATTCCCTGGATCGACACTTGTGAATCTACCGATCGAGGGTTGTAATAAACGCTTTGGTGCTTCAGCTTGGACGTGATTTTCGTAGTTGAGTTTGAAGAAGGGGAGCTTGGAGAAAGTGAGAGCCAAGCAGCTTATCGAGGGTGTGCTATTGCTGAATGGAATTGGAATGTCAATGATTGACCCGTCATTCTAGAAATGGCGATTGACACATTGATGGAGCAAGGGAGGGTTCGCAGCAAGGAGGGTCGAGCTGTTCCGCCTGGTGAACTAGCCGGGAATGTGTAACCGAACAGTCATATAAATGGCATGAACGTTTTTTTTGCTTAAAAAATATTTTCCAGATAAAAAATTCTTTCTCGGAATCGGAAATAAGAATTTTCACATAATTCGCTAAGGTCCTTGAATTTTATGAACAATCGATTCAATTATAATAAAATTTTCCATAGATTTAATGAACCTTGATGTTCCGGACCTCCATGGGTCAGGATCAAGCGGTTAGTAACACGTTTAGGTATCGAAATGTCACGATCGGAAACATTGTTGATAAATAACGAAAGTCTTGAATTATTGGATAAGCATTCATTGTCCCCTCAGCATTGAGAGAGGATTTTCCACGTGTTAACATTTGATTGGTACAAGAGTTCGTGTTACCATGTGTTTGTACGATAATCCCCTGCGGGATTCAAACAGTGACTTCATTACAGTGAATGGGTCTATTGTCGACTAAACACATCGTAAAGCAGTAATCACCAGGTAGGCCAGCAGTATTATTATCGTCTAATGGCATTATGTTCCACTTGTAGATTCCATCAGGGTAGCGAAAGCTCTTGAGTAAGTTGTACAGCGCCCTCTTGACCTATGGGCGACATCTTCTCCTCTTGTGCTAGGGCGACTTCAAGTCTCGTAGATAAACATTTCATTCGCGATTTTGCATCTCCTGAAATATGGCTATGAAGGTTTGCCATGTAGATAGCACACAGTACGTTCGTTCTTCGCGGCTTTTGGTCTAAGCTTCCACTCTAGTATTTGCATGTGTGGGTTATTCTCAATGTTTTACCTCTGTCTTGGGTATAGACAGGGGTGAGTTTCGTGGCTTCCCGAGGCTGTGAATTTATCGAACGACCCAGTCCCAATTCTCTTGAGGTAGAAACTTCCGTCTGCCCTAACATCCGACTTACAGGAATCTTATCGCGCCTTATCACGCGTGTGGTAGATAACTATAACGTTACATTTCACTTCCTCCGAGTGCTGCATATCGTTTTATTTATTCGACGCTAGGTTCATCCTGTGATTTGTACTCTACGAGCTTGAGGCAGCTATTTCCACGGAAACTTAGTCGTACAGGTCTGCGAAAAATATAGTGTCACGTATTCCGAAACGCATTTGTAAAACTCTGACGTTTTTTTTCTACGCTTTTCCTGAACGCCCTAACGAAAGTGCCTCTTCGTCAAATTAGTTTTTATTTCTCCTCGGTACTCAAAAGTATATGTAATTCGTTCGTCCGAGGGTGCTGTTTCTTTCGAGTAAGGTTACCATTAGTTCGTTCGAAGGTTCAGAGGCAGAACGTTGAACTTGAGAATTCTGGTCGTGTCTCTCAGCTCCGGACAACTTTCGAGTGTCCTCGTTGTCTACTCATAGCTTTTTCAACACTTCTTACGAAACCCCTTGTAGCCGGGTAGTTTCTATCGAGAGGGTTCTTCTCACGCGTACAACGACGAGGTCGAGAGAGAAAGAAAATAGTCTACACTCGCTTCTCGCTACTTCAAGCTTCGTCGTTACGGATCGCATATAATTTGGTTTCGATCCATTTCATTCTACGTGTTATATTCGCGTCTAACGAACCATCCGAGTTTATGTGTCGAATCTCAAAGTTACGTCAGTGCTAAGAATTTTTTTATAATTCAACTTTTATTACTGTGTCGTTCAATTTCATTTTCACGGTTTATTCATTTTTTTAACAGAGCTTTACAATCAGCAATTTTAAACGGTGATCTATGACGTTTCACATTCGGGATACAAGGAAAAGTAACAAAAGCAGTTTTACTTACAAGGGAAGTAATGGGATAAAAAGAGCAAATCTCACGCGCCGGGCGGTGGTGAAAATCGTCGATGGTTAGTAATAATCCATCATAAAGGTCGTAGGAATAGAGGAAGCGTTTATTTTTCGTGGCTGAATTTTCTCCGCTTTTGCACAAACCTATAACGTTCACGGTCTTTCTTCCCGCCTGGTAAGAAACACCAACTAATATCGCGATATACGCCGCAATAGCGAGAACGAGAACTGGCAATTTTCTTTCGCAATCAGCTCGACTGAGTGTTGCTAACACTTGATTTTCATGTTTCAACTTTCATATCGTCTTTCTTTCCCACGATACACGTTTTACCATAACGAAATACAGTTTTGCTTGCTTATTATCGCCGCAAGCAATTTTTTTTCGCTAAAAGTTGTTCGTAGGGCATTTTACGAAATGTGGTTTGAAAATCGAGCGAGATTTCGATCAACTTCGCCTAGTCCAGAACAAAACAAAGTCAAAATTCCCTTTATCCAATAGCCTTTCGATCATATACGAAGCTAATCAATCGTTCATGGAGCAAAATTTCGTAGATGTATGCAAAAACGATTGATAACGTAACCCTTAAAATTTTATTAGAATTTGTCGATTTATATGCGTATATATATTTATAATTAGATGCACAAATTACAAATCGCCACTGCGTTCTGGGGTAAACGAGATGTTGGTTTCACTTCGTTTGGCTTACGGCTGACCGAGCCGCAACCGCGATGTCACGTTTATCTCGCTCGAGGTTTTCGCGAAATAGCATGCAGTTATTCGCTCTCTCTCTCTCTCTCTCTCTCTCTCTCTCTCTCTCTCTCTCTCTCTCTTTCTCTCTCTCTCTTTCTCTTTAGTATGTATATTCATTGCTAACCTGCTTTGTCCATCGTTATATTTTACTGGTGTTTGTGTTTGATATCGTTTCAATTAAGCACGAGAAATTCTCATTCCCGCTTGTTTAATTGATGGAATTCATATGCGATGACGTAGAACCGCGAAATGTAGGTATTCGAGAAATAAGGGGGTCACTAATAATGCAGAGGTCACACTGTTAGCAATTCGGGAATCAATACAACGTTAATATAATTGCATTAAATCAAAGCGCCTGCGATATGTTTTCGAGTAAGAAAACGTGGATGAGAATGACTGATGTAGAGGAAATGTTTGGAAAAAAACGTTGATAAATAAAATAAAACTCAAGAATGTTCCAATTGATTCTCCAATGTTCCATTCTCTTGTTAAACCTCGTGTCCATGTGTATGACGAAATCTGTCGCTTCTTTTTGGTTCCTCATTACGGAAACTTCGGGGAGAGAGAACACTGTATACAACGAACAGATATAATTATTTGTCATTTCAAGATCTGCGTGCTCTTTGACAAAAAGCATAAATTATTACTTGCGGACAATGGGATAAAGAAAATAAGAGTATGTCCCTCGTTCGTTTCCGAGTAAATTTCCACTTCATAAAAACGAAAATAAGACTTTTTCGTCACAGTTATACGATGTGGAAACAAAATTGTGTCTAGTTTAACGTTACTGTCCAGCTCGTTCGTGTCAAGTACTTTCTGCAGCGTTTGTTTTTTTCTTTTTTTTTGCGTTGTTCCGTAATTTCGTTCTCTTTTTCATTGCCAAGCCAAGATCTTTTCTCTGCATTTATTACAAGCTCTTATGATACGAGCGAAACATATTATTTTTATGTTATATTTTTATTCCTTGGAGCTTCTCGTTGTATCTCTTCTCTTCTATAGCAAGCCTGAGCCAACGGTAGCCCTCGGTGAATGCTCGCATTTTTTTACTCCCGTTTTTGCTCTCATAGTCCAGCGCAGTTATACAATTCTCCCGGTTTCTTGGTCCACGACTCCGAAAGACGACTCTCTTAAACTCATTAGAATTATGGCCACTAGTTTCTCCTCCTTTCTTTCTCCCTAACTCGTATTACTGCCTCTCTGTTCTCTTTTCGTTCCTTCACTTGCTCCTTGTTTCCGAGAGAAAATAAAGCCCAGCGTAACTCGCTTCATTTTCCTCTGGCCCTCGACGTTGCTCTGTTACTTTCTGCTTGCCTGTGATTGCAGTGGCAAAACAAATAAAGCAAATAGGAAAAACAAGCACTTTCAAAAAATCCTGTACTTCACTCGCGGAACTGAGGTTTCTTCGTAAGCTTCGGGAAATGGCCCAATTATTACGGCCAATTAAAGGAAACAGATACATAGATATGCTCTGCAGAAAGTTGTACAAAAACGAGAAATATAGAGAGAGAAGAGAAAGAGCAAGGTGAACGAACGAGGCAAAAGAAATACGAAAATGTAATTATATGTATACGCGTTTATTCGTGAAGTATAACACGTGCGAGAGACCTATTCTCTGGAATACTCTGTACAGAGCCATCGATGAATTTTGCAATTGTTGCAAAAATGCTTCGAAATCAATTTTTCAGTGAAAAAGTCTCGTTCCGTCCGGAATTTCCTAACGTCACACGTGAATCAGTTTTCTTTTTAAGCTCAAACTTTTTGCTCACTCCTTTATACGTTTGCATGCATAAAATTATGGAAATACCTAATTTTACATATTCCATGTGTTAGGTAATATGTGTGTGGGGGATCTTTTTTGAATGCGCCATGTTTCCACTTTTTTTTCCATTTAGAATCAAATTAATTTCGGGTCTTCCATTTGTGTCCCTTTTTTTTGCACAGCCTAGCTTTTTCGTTCATCGTAATTCCAATTTCTAACGAATGTGTTCGAGAAAGGGGACAATATTGATTTTACCCGAGTCATCCGCTTAGAATATGTTTTATTATCTCGCTCACGAAAGTACAGAGTGCCAATCTATCCGACAGGCAAATTTCTTGACAGGGTCCGTGTATCCGAAGTCTCCTATGAATATACACCTCATGACCTACTCCTCGTCAGTATCACATTAGTCAATTCCTGTCCGTCCCTCCTACACACCCACACACACACACGCACACACCTTCTGCTACTCTTCGCTCGCGTTACCATCTCGAGGACTGAATCGAAATTAATTGCGTCTCGGATGAAGGTAGAAAGCTAGTGATTTCCTCTCCTCGGATACGCTGACTCACACACGTATACGATAATTTTTGTTACATGGGTATGGCAGCAAACGCATACAAACAACGGGCACGATACCGTCTCAGCAGTACCCTCTAGGCTGACAAAAAAGGGGAGAGAGAGAGAGAAAGAGAGCGAGAAGAGGAAGAGGAGGTTAAAGTTTCTTCTTGGAACGCGTGCTCCACTCGATATCGATCGATTATGGCACGCGACTGAACGAGTGGAATAGGTGAGTGGATAGAAAAATGCATGCGCATGTATTCATATATTTTATTGTGGAAGAGAGCCCAGAATACATTCCAATATACGGAGTTCGCGGAACAAACTAGGGAGGGCAAGATCGAGTTGGAAGAGAAGTCCGTGGAGCTTTCAGAGCTGCAACTCCCGGGATAAAAAAGCGAGAAAGAGAAAAGCGTGGAATGATGTTTTCCGCGGTCGATTACCAACAACGGTGCTGATGACGGTAATATAGTAATAATGATTGCAAGTAGTGTGCATTTTGCGATGAAGGGTAAAAAACCCGGGGATATGGGTTGCTGCATAGGGGTTGTAGAACATTTACGTATACGATGGAGTACGCCGGCACAAATATATCCTGCATCCTTTCTCTTTTCCCAGCTCTCTTTCTCTTCCTTTTTTCTCTCTCCTTTCCTCTTGTGTTCGTGGTAGGAATCGTACCACGGCTATTATTGCTTTAATTGCGGTTACTCGGCTTGCATTTGGCTTATCCGGCGACCATGCCGCACCCCTGGCATAGTAATTATTTCGTGATTGTGTAGCAGAAGCGCCCTCGTCGCATTTCGAATGCCCATCGTAAGTGTCGCCTGTCTCGGTCTTCCCAACAACCTTTCCACAACCAGCAGAGACGAAACAATCACGATCACCGCACGTTTAGTGTTCTTCGTTATTATCATTATCGTTTATTCTCATAATCATTGTCACGTACGAGAATCCATCGAAAAGCTTTAATACGTCGAGCATACCGCTTTGATCGCACCTTTTTATTTATCTCTGTAATCATTCATTGAAATATATAAGCGCATGTCCGAATTAGTGGAGATCGATGATCCTGTCTGCCACACCAGGCGGGAAGAAAATTCTTCCTCACTTCATGTTTGAACGTTGTCAAATAAAAAAACAACACGTTGGCAACGAAATTGTTCTTCATTTTGACAAAATTGTGAGATACTGCGACGATGTGTTGTTTGCATTCACTCATTCGTCCAGGCAGTCGAGGAATTAGGACTTCGCATAGCTCGAAGCTCCGAAGTAACTCATTCGACGCTGCTTTCAGTTTTCCTTCATACCTCATGAGTTGATATACATTTTATGAAAAAAAGTAAAAATAATTATTCCACCGCAAAAGTGTACCAAAAGAGGAAGCAAAATTCGTTTGACCCAGATCTCTGAAATCTTCGTTTTCTTTTGCTTTTTATAGACGCACGGTTTCTTGGGATCATTGAATGAAGCTTGATGACTCGAACACAATTATATTTACCGAAGCAGCATTCAATACTGCAGCAGGTTTTTCGATGCGGATGACTGAAAAAAGATGCGCGTGTTCACGCCAGGAAATTTTCTTCTTTTTCATTATTATCTGGTTTTTTTTTTTTAATTTTCTCTTATTATAGAATGACTTTTCAATGGTTTATGTGGCATACATTTTGAGAACGATTCCAACGTGCACAATTTCTTCACCTGTTTGAATAGATTTCGTGGTACGTTTTTTGAAAGCAAAATTCAAATAGAGACACCCGGAGGGAAAAATAGATGAGAGTGCCAAGAGCAGTGCAAAAATACGAAAATGGACAGAATGATTGTGTGTCGTGGTGACAGTTCCTGATGTCACAAAAACGACATTTTTCTCCGGCTTCGGAAATGGAGAATCACTACTTGACAGATTATAAGACGATCCGATGAGGCTCCAAACGTGAGGACGATTCAAATCTACGGAGATGATGAGGGATGTTGCATTTGACTGACTTTTCTGACTGAAAGAACAGGCGAGTGCAAAATAAGAGGCAGAAATGTGAGTTCAAAAGAATCAGGGTGACGGTGCTAAAGCAGCAGAGAATCTGTTTAGTCCATTCTACGAAGGGAAATGGTTTTCGAAGCAAATAGGGATGAAAATAAGTGACGGGGATAAAGGGATGGCTGTGAAAATCTTTGAAGAAGCCTGAACTAGTTTGGCGATGCGAAACCGGCAATTTTTTTCCGGTGGTAATCACACAAAACGAGGACCGACACGGGACTCCATAAGGAACCGCTTAAGTCGACCAGGGCGATTCTTCCGGACCAAAGTACCCCCTTTCGTGCCATTATTTCAAAGACTTTTCCTTGGCTTAAGCTCCTGCTGGTTCCTAGCTCCGTAGGATACCGCTTTCGGTTCGTCTTTTTCTACAGGCTTCCTTCACCCAAAGAACCAATCTCTCCCTCTTTCTCTTCCGTGTTTTTCTTCCAGTGACTCAAGCTGTGCTCACCCTTACCCTTTTCCACAGTTGGCCACAGTTATACCCTCTTTAATTCTCTGTCGTTATACGCTTCGCGCACAAATTAACCCGAGACGTTTATAGACGTCGTTATTTCTCTTTCGCGCTTACGTATTTGACATTTTTTTTCAATCCAAAGAAGGGGAATAAAATCTCAGTCGCAAATAATCCCCCGTTGCCCAAACAAGCGAATCACGAGCAACCATTTTACAAACTCTAAAATGGAGAATTGTTTCGTCAAAAAAGCGAACAGTGTTTTGCACGTTTCCGGTTAGGAAACTGCAGGAGACTGGCCGTTGGACAATTCTTCTTTATCCGTCAGCCGTCCTGAGAACTGCTATTCCAAAAATCCAATGCAACAATGACTTTCGCGACAACGAGAAGGCAGTGACTTTTTCATACAGACTTGATGTTACTGAACGATTGGTAATAGCAGTTAGTGGAATATAAAAAAAAAAAAAAAACAAAGTTCATATAGTGATAAAAAAGCTGTGGAGAAGAAAAGAAACGTATGTTACAAATAGAACGACGGGAAAGAGGAAAAACGATAGCCCGTAGAAAAGTGTACACACTTAAAGTAGCCATAAGCCTTTTTATTACAGCGCCACTATGGCAGACTGAAGCTATTTTTACTACCATGTGCTGTATATAGAGCATTGCTGGTATGCATTCCCATAAAATGGAACGCTGGTATCAGCACAACTTTTTTTCCATTTTTTTTTAACGCCTTTTCCCGCCATTTTGGTATTGACAGCCGAGTCAATATGACGTAAGAGTTTTGCGTTGTTCTTCGGTCATAAATTTCCAGCTCGTCATTATTCGCCTCGAACTCCCCATGTGCATGATCCCGCGAACCCAAAGGGTGCTGGGGTGGCGAAAGGCCGTCACAGGCTCTTGTAATTCGACGGATTCGTTGGAGCCAAATATCGTAAAATTCGTGCTCACGTTGTTTTTGGGATTTCCTGTAAGATCATCTTTTGGTCAATAAACACCATATTGCTTAACATTCTCGTCGATACATTTTGGCTGACGAACTTTCTGCGTTGGCTTTCTATTTCGAATCATGTAGACAAAACAATTCATGCACGTAGCTCTTCACTACGAGGACATTATCTCATGAAATACGAGACGAATTTCGCATTTTTTTTGTCGCAATACCATCTTTTTTCTGCGATTTTTAAGTTAAGAAGAAAAGTAGATATTGATATCTGCTGAAATGTGATTAACGGACGACAACGAATCGGATCTCGATCCGGTATTTTCAATCTGAATCATCATATTCTAATCTTTGTGAGATTCTGTAATGTATTTCCGTGACTACTGAATCGTGTCTTAGGGACAAGTATCAGTCTATTCTTGGTACGGTGAATCTTAAGGATCTTAACAAGATTCGGATATTCAGTTTACCACGGTGAGAATACTGGAAGATGAGAAACTCGTGGTTCGAGCAGCATTCTCTATAAAGCTGAGCTTAGGAAATTGCTTCTTGGGATGTCGAGAGGCCCCACGAGACCGTGGCACCAGAGTCTTAGGTTCGCTCGTCTCAGGTTACGACGCGATACTCTTTGTACTCTGGCACTTTCTGACGCTAGCTAACAGCTAGTGGGTTTCAAAACGAAATTATACGGAAATCCTTGTCTTGAAAGATTTAATTTACAACGGTGAACAAAAAAAAAAAAAAAAAATCATTAACAGACTATGACGTTGCCTCAGCGTTGCAAGTAGCAATATAATTTGTCGGGAATCTAATTAAACTGACAGTTTTTCTTGCCGGATAAAACTGCTCCGTTATACTTGAGCGCATTTCTGATTGAGCAGGATTGCATGACGCAATAATGACAATCGAGTTGAAAGAAAATGCACTTCCATGGTAAATGTAATAAAAGTAATGAACCCAAGAAAAGTGCTATAAATTTACACGTTGAATGCGGAATGTAATAATTTTTCCCCATTTTAGGGAGTTTCATACTGAAGAAATCTTTCTACCTCTCGTAACTCGATTTTTTTCCCTCTCATCCGTTCCTGTTTCGCTGATGATGGGGGTGCTCGTTGTTTCGCTCGAATTCATTTCACGCGTTATAATCTTTAATTAAGCTGAGTTTTCCGTGAGCGCATAATGCGGGGTCGTTAGACAGCGAGAATGCCGACGAAGTGGTGCGCGGATCCCTCGCGGCGTAGTCTCGGGCGGTGACCGGATCACATGGATGTGGCCTCTGCAGTACTCCTAGGGGGCAACCACTGGGAGCTCCTGGAAGCTTTACATCGCGACTGTGGTGCACACTGCCAGCCTCGCAGAAGCTCACCGTTTTGCGAAAACGATTAAGCGAAAGGGAGAGAGAGCGAGAGGAAAAGAGAAGCAAAGCGTTGGCTCGCCTCGTTAAAAATTACGAGGCAAGAAATATATATCTGGGCGTTATTCCTGCATCCTGCACACGTTCACAGTAGAGTATGTATTGTGCAACTCTTCGTCCTTGTCCCCGCGTATAACCTCGATCCCTAAGGCCCGAAAGCACGGCGCGGCATTCCTCTCGTTTTTTGCTCCATCTCTAGTTCGGAGAGCTCACTCAAAAATGGCCTTCTATTTTTGAGTGAGCTCGCATTTTTGCCACTCCTCACACGCTTCAGTGCACTCGAGTATGCAAAAGTGTAGTGAGCATTTGCACGATCATTGAGAAACGAGATCGCGAAAGAGAGACCGCGCGGAGAAAGAAGGGCAAAATTCTCGTGGTAGACTTTATACACGACGCGACTGGATTCTGCGGAGCACTTCTTTTTCGTTACGCTCTTGCCACGTCGTACACCTACCTATGTGGATAAATTTCCAGAACGAAATAGAAGGGGAAAAGTACCAACGTTCCTCGTTTCCAGATATCAGCAGACGAATCGTATGAGAAACTGGTTTGAAAGCCAGAAGTATAGGCAGATGAATGTGAAGCCAAGAATAAAATTGTCTAGACGGAAAGGAATGGATCTGCGTGCCTCGTTCACGTTTCTTTTTTTCCATCCAAGTTTTCTCGTAAAACATCCTTTCCAATGTAGACGATGACGATTGAAAATCGGAGCCAGAAGACATGATGGATGGTGAATCAGCATCCGTCGAAAAGAGTATCCAAAAAATCAACAGTGGAAACACTTTGGAGCAAAAAAAGCTGTGCTCTCAAATGGACAACATTACGTTCGGTTGCGTTGCATTCGTTGCAATAAATATCCTGTAAGTTTAATAAGTGATTACTATATTCTGACGAATCATTTAACTCGCAATAAAGCAGCCATCCGGTGGTGATGCAAGTCGATAGAAAGACAATTTCTTTTTTTTTTCCTCATCGTGATTGATTCTCTCATTTATTTCGCACGACACTGTAACGGGCAACGCGTGCTGTCTCACTGCGGCTTTACGCCCGAGAAAAAGTCTTGCGTGCGTGACGCCAATATATTTTTTCTGCATAACGCGTCATCTTGTGGGTTTCTAGAGGAGTATGCAGAGGGTAGCAGGTTGTGAACAGCAGTCAACATTTAACTCTGCGAGCTTTAAATGAAGCGATAAGTTTAACGAGGCCAGACGGTATGGGCTAATCAGTTTTACTTTGTCAGACGTGGTTCACGATATTTCTAAAAGATGATGATGTTAGGGTGACCTTTTTGTTTTATCCGATTTACCTTTGCCTCCTTTTCCCATCGGCCTCTCCGTACGGTTTCTTTCTTTCTTCAACTTCCTTCTGCGTCGCTCGGACTTAATGTCCATAAAGACTCTTTGATTCAAGATTTCTTCAGCTCTACGTTGATGTAATCTCTTCATTCGAGTCCTGCGAACCATTCTCATTTTATTCCGCGGAGAATTTTCTCTGATTGCAGCAACGATGGAATTAATGACCGTTAGGAAAACGCTTCATTTCTATTGACATTTTTTCTCGGTTTCAACAGTGCGAGTGATGTAAATCCATGGAGACCACAGTGATTACTATTTCGGACGTTAAGTCGTATGAGCCTTAATCCTGAAAAGTAGAAAAATACGCAAGTCCAATTGGAAAGGGTTTTCCAAGCTCCGGAAAGCTTCTACCGATTTGTGAGATTTCACGTACCTACACATACGAACATCTCTGTACATGTTATGTCAACAGAACAGGAGTTGTTACAGCAGAGAGAAAATGCAAACAAACTCGGAGAGACAAAGTGTACAGTTGTAATGGCTTTCCGTAGTTTCGCCCGCAGCGGGCACACTTTGCAACTCGAATGACACTGACTTGTTCTGTTTCACTCACACTACTGTTGAATTAGGTTCACTGGTGTGGTCGAGACCGGGGTGTCACTGGATGAAAGTACAAACCACGTGTACAGTGCACAAGAAATTGCGACGTGGGTTAAACCTCCGTACATAGTATATGGTGTACTTGAACTTTGCCGGGTCTCATTTTCTCCTGCAGTGGCCACGTCTCCATTGGTTTTGATGCTTACGGGGTCTGCACAAGCACGTGGCCCATTAAACAGCATACTCGAGTACGAGGTTGCTTTGATACTAAAAGGGTTCATAGCGAATCATCCACTCGCATCTATTGGGCTAAATTTTGTACCGTCAACCATGCATGCACACGAGTTACAATTTTTTTTCGATTTTATTTCGCTTTACCCGTGTCTCTAGCTTGCTCATTAGATATTCGGAGCTCCTATTGGTGCAGATTGTAAATTCCGTTAAGCAGTCTCGTAATCCTATGGTTGGGAGTAAATTTTTCGACGAACAATCAATAACGAGTAGTTCGAGAAAGATTTTAGAAAAATGGTGAAGCGTAAATAACTTTTATCCGCACGATTATTCTCAGTCAATTCAGGGGCACGTTTATGTAGAAGTAAATTGTGCAGTGTAGTGAAACTGAGCACTTGAGCGCAACAAAGAGAATGTATGATATTTCGCACCGTCTCTGCTCGAAGTTTTCGTTTTAATAAAATTAGTTAGCAAACTCGAGGCGCATATACGCAGCAGGGCGATGGATGATGCTATACAGTTTTCTGGTATTATAATACTCGTGGTATAGGGACAGCGGAATGAAAGAAGTGATGAAAAGCGAGAAGGGGGAGCTGAGAACGAAAACCCTGAGATAGCCTGTGAAGGATTGAAAAGCCGAGGCATAAAAAACCAGAAGCGCAAGAGAGAGGTAGGATCAGAAGAAGAGAATAAAGGGAAAGAGTGATCTCCGAGGAGGTGGTGCGTGCATGGGTATATGCGAAGATGGAAAGGAGTTCCCATCCCTTTCCTCGACTTCTTCTGCCAACCAATGCTTTAAGGCGGGAGATTTTAAGTAGAACGAGAAAGAGGTGGAGAAGAAGGTTGCGAGGGGAGTAGAGGACGAGGAATGAGCTGCTGCGCTGACGATGATAATATTGCCGTGGTAGGACCGCTGGAGCCACGACTTGATGCGAAAATACGGGCGTGTGATGGGAAAGGACGAGAATGGGCCACCGAAAAGGGATGGTAGTACGTGAGCTTGCCAAGTTTCCTGATTAAAGCGTTAATTTGTAATTAAAGAGAGCCGTCCACGAGGCTCAACCACGCTACTTCAACGCTGGTGGCAATGGGCGAGTACTTTTCCACAAACCACTGTGAATATATATTTACAGTGCGACGAAATATTATTGGATATATGGTGATTGATAAGAGTTTAACAGGAAATAATGCTCAGTACGATTAAAAAAAAGGGAGAGTAAATATACGAACGTACATCGAAAATTTATATAACGCAGTCGCTGGTAACTCTGTATTTTTTCATGAATTCATTTTTATTGTGGATTCAGCTATTTCGAGGTCCACTAACCAAGCGTTTGAAGAATATATTTTATAAGTCTTCTCTCTATCAAATAGTAAAAAATGAGGTGGCAACCATTTGCACTTGCAATGTCAGTTCACGTTTTTCATTGTAAACATTGTAAATGCTTTCTTGAAAGCCTTCAATTTTCTATGTTCAAAGATGGTCATACTATAGAGGCTCGCTGAATATAACTATCCAAATATATACATATAAATGTGTATGTATAGGTATATAGTGATCGCCGTATTTCGTTTGTACAACTCGAACTTCTATCGTCAATGCGATGTCTGCTCTCGGCATAAGCAATTTGCCGAGATTAAAATCAGTTCTTGCATCAAATCCCCATTTACCGGCAGAATCTTAGCAAGATATATGAGGGCTTTTCTTCATTTCCTGAATTTTCACAACATCCAAAAGCGCTGCATACATAGAAACTCATCAAACGAATGGATATCCATGTAAATTTTATTTTTCTAGAAATATTGAATGAATAAAAAAACGGTTTTTGTTTATTTCGTTTCTTTTTTTTCGCTCGATACAATTGATGAACTAACAATTCATCGGATTATCGAAAACGTATGCAGCTTTTTTTTTCAATTGAAGACCGTATTGACTTTTCTATTATTCGTTTTTTATTCATTTCCCGTTTCGTTCTTCGATCTTACGGAATAGCATCATGGCCAAGAATGCAGCGTTTTACGAATTAGTGAAGATTAATGAGGGAGCTTTTAAAGATTAAGAGCTGCATTATCTCGCGATTTTTTATTTTTCATTCTCCGTTGATTCTCTTTTGTCTCGCACTTTCTTTACGAATGACTTATTCCGTATAACAGTGGAAGGTGCTCTCAAATCCAGAGGGTATTAGGGGGCCGGGGAAGTTCAAAGTTTTTTTCTTCGCATTATTGTTATCGAAAAATGGGTCAGTTAAACTTTTAATTACCTGTCGCGGGTCATGCCAGTGTCTTTTAATAATTCAAATTGATAAGATTACTGGCAGCTTGAAATTGTGGAGAATTCTTTGGACATGGAGAAAAGAAGTTCGTTACCCGAGATAAAAAAGGTCGGACTGAAATCAATTGAGCTGAAGTATAAAATTTCCCAGGTGCGAACGGTACTTTACCGATTGCATTAGAGCAAAGTGAAGTTACGAAATTATTATCAGAGAGAAAACAATTACAATAGCAAAAAAAAATGTCGCCAGAAGTTTGAGTTGAAGGAATAAAAAAACAAGACGAAAGCGAATTTCCTTTGCAGTTTTGTCGCGTTAACTCGGAAAAGACAACGAGAATGACGAATGTCTGCGTTAACATGTCAAGGAATTAACAAGGGCTCGAAGCTCTCGTTACTCTCTCGTATAATTGCCGAGTCGCTTGCAAAACGTTACACCTCTCTTCTCGACGGACTCCTCAGAGAATACGTTGAAAGAGGAAGCGCTCCACACTCTGTGATCTTTGTGAGAAAACAGCAGGGGGGCCAAGAGAGAAGTGCTAGACGAATGTGCTGGATGAATGACGACCTGCTGCTCGAGAAGTTGAACTAGGCGAGTGAAGGACTCGGTGGACGAGGAGACTCGTATATTTCTGAATATGTCGAATCGAGAGACGACTCTGGCGGCTCAACCTGTTTCACTAACCCATTCGCGTTAATTTTCATCCTCTTGAGGTAATTAACGAGAGAAAGAAATGCAACAGGAGCATTCTTCGTTCTATGGTCGTTTCAATAATTTAGTAGACATTAATCGAGAAAAATCTCCACATTTCTTTCCGGGAGACAAATTAACGCAAGTAAATGTTTTTTTCACAGTCACCACATAAACATAAATCACGTGTGAATACGAAGCCCCATTGAACACTGAAAGTAGGTAAATTTGCGAAGGATGAAAAAGGTTTGAAAAAACGACGAAATCTGGGGATGAGGGGGGGGGGGGGGTATTTGGAGAGGAACTGCAGACGGAGATGGATAGTAAAAGAGGAATTGCCCTAGGCAGATGACAGTGAAGATATACGAAAAAGAAAGAAAATGTCTAGAGAGAGAAAGAGAAGGAGCGAGTAGCCGCACAACTAACAGGAGTTTGAGTGTTGGCTATGTCTGTATATATTCTTATTATAAGCCCCGAGGACGAGAAGAGAGAAAAGAAATAACAAAAACGCGGCCGTTTCAATTTCGCCGAGTTCGCCTGAACAAATATTCTTAGATAAAGAGAGTGCCTCTGTGCCTCGTCGTCGTCGTTGGACGTCCTCGTCTGAGGTACCGGCGCATCGAGCCCATGAAGCTCTCTGCAAAGGACAACCAAGACGACCATCACCAGCACCGAGACCAAATCTTCCGGGTGGCTGATGTTGGTGTGCGAAGCACGTCGGATCTATATATGCCTGTCCTTTCGCCTTTTTTTAATCTCTTTCTCTCTCTTATGCAACTGGGTCCTATATACATATACGTATAGCAATAATAGTATATACATATATATGTTAAGGTGAAGGACATACACATGCACGAGCATATATATATATATATATATATTTGAAAGAATGGTGTGCTTGTCCGCGTTCTCCAAGCTACTTCGTCTTTTGCGTCTCAGTGCTCAGCAGACGACACAAAAATCCAATATTAAAACTCTGCGGACCGCTTTTTTTTACCTAGTCTGCTCTGTCGCGTCTTTTAGAAACGAGATCAGCCTCTTTCTCTCTCTCTCTCTCTCTCTCTCCTTCCCCTCGTTTTTCGCCTTCATCTCCGTCACGTTAGCTTGAGTTACTGCTTTTCACTCTTCAAGCATTCACTTTTAATGATTCTACACGTCGATTTTCAATTTCTATCAGCTTTTTGTACCCCGAAGTGTCAGCCCAAAGTGTGGAAATAGATTAAATTGGACTTATCAAAATTTCGCTTCAAATAACTGCTTCCCCTAGCAGTTCCATCGCAATCGTCGCTACTTTGTCGAATTATATAAATTTTAGATTGCAGTAATAATCGAATGAACAACGCAACTATAGTTTGACTATCCTGATGGTTGCATGAAATTGAACAGCTTGTTGACTTTTGTACCTATGAATTCAATTTGAATGGAAATCGAATTGGATCATAAGAATAACAAGAAATTTCACGTGGTAAGCGAAGAAAATTGCTGCTCATGATGATTGTCTGTTTTTCCGTGTTTGAAGGGTGGTTAACTTTCCTACGACGTGTTAAGCGGAACAAGAGTAGATGCTTTTAATTGTCCTAGCCTGTCCCATACGTACTCGTGTTGTCTCGCTTAGGGATGAACGGGAAGTGAGAGAAATTGTGAAACCAAAGAAAAATAAAGTGGAGAATCGATTTCGTGCTTGCTGCGCTGAGAGGATATATAGGAGGATACGTCGGAGGTAGTTATATATAAATATATATATATATATATATACATCGATATAAAGGGACGAGTTTCGGGTCAGAGGGTTTCTGCGGCTACGGCTGCCTTCGAGCCGGTCTTGATCGGTCATCGTGTGCGAGTTTCGTGAACGAAGCGATAAATGGGTTTCGCTTGCTACCGTAACTTCGATCGTGGCTCTTTTCTCCCGCATTTCTAACTATACATTTTACAATTGCGCTGGTCGCACGTTTTGGAGATAAACGCCTTCCGCCGCAAATGATGAGAGGACGAGGAAGCAAAGCGTGACGGAGAGTGAACGATTCATCTTTTTCTCTCTGTCCATCCAAACATTGTACGAATAATTTATAAATTTTCTTCATTACGCAGAGTTGCTTCTTGACGATAGTTCCTTGAAAACTTTCCAAGGAGAAATTGGAATAGGCTGGAAGAGATTTCAAACTACGCGGTATCGGGAAATCCAGTGCGGATACTTGAGGAGGCTAAATCGTTTTTTAATATAGTACATGGGTTGACTTTCAAGGGTTGGGGCATGTTAGAAAACGATTGGATTAGTTGTGACACGCACGTATTGCTGTAATGCCGCGAATATAGTAGTCGGACAAACAGGAACGAGAGAGAAACATAGGAACAGAGTGAACAGCCGGCGGGCTCTTAATCCGTGATTAAACTACGGTTCAGGGGCTATTAAGCTTGGACTAAAGGGTAGCAAAATCAGCCTGAGGCTTGACACAGGACCCTCTCGCTATTTCATTCCATCCGCTCCCCTCTGTTTCTCTCGTTTCCATGTACTATCGATTCTACCTTAATTCGTGCCTGTCTAACTAACTGGTGGTTCTCCAGGGGCGAGTTCGCTTCTCTAGTGGCTGACTAAACGCAGGCGTTACTACTACTGACGCACGAACGCTTTAAACTTCCATGATGATGCTACGAATAATCAACTCATGCTGCTGCTCCCTATCTGTTCCTTTCTTTTCATCCTTTTTTCTCATTAAACAGATTCTGGCTTTCCCTTCTATACTTCTGTATAAAAAAACTTCAGCTACATGGAAAAAGCTGCTTGTCCGATTCCAGTGAACTTTACGACTAGTTGGGTATACAGCGTTAATTATTCAGTCCACTTTGCTTGGAATAACTTGGACGCTTGAACTAAGCAAATGTGGGCGCATGGTCGGCGGAGATACATTCGATGCTTCTCGAAATAGGACGACCTTTAAGCATTCAAAAGTTTCAAGTCTCAGCGAATCAGTTTTCCTTGTGTACCTTTGTCTTTCCCAACTTGTTGGAGAGACGAAAAGAGTTCTACTCCCATTCGGCCCATGGATCATGAGACACTTTGATATCAACTCGAATGGGTCAACGATCTTTCCCGGAATTCCTTTTTGCAACTTATTTTGTCACTTCACTTCGTCGTACTAAAGCTCGTCGATCTAAAGATACACCGTGCTATCTAAATGTCTACTTGTCTTGACAAGGTTTGACGGAGGACAGTGGGAGGACGAGAAACGACGTTGTAACAGTCCTTCAATGTAGTTTAAACTTAGAAAGGGCTGATCGAGAGAGAGAGATAGAGTTATATTACTAACGCACGAGTTCAAGTACATACCAAAGTCCGGGCATGAAACACGCTCCAGTCATAGCTCCATACTCGACTAGGCTTCGTAATTCTCTCTCGCGAGCCCTTGAAACTAGATTCCTACGTGCGTAGCGTGCCTCGAACAGTTTTCGACGATACGGACTCCGTTTACGAGGAAGTAGTAGTTATTAATCCGTTATACCGTTTGCGCCAGCAGATTCGTGGATTTAACTGAGTGGACGCTGATGACCACAGGAGAGACTTGCTGTGATGCCATTCAGTGATCGTCGTTTTATAGGTATGCAGAATTGTGTACTCTACTCTTGCTTCAAATCGTCCAATCTACTAGATTCACGAGAGAAACTCGGATGTACGAATGGTTCCAAGAAATTTCGCTTCCTTCGAAGACTCGAGCCTCTGTGCTTTCGCCTTCCAGACTATTATTAATGGCTGCCGAGTAGAAACTTGGACTCCATCGTGACTCGAACTACCTTGGAGAAAATCGAAGTAACTTGGATTTCTCCTCGGAATGTTTTCCTCCATATCGTGGCTTTCGCAAATAGCGCGGAGACAAGGAATTTCATTGCAGTGTAGCTGTGGAATAAGATTCAGACTTTGCACGTGAGAATACATCCGACATATTCCCCAAGTTAATTGCTCAAGTAATGTTTCATGTTATCGCTCAATTGGCCAAAGTCTGTTTAAATTCATGGGGTCAAAATAGTATTATAGGATAACAAACCTCTGAGATTTTAAGGGAATTAAAAAAAGTTTCATTGCTTGTTGAACGTGTTTTACTCGTCGCCGAGAAAGCCTCTGCTTTCGCTCTCAGATCTTGGCAGTTTGTTTTTGGGTCATCAGTTCGATGACCAGTGCGCGGTGATTTTTTAAAGAAAGTTTCCGCGCGGTAAAGCGGTTATCTGAATAAGTGTGGAGTCGTACCAAACTATTGGAACTTTCGAACGAGTGTAAAACTTTCAAACAGAAAGTGAGAAAAAAATCTGGCTCTTATCAATGTAAAAGAAAACGTTCGAGAGAGGCGTGGAGAGAAAGGGAGAACAGTGATGTAGAGCACACGATGAAAACGCCGAGTTTTCTCCGATCTGGAAAACCGATCGAGAAACCGTCTTGGATAACGAACTCGGAAAGCTCGGCGAAAGCGTTATACGCGATGTAAACTCCATCCAATCATATAATTTGCGTTTCCAACTCCATTCTAGGCTTTTTCAATAATGGTCTTGGACAGATCGAAGAATTACAATTCGGACTTTGCAATGCATATTATTAATGACCTTAATACCCAAACTTTTTTTTTCCTTTGCGACAGAAAACGGTGGCAATTTCATTTTTTCTTCCCAGAGTAAAAACTCAGAGACAAGGAGATCCTACAGTTTCGGATCGAATTGCTCCGAGAGTAATCCCATTCCTGGTTTGCCAATTTTTCCATGTCTCGTTTTTCTATGCGAATACGAACAACAAGTAGAATTCACACGTTGGTGTGTTGGATTTTATGCATTCGAAGTCCGCAATGTTCCAGGGAACGAATTGAGCGAGCTAGCAGAGTTGTCTCACCGGCAGAACAAACAAACTGGTGACCGGATGACCATGCACAAGGCATGCACGTTGGAGCATTGAACCAACTGCTTCCGTCACTTCAGTTGTATGAATGCAAAGTGGGTCAGTCATAAGTACGAAAGTCACGATCTGTCCGACAAGTACATCGCGTTCGGACTTTCAACCTTACTATATTTCGTTCAATACAACTTCCAGCGGTTCAACTAACTTGGTGCGAAAAAACTCGGTCGAAATGTCAAACTGACACTTTCCAAACAGCGCCGAGTTTTTTTTTGGAGCAGCTGCATGACTACAATAATTTTTAGCCACTAAAAATTCGAAGTCCTGCTACAAGCCGGACATACTCTATGTCAAGCAAGTACTAATCGTATTCGCATATTTTTTGGGAAACTTATTATACCTTCTCGTAAGAGAATTCAATTGTAAAGCTTGAACGCAGGTAGGTTTATCCTTATAAGCAGCTGATATTTTTATCGCATATTTCGACAGAATTACTGGACAAGAGTAATTGCGTGAAAGAAACTGAGGAAATTAGTAGTTTTTTCTGAAGGAGAAAATATTTATTTCTTTATATTTTTTCGAATCGATCACTGAGGCGATGCTTTGCGAGTTGGCGAACAGTGATTCGAGTTCCATGAAATCAATCAGCGTGTTGTCGATCGGTTTCGAAAATATTTTAAAAACGGCTCGGGAGCGTTAAATAGTGCGTCGTTTATTTTAGGGTTTCTCGTCACCTCGACGACGATGTGGATTATTTGTTTCATTCGCCGTAATGCTTTACTTGCTCCTTTTCGATCGTGGAAGGAAGGCAATTTGTACGGAATGTAGTTTGGTTTCGTGTCGAGTTTTTATGATCGATGCTGCGCACCTCATGGAACCATAGTTCACTCTGCACAGACTCCTGAATTCATTGCCTCTGCAAAAACACCCGCAGAGCTTAGATCGATAGCTTGTTGCACGAATCAAATTTTGAAAATAGAAAATACCCTCGCAAAGCTATGTGAATGGCTAATTTATTTTTATTAATTCCAGTGAAAATTAATATTTAATATTTACTACAGATTTTCAGTTGTACGTCGACATCAGGCTTTTCTCGTAATGCTGCGACGTAGGAATTTCATTTCCTCTAGCTCGTACCAGAGCTGCTAATTTCGTTTCCCTTTTCGCCGCGTTAACCAAAAAGCCCATTTCATTTCCGCACGATAAGCATTATGATAAGGAATAATTAAGCATGAATGTACGAGTAGTAGTACAATGACCATGCACCTTGTGAACACGATTGCCTGTAACAATCGTCAGAATCTTGGCAAAATGAATAAATCGTTGAATAAGTTTCAGTGGAATAAGAATGCTTGCCAGTCGTTTTTAAAACTTAAAATGCTAGAAGAATTCATTCGCCTTTTATTATCACAAAAAAAAACAGTTGAACAACAAAAAATTAAACACGTCGTTGATAACATAAATTGATTCATTCAGGTAAACGTATTACTTTGCAACTTTGGCCTAATTTCAGATCGCATTACAATAAATCGTGAGAAATTTATGATTATAAAAAAGTATTCGGACATATGCTGAAGTTTATAGGTTTCTACAAATATAACTTACTGCTAAATACATCCTGCCAAAGGCACTACATTGAGGAGGAATGTTAAGATTGCAGGGATGCTGGGGTACAAGATCAAAAACACGTTTTGAAGCACGTGATTGGTGAAGTCTATACGAATTTTGTCGAGCTAAGAACCAACAGTAGGTCTGTGCATTGGAATTACTAGCTTTCTGTGGACAGAAGGTTGGAAATAATGAGAGAGGAAGTCACTCCGGTAACTTGGCTCTGGTCTTACCTCGAAGCCTCGCGAGCCACTCGAGTAATAATACAGTACACTCTGTTCAACTTGAATAGTTGGTCGTCGGACTCTCGCTTTGTTCGAGGCCAATATGAGATTCCCTTCGTGTACATTTCCATGAACATACAATTCATCCGTATGTCGTTGGTGCTGTGTCGAGAAACCTACACATAGGCAGAGGACCTTACGACTCGTTCAGGCATGCTTCTTCTATTGTTCCAAGTTTCCTCTAATCCTCGAACCTGTCCGAGCAACGCCCACGGTTCTTAGAGGACTCGAGACAGCAAAACTTTTCTCAATACTATGCCGGATCCCTCACCAACTTCCGGTGTACTCACAAATGTTACCAAAATCCTTGTTACGCTTCGTCATTCCAACTCGCTTGACAACACTGCAACTGATATTGAAAACGATTGTCCCAAAAGTGTACACGTAAGCCTCAAGTTTACGATTATTCAACCATGAACAATTCAATTCTCGCGCCAAACGAGCGCGTTCACAGCGATTTCTAGCAGAATACAGTTTATTCATCAGCAGGCGACCTATTACCTATGAAGGCTTTTTCACTGCTGATCAGTTTAGCCGATAGAGCTTTATTGATCCATAGAAAACGTTTTCATTTAGTGAATACATCTGAGTTTAAGTCTTAACGCATGAATCATTTCATTAAGGCTCTAAGGTTATTGCGCCGGAATGGACCAGAATAAATAAGAATAAAAAAGATTTCTCGAGTAGTCAAACAAAGAATGCTGGTTGAGTATAGTTTGGGCTGAAATCTCCACGCGCAAGCATCTCGAGTAGGATATGAAATGCGAAAATCATGCTGCCGGCACATGCCAGAGGGTGGCTCAATTCCGCTTACCTCTCACGCCTTCAGGCACGCCGGGCGAAGCTAAAAGCATCCTTGGATTTGAGACGTCGATAGCCGCAGGCTTCTTCTGTAGCGAGCCTCGTGTACGATGTTTGACGACCGTCGTTTCGTCTCGACTCGGTAGCGCCGGTTTTATGTAGGCGTTGATGTGTGGATACATGTAACAGCTCGAACGATACGAGCGAAATGGGGTGCTGGGTGGCTCGCACGTCGGAAAGAGGCCAATGGCAGATATAACTATTCGCCGGGAGCCAAAACATCGTTGCTGAGGTCTCAAAACACGAACTGAATCTTCTTCTCCGTATACCGAAAATGTGTAGCATCAATGTGAACCAGAAAACGGAAATGGTGGTGAAAGTGTTGCACCAGGTATCGGCAGGGGACTCGTCTACCCTTATGTTTTACGATGCCCGTACACTTACCCGACGCGAATCTTTCCGAATATAGATTCACGAAGTAGATGAGGTGGGATGGGTAGCAAAGTGCTTTGCTCTGTCAGGGAAGGACAGGAAGCTGGAGGATATACACTCAGTTCAAAACGGGCAAAAGAAGGAAGGAGAAAAATCGAGGGCAGGAAAGAGAAATTGATCTTCATATGAAAGGGAGGAAGGAAAGAGAAGAAACAGTATCTACGAGGGTCCGATAACGTGCGTAAAAAGTGTTCCCATACCGGACAAAGTTACCGTTTTCTTCGTCAATCTTGGCGACGGGAGTGTCAATGACAGTGACCATGACTCCATTCAGCCAGCGCTACATTCTGCAGGATAAAGCTTGTGGAAATGTTTATATGTATTCCGGACAAATTTAGGTCAACGGTCTCACTCAGAGCTGTGCCAATACGACACGAATTTCATGTTTGAAGCACTGGGGTGGGGAGTTGACCTTCGGGGCTAGAAGTCTGAAACTATTTCCTTCACCCAGCCATTCATTTTCATACTATAGTTATTGGTTTCTGCCCTAAATTGTTGAATGTCTCGAATCCTGTTTTTACTTCTGTTAGGCTGGACGGAGTTTTAACTTGCTCGCTATTAACTATCGATGATTAAGTGTGCCATCAGACTTCTCTATGAAAAACCTTTACCCTCGAATCTCGGTGATGCACTCGAAAAACTGTTCTCCGTCTTTCTCGCTGGCTCTTACTGCAAAATTCAAAACACCCCCGGGGAACGCGTCATACGGCAACTTGAATAAGGAACACAATCGTAAAGAGAGATGCGCTAAAAGTGAGACAGTAAAATTGGATAACCATGCATGCAATAGCTTACACTGCGTGCGAGTTGGAGCGAGGGACAGAGACTCTGTGTCCCCGAGGAGAATGAGATATCCACAGTTTGCGTGTGAGCATCGTTTTCGCAGTGTTCCTGAGCTGTGAAAACTGAGACGTGGACTATTTTTCAAGCACAAGAATGCGTCGCCGTGTATATATTCATTTTCAAATTCCTTCTAGGAATAAAATTGCATCGTAGCTACTATAGGAGGAGAGCACCGTGTCATGAACAATTTTTTATGTTGATTGGCATCGTCTTCACTTTGAATGAAGAATATTTTACCACCCGAGGTTGCTCTGGTGATCGCTAGCCACACGCACGTTTGTCTCACTGCGGACAATTTTACGTTGAGGCATCAGACAATTGGATACCCGAGAGGAAACTTCGACCAGGATTGCATCGTCGATTTCGAAGGACACGTGACAAAACGGTGATTGCGTCAAAACTGTCTGCACAATGCTTGGAATTGTTTCTAGAGTGTTTAACGCATCAAAAGGAAAAGTTGCAAGTTTGATTCTCAAGCACACTTGTTAACGCACTAACTTGTGGTTGATGCTGGTTATATGGCAGTAAGAATCACAACTTTCTCTCTACTCGCGGTTTTCTGCACAAGTGACTTCGCGTTTGATGCGGATTGGTCTTTACTCGCCTCGTTTCGCCAGGGCTCAAACAAAGACGGTTACCTGGAGGTAGAGTGAGAAATCGAAAGTAAAGGAGCAGGAGACTTGTATATGTATATGTTTATAACGCGGTTTGTTCAAACTGCTGTGTTTCTTGCTACGTGGTCCGTCGTATACGCTCGAATATTGTTAAAAAATAATATGGCACGTGGCAGCAATTCCCCCTGCTTTGAGTGAACTGCGGTATACCGTGATGAAGAGCAGCACGTTTGAGCAATTTTTGTTTTCATTAATGAAATACAGAGATTTCAGAAATTTCCTGCTACAAAACATTCTTCAAGCTTTCAACGCGTTGTGTTGATCCTTTGATTGTAATACAATGTAATAGTTAAGCTCGTTACTTCGCTCGAGTTACAGGAGACACAAAACCGCCGGAAGCCTTCGACTCTTTGCTTCCAATGCTATTTTTACTTTTGATCTCGTTAAGTAAATGAAATTTTTTTGCTGTGTGGGAAAAGATCTTGGCACTCTGACAGCTCGTTAGTGAAAGAGTAAACAATATGGATACTCAAGATAGAATATCTTTTGCAAAGACCTTTCAATCCTCTCGACCAAGCTGAAAATGTCAAGGTGTACGAGCGCCGTCAAAATTACTTGAGTTGAGCGTTGGACTCTTGAAGTGATCACATTTAGCGAATAAATTGCATTTGCGGATTAGGCGGTTGATGTTTCAGTTGCTCCACTTTGCACGAAAACCATTTGGCACAAATTTTACCAACTTCTTTGCCTTTTACCGCAGAGAGAACTACTTTAAGAAGAATCAACGAAAAAAAAAGAGTACAACATAAACGACTTATTTGACACGTTTCGCACGCTTTTCTATTGTGTTTCGTATAGTGTGTTGAAAGCTTTTTCTTTTTCCGGAATCTGGTTCATGGACGTTTTATCCTCGGCCTCATTTCTTCCTCGGACTTTAATGTTTATTGATATGGAGACCAGGCGAAAGAGGGACGACGAAGGAAGAGAGAAAAAGTTGGTTGTGTCCAAGGGCGCCATATGAGAATTGTTCGTAATTGCAGACATTTTCCGGTGAAGTTTTCATGTACAGATGTTGCATTCTCCGCTTAGCACTACTGAGGCATGTTTTAATTAACAAAGTGGAAAGGCAATGACGTGTGTTCCACTAGTTATCGCTCACTGTCTTTTTTCCTTCATGGCTGCATCTCTCACTCGAATATGCTTCGCTTCTAAACGTAAATGTAACACATCCTCGAGCCATTGTATCCGGCGCGAGGGAGAAGGAAGAGATTCAGGTGTGCTTTTACAACCGAGCACATCTCCGCACTCCTCTCCGTTTCTACGTGGCGCTGAGATACTTTTTTCTTTCTTTTTCCGCGCCCATTTCCTACTTTTTATACCTTTTGCTATTGTTTGTTTCTTTTCACCGTTGCTGTTTGTTCCCAAACTCGAGTTACTCCGGCACAATGAAGCGAGCCCATATTCATCCTTCCACCACCCTCTTATATATGCTTTCAATTGACGTATGTGCAAGGCCAAAGAGGCCCATACGTTCGCGAATCCCACTCTCTATCATAACGTTGCTCAAAATACGTACGAGCTCTCATGAAATTCTAAAAAGCATTCATACCCCCGAAACATCTGTTCCAGTCTCTGTTTTCCTACAAAACCATAATTTCGACAAAAAACTCTCAATCCATCGCCCAAAAAAAATGTAGAAGTGCTTTTTTCTCCGTATTATCGCGAGATGGCTGATGGGTTTTTTCGATTTGGCATCGTAGCCAGTCGGATATCCCAATCCCTTTACATTTCCGTCGTATTAAAAGCATCAATGCTGTCTGATTCATTCGAAAATTCCAGTATGGGAAGCTTCGTGATCTCAATCAGTTTTATGCGATAAAAATTCAACGAAACAACGAAACTAAAATTCGATCATCTACATAGATACGATTTTCTTCATTTTTCTTTTACATAATACAATCAGTTGAATGAATGAAATTACAGATTCCCTTCAATAATTCTCGCGTTGATTGAATAACTTGACGAATTCAAGGATTTTTTGAACTTTTTCGGTTCATTAGGAAAAATATGGATTTTACAATAATTTATCAATTTCGGAGTGCTTCTTGGATATTTATTTTGAGTTTTCAAGTTCTGCAAATTTACGCGGAGAAAGACAGTTTGTAATTGAACCAGCAGGTCGCTCTCCATCACGGGACCACGGCTGTCCTTGTCCGCGTATTACATGTAACAAGTGAATATGCATGTGAGTTCTGGCAATAGGTGACGAACCTTTGAGAGGAATCATTGGCATTCACTTGAGGCTTACACGCTCTTCGATTATTTCCGGGCTTGAGGTTTTCCGACCGACGTTTCTGCTTTGCCTGTATACGAGTTTGGTTCACACAACCGTACGTCGCGATCTGTTAACGCAAGTAAGTCCGTGTAACAGGAAGTTTACTAATTAGCATCACTCTCTTTTATTTGTAAACATGACAAAAATCACTGTGTCGAGACCAGACTGATCAGTTTCGGATTTTCGAGCAAATATGGATCACGAATTGTCAGTAAATGAATGGCATTCAGCGGAAAACTGAATGCGAATGAAAAACTTCAACAAAATTTTCCATTTTCCATTTTATACTTTGATCAATTAAAAATATCATTTACATTAGGGATTTCATGGAGGATCACGTGAATTTGCGGTGATCGGTATTTGCACCAAACAAATTTTTTTGTTCCATTTGTACCATTGATTCTTTTTGCTTTTTTCTAGGGCTTCTCCTACCCTCGTATCTCCTCAATCCTCATTCATATTTTTTGTGCCACTGGAAAAACTGTATATTTATACTTTATCATACTCGGCTTCGATCTTTTTTTTCTCGTCACAGTGCTTATTGCCCAGAGGCCAAAAGGGAGGTAATGGCTACCCGAACGAGAGTGAGCTTAACGGCAAGTATAATACTTTTATATCGAAACTATAGGTCATCATATAAATCTATCAATTTTCCTCACCCCTCGAAAAAAGGTTTATATGCGGCATTTGCAACGTGGTAAGAAAAGCTGCAGTTGGATGAGAAAGTCGGGAATAAAGGTGAAAGAAAAAGTTTTCGGGGCAACCTCGAGTTCGTGCTTTCTGATCGTTTCAAAGAAAAGTTATCCAGCTGCGATTGCATAAGGCGCATGTGTGAAGCTGTGTGAGTAACTTCAGTATATATCGAGTGAAAAAGAAAAAGAGCGGGCAAGATCGAATTGCCTGGTAAAAATACCGGCTTCTTTTTACTCATTCGTTCCACTTTCTTGAATTTCATTTTTTTTTTTATTTCTTGCTCGCAAAAATCGACAACTTACGTATTTTATAACGTGGAATTATAGTAACCGATGAAAAGAAATTTTACCATTTGAAGAAATCAAGAAAAGCAGACAAATACATGGACCGAGTGTTATTTCGAAGAAAATTCGAATAGGAATAATATAAATTAATTGCTCCAACCACGTTTGTCAATGGTCGGAAAGTTGATAAATCTTTGACCTTTTCAATAGTTCATTTTTTTGAATTTTGTAGTTCCGAATTATTTGACTGTTTATGTCGTTCAATGACACCATCAGTTTCCGATATTCGAGAAAATTGTGAAAGAGTGTAAATTGATCTCTAATGACTCTTAATTATAATGTTAGATTCATGGTTGAAATTTTTTTAGAATTACTGGAACTACTGGAAAAATTATGTTGGACGGAAAGGAGACTTTTTTCCATAGAGCAACGCAGAGAAAAGTATTCACTTACCAATTATTCGGAGAGTCTTGAAAATGTTACTTTTCCCAAAAGGGCTCAACAAAAGCGAGACTTGTGTGTAAAAAGGGAATTCCAGAGATGTAAAGAGATTTTTGGCACAAATCAGTCTGCGAGAGCTGGGAGGAAAATTACCAGAGCTTTTGGCGTGTCTAATGAAAGGAGAATAAAGAGGAAAAAAATCCTCGGCAAAACGTCTCGCCACCAGAGATCTGAAGTAGGCAAAAAAGATGTCAGCCCACGGCTCAGGTATCCACGGGGATTCAGGAATGAGGGAAAAGGTGGAAATTTTTCTGAAGGTTCTACCGTAGCGTCGTGGAAAAAGTGTCTCATCAGTTTTGTATTCACGAATACGTCTCACACTTTTTAGCCTCTTCATTTTTTCACCCATCATAAGTTTTTTATTCAACGAGGTGTATACTCGAAAGTTACTGCGCCTGAGAGATCTTAATCCCGGATGAATCTTGTATCAGGGTTTCAAAGAAGGCTCCACGAAGTGTAAGGAGGAGTGAGCTGAAGATTTTTCACGTACTTTTCGGCCGTCCCTTTCGCCACTGGGTTCTTTCTTTTATGGTTGAGGGCATAAAGGGGACCTTTTGTACATAACCCACTTGGTCATTATTCCCTTGTTTCTTTTTGTCACACTCTTCCCAGTCAAGCTGAAGGGAAAAGAGGGCAACAATGGAACGAGATGAGTTGATGGCCTATCCGTCATTCCATGACGACTCATCGACGCGTATGATTCATCGGATGCTTGGGTTTTCTCAGATTGGAGCTGTCAATGAAAAATTCAATAATTGCCAGTTGAAAACTGTCACTGTTTCAGCAACTTGTATTTTGTGGCTTTGCGAACATATTTATTAAAATTTTCATGCTCTGGATTCTATATTTTTCGGCATCATGCAGAAGATCGTATTTTTTTTTGCATTACCAGCGAACGGAATTAAAATTCTTGATATGCGATTTTACACGGAATATCTTATAGGATACCTGGATGATGATAAAAAAAAGAGCCGTTGTATGCGAGAATCGTGGGCTTTGGAAGGTTGAGGAAAAAAGGCCCTTGTCCGTTCTGTCAAGTCAAGATCAAAGCGAGTGGATATAGCCACTTTTCTGTGTGCTTAAGGGTTGCTAGTTCCGTTTGGAGTCAGGGGAGAGTTTCGAGCAGCGAGGAGGGGCAGGGGCAAAAGGGTGAAAGGTGATCTGTGTAACACACCGCTTTTCCGTTGCCAGCCCAATCCAGAAACACTATATGGTTACACAGTTGGCAGGAGGCGATTGTCGCGCATAAATGGAAACGCTCATTCCTTTGTCGCTCCTTCGTTCGACTATGTTTCATGCACCGTTTGTTCATTAACTCATCTGTGCTGACAAGCAGCCTCCAGGTTCCTTTAGTATCCTGCGTAGATGCCAGGTTAGCGAGCAACGTTCTATAATTTAATGAGAAATGCACTCTTTTCTTGTATCGATAAACCAACTTTTCTCTACGTCGCAAAATTTCCAACAGCTTGCTACTGTAAATGTTACGATTGATCTTCATGAATCTCGATCGTCTTATCTGTCAGAGAATTAAAGGAAACTGGCCAACAGTTCTCGAACGATATGTAGCTTGACGTGTACTGGTAAGCAATCTTTTTCTCTCATTTATATCTAAAGAGCAAAAGAGAAAGAAGGAGCTAGAGAGCAAGAGAGATTGGAGTTCGGCTGTCTAGCCGTTCCGCAAATTTCGTTTCCTTGAAAATCATTGGTGAATTTTGTAAGTACACCACTACGAAAATGCATGTAAATATATCTATAAATATCCACTCACACGAACACATATGAGATGAAAAGCTGGGCCGATTGGCACAGTGCCAATTTCTCGTGTGCCAAGAGATTTTCCCAATTTCACGAGGAAATTTTTATCAAAAAGGAACCCTCATTACCGCAAGGTTATCAACCCCGAAATAACGCGATAGAGCATTATAAGAACGAGGTTCCCGATAATTTTGCAAATTTTCAATTATCATTACGAATTAAGATTCGGTTTAATTTACATCGATCATTAGATTAAAGCACAAATGAACGAAATTTTCCCTGAATCGATAAAATCTGCGGTCACCAAATCATTACGTTCATTCTAAATAAAAATCCATCGTTCCAACCTCTCAATTTACCGACTAAAAAAAACATCGCTCACTACGACTATATCTGCCGCTGTTAAATTAAATAAATTCATTTCGGTCCTTATATTTTTATGACCCGGCCAATTAAGTTTCTGAAAGTATAATTTATTTTATGAATCGATATACAATCTCCAGAGTATCATCTTACGTACTATGAATTTGAAAATAAGATTCATCGTTCTTAATGTAGTTGCAAATATTTTTTAAAAAATATTGCACACGACACAAAAAATGTTATCCTCCTCACTAATTCTATTGAGCTCAGCTCAACATACACGAATACGAAGATAATGAATACTGACTAATTGTCAATGAAAAATGAATAAAATTCTATTCTATTGAGTGTTCATATATGTAGTACAGCTAGAAAAAATGGCCATTAATTGCAAGGAACAAAAAGAAAGGGCAATTAAAAAGTTTCAGCACATTTTTGTTCCATCTTGAAGCATACTTTCGGAAAAAATTGATGGCTGACCGGTAGTAGTGCAGCACCTTAAGAGGTGCTGAGAGCGAGTATAGGGAGCAAAGAGAGAGAGAGAGAGAGTGATAGCGAGAGAGCAAAAGAAAAAAAAAACGAGCAAGAGGACTGCGGTGGATGAGGGGCTTATCGGGAAATGAGAACCCCTGGTAGACGCTCGACTGGTGGTCGGGATATCCTGTAATAAAACTGAACGAGGCCGGACGGTGTGTTGCGTCAGGGGTGAGAAGCTTAAGGGGAAAAAGAAGCGGAGAGAAGCGGTGAGGCGAACGGGGGGTAGGTCCGGGTCACGAATGCTGGGAATGTTACGGAGATTTGAGCGTGACTCGAGCGATACAGTGATTGCTAGCATGAGAAATAAACTGCGAATAAATTCAATATATGCCAGTATCGTAACTCTCATATTCTTGTTACAATTTTATAAGATCGATTTTATGGTGAACCATTATTTCATGAATGGACACAAAATAAACGAAAAGTGTTACGTGAATCGTGAATTAATCGATAACGAACCCCGTAATCACTCCATTCCTCAGGTTAAATAAAATAATAAAATTTCCAATCGATAACTGTATCAGTATTAAACTATTTCATTGAAATTGAAATATTATCAAAAACATAGATCGAGACGTAAAAGTAGCTAACGGGCCATTCTTTCTACAGTTGCTGGTTTACTACCTTTTACAATTTACCGCAACGAGATGTATGCGCCGCCATAGCACAATGTGCTCGCGTAGAACAACCAGCCATATTAGCTCACGAGAACTTCGACTCTGTAATATACAGAGTCCATTTTTTAAGTTAAGCACCGCCAACCAACTCGATTTAAATGAAGATGCACGAGGAAGCCATTCTCCACAAAATGGCTGAAAGGCCGTAAACTCAAGTGAACCAAGAGCAAAAAGAACTGACGGAATAATAGGAATAGAAATGTGACTCGAATCTGAAGTTCTCAAATATGTGAACAAAACTTACAAAATTTAATCCCGCATCAGCGGTTTTTATTTCGCTCTACACGTGATATATTGCATGGTACGAAAAAAAAACGTTACACCCCATAACAGTCCCATACCCGTATCGACGTTTTCGCTTACCAATAATTTTATATTTAAATCTGTCTTTCCCCCTTTTTGTCCTTTCGCTTAACTCCGCATCGAATTTTTCATCATATTTGACTTTTAAAACAATTTTATTCGCAGTGACTGTCACTGTTTAAGTTTCTCTGTTCCTGTGTGCCGATAGCGACATGGATATTTCCGAGCAAAGAGCTTGAGTTTCCATGGGACGTGAAGAGTCTTGACTTTCGTTTCATTAGAAATACGATTTAATGTTTTTCCCTCGTATGACAGGAGATCGATGCAGAACATAAAGATCGATCCTGAGCATGTATTCCATGTATTTCGCTCGGAAGGCAATTCACAAAAAGTTCGACGCTTTCGAAGCTTTCAGCTGAAGTATTAAATCGCCCAATAAAGGTCCGACGAGCTCAAAGAGCGTTTCCGTAGATTTAGACACTCAAATTATTTTCCTACAAGCTTCGGACATACCATGGAGCACCGTTCTCTCATAAACGACAATAATGCGGTCTATACATGCGGGAAATACGATAGCCTTACATATAGTGTATCCGTAGGAGTCTTTGGGTACACACAGTCTCATCTGGCGTATGCAGTTGATACGTACGCGCTATGGTTGCTTGTTACACACTCAACTCTCGCTCGATAGAACAGAATGAAGATGAAGTGGAGTGAGCGAGAGGGAACAGGGTACACTGAAGAGATAGCGTATGAGGGAGCGGTTGCAGACCGTGGACGAGTTAGAGGGTGAAAGTGCAAAATGAGCGAGTGATGCAAAGGCTTTAATAACGTATGTGCGTACTGCCTACGCGCATATGTGGAAGAGTACCCGTTCATCGAGAACCAACGACTAAAAGGTTGTATTCGTAGTGCCTTAACTAGTTAGATCGCATGATAGGTCCGTTCGGTTTGACAGCGATACATGTGCGTGTGAAAAGGAAAATACGAGGTGTCCCAAAGTCGCGTTCTGATTGTGCACGTTGGAAGATGCAATTTCCAGTATAAAAGTGTCTTGGTGTTGTTTCCTCCCTTGATCAACGATTAATACAATTTTCATGAAATGATGGAAAATTTAAACGAAAATTTAAAAACCACTGACAAGCAACATGAGCATGCAGCTGCTCCATGTTTGATGGCCGCACATCGGATCACTGTCACCAAATTGGACAATATCTCCGAGTCAGTACGTTTTGAAAGGAGCATGCGGATAAGGATTTCCTACATGGAATCTTGCAGCTCATTGACTTAGGAAGGTCTGGTGTAATATTTGAGACACCCCACGGCAACACGCGTCCCACGATGTTGGCGAGATCGAACGATTGCAGCGTTCTTCTGGTAAATATTGATGAGGCTTAAATGGCTTTCAAATATATCGATGCATGTATATGGGTATACATAGATGTAGAGATCGAACGGGAGAGAGAGACAGAAGGAGTGTTATACGGGAATGAGGGAAAGCCATAGCCAGAGTGCACTGGTAAATATTTCGATCCCTTTCACAAAGAGCCTGCAGGTTCGTCCCATAGAGCACAAATACACTTGCACCATAAACGCTCTGTTACAAACACACCGAAGTATCGATATACCACAACCACAGAATAGGAATAGATACAGGGATCGGTCGTTACCGTACAAAAGGCTGGGGTTGATTCAAATTTACTTGCTAAATTATGTGTACTACGACCTTATGTTTGGTAGCAGTTGATAGACGATATGTACCCTTGCAAAGCACACAAGGTCCGTTTACTCATTCGCAGGGATGTTCAGGTCGAGGAGCAGCCTCCCTTGGAACAATGAAGATACAATAGAGGGATGAAGAACGTCGATTTTACAATGTGAGTTACTATGCTGATAACGGAGGGTGAGCAAACGACAGCTACACTTCGCAAGCTATTTATTAGAGGATCATAGAAACAAATTCGCCGGATAAAGATCGCTAAAAAGCTAAATATACTAGCTGTATGTACGGTCTAACGTGAACTCAATTTTCCTCAACGTTTGCCCACTTGCACGAATTATTGATCTACCATTTCTAATCGGACGACATCTTCGACCAGGATTTGACCGATCGATTTTTTATCCTGTCCGTAAACAGCTGTCTTAATTGATTTAAAATTAATTGCTATTCGGATGCGGAGATGATGAAAAGGACAATCTTAATATTCCATAGGTTATTCAGCAACGAAAAACAAAAATTCTGCTTGAATATTGTAAGGATGACTGTAAGTGCCGTGTAATGAATATAAAGCGCTTACTAAGGCAGTCAACGTGAACTGTTGATTCTCAGGAGATTGGATTACTTCCGAGTCTTCATTCGACGATTTTGCTCTCGTTAGGCGCGTACAACTATTCGAGAATTACCAGAATATCAGAATTCAGTAATGGCGGTGTTTTTAGCATTTGTAAGAAAGCTCATTGTTACGACTGTTGTAATGTAAAAATAGAATAAAATAAATGGTGCTAAAAAGATGTAACGTTCATTCGTAGAAGCTGTGCGAATGAGCGTACTTGTGTTTTAAATTTCACAAGCATGGGAAAAAGTGTGAAATTTTCTCTCGTTCTGATCGCACAGAGTGCGCGAGATGTACGAATAAGTATAGTGTGCATGAATATATATTCTCGTGTGTGTAGGTCCCATCCGGGATAATGAGGAAAAAGGCGAAACATCGATTTCCACCAGCTGCTGGCTACGGTTTTCAGTAGAATAAGAGGAAGACACGGGATATATCGCGTGGAAAGTGTTACCTGCTTTGGTGGATACGAAAACAGGAGGTACGAAGGAAAGAAAATGATGAGACTTCCTTCGAGTCGAATACAAGGCGCTTCGCAGTGTTCGCTCGTTCTGGTCTATCGTTCGAGGTTGTGTTGCTCGCGTGTGTACTTTTATTGCAAAAGGCGAGCTTCTCCAAACATCCCCAGTATCAAGGATTACCGAGCAAAGCAGCCGGCAAAAAGTATATATGCATGTAGTAGGAAGATGGTACTGAAGCGTACGTACATGGCTACTAGAGTTATAGCGGTGGAAGGAATGTTCTTTTTTCTTTCTCTCCGTACAACCTGAGAGGGATTGTTGTGAGTCTCGATTTAAAAGAAAAGGGAAAACAGAAAATTCTAAAAATACGTTTATGCGAGAGGCCTTTTTCGTTAGGACCTGGAATGAGAGCGAAAAAATATTTAATACGCTCTATTTTTTTTTCATTCATTGTCCACTTTTCTGCTCATTCGCGTTTTTTACTCTTGGGTCCAGCTTAGTCCATCGAACGTTCATACTTGTTCGAATTACGATATAAACCTCTTATGTCTTCTGTACTCTATTTCGTAGGCGGAATGATGCACTGATTCGGTTTATGTTGCATGGTCTCTCTGGTTGCACGCGATACCATCGTTTCTTGACTTGCCTGAGGGCGCTATCATTTTACTTCCACGATATATCGTACAAGTGCTCCTCGTGCGGCTAGTACAGAACAGTTGGTGCGAATTTGCACCACTCAGTTGGTTAAGATTTTTAGTCCTTCACTGACAAACACCTTCGATCTCTGCAATTTATTTCCTGAAGTGTCCCAAGGATGATGGGAGGCTACGTAATCTTTACAAGAACTATTTTCAGCTCAGGTTTCCTAATACAAAACTCACTTCAAAATAGTCATTTTATTATTTTAAAAATATGATTCGTGACGAATCGATCTTTTCATATGATTTTATTGATAAAAATATGTTTATTAAGTTAATTTTGACTAGCGTTGTATATTGTAAAATGAGGCGTTTGCCAACGTACGAAAAAGACAGCTGACGCCGTGGTCGGTTATGGGTTATGTTGCATGTTTATTTCTTAAATATTTCAATTGATTTTTAATGGGAAAGTACGAAAACTAAAAAACGTATATATTCCTGGGTATCCAGGAAATACATCGATCTGTTCTTCATTATGAAATCTTGGGAATAACCACTAGAAAAAATAAAACACTTTTGACTATCCTATGGTGATAAGTGTCCAAAAACACTGGAGATTCAATAATTAATTACTGCCGAACTAGATGGTGAGTTATATCAAAATTTGGCACATCGATTCAGTACATGTTTATTCACGCCTACAAAAATTTTCAACCCTTTTTCTTGGAGCACTCAAAATCATCGATCATCCTTAATGGTATGCAATCTTCTTGCTTCTTTTGACACAAAACGCATAAACAAAATGTGACAGATTAAGTGGAGGCTTGTATATTCCAAATCGGTTACTACGATATTCCTGGGCTAAGAATTAAATGACGAGACTGCGAAATTATCACGAATGATGAAAAAAAAGCGTATAGACTCATTTTCATAGAGTCCATTTTTTATGAAGTTTTGTCGTTTATTTCGAAAGCTGGAATAAGGTGATCCAAATTCGCACGAAGTCTTCTGTGTGCATACGTTATATCAGATTACACAATGCATGCACCGGAAGCATAGAGAGAGTAATGTACATGATCGAGTTTACCACCCACGAGAACAAGGGTCCGAGAGCCTTTCTTGAAGCTCGAAAACTTAAAGCGTTGCACGAGACCTCATTTCAGATAGTTCAAGAGCGTATAGCCGAGGTTGGTACGTTAGAGAAAAGGGATTTTGTGTTGAGGGAGCTTGCGCTCGACGACAACCTTTTCAGTTGAGAACAGGGGATCTATAGCGACTAAGGTGGGAGGTTGAACATATAGGGGTTTGTTGTTACCGCTTATTTACCGTGTAATACAGAGACTCTTGAGAGAGTACACGTTGGTGGTCGTGGGTGACCAACAAAAAAGAAAGCAAACCCGTGGGGGTATGAAAAGGAAAGAAAAACGAGGAGAGTGAAAAGGGAAGGGAGAAAGGAAAGGAAAACAAAGGGAGAAGGAAAGGGCGAGGGAGAAAGAGCGAAAAGGAGATAAAGATATAGAGAAAGGCTTGAGCGTCAGTTCGCACTGATTTATAGAGTTCGCAACGAAGCTCACAAGGTACAACGAAAACGATGCTTACATTTTCAATGTATACCGTGCTTTCAATCTGGGCATGCATTTATTGCAAGGAGTGAAGTTGTAGTTCGTTAGTGATATAAGTTGAGACTTTTCATGCATACAACTCAGGATCAATTGCTGTGTAGACTTTTTGATTGCACACACGCAACATCCGTGCATTGTTTACGGGCGATTCAATATATACAAGGCGGGGCAGTAAATCTGCTGTGCGAGAATCGCCGCCGCCTATCTTTTGGAATACCAAATTTTTCTTTCTAAAAAAGTTCTGGGGTATCGAAATGATTTCAACGTGCGACTGTTGATTTGTTTGTTAGTTAAGGTAATTTACGGCGACTATAGTCGACAGATAATATTAGTTAGATTCGCTGTATACAGAATTATTGCCCCACCCGTTACGTTGAAGTAAACGAATGTGTGTGCATTACTGAGATTGATTGAGAGCCATTGGAAATTCGGTGATTTCGAGTTTAATGGATCTATAAATCTTCCAATACAATTCACTTTCGCATCGAAACTGTTTCTTGGCATTCAATTTACGTGAAGTTGAGCAGAGTAAACAATAAAATCGTCCTTTCATTTACTTCGTGTTTTGATGATGGAGAAAAAGTAAAAAAAATTACTACTTCCGTATGGTTTTGCAACATCTTAACCGGCACCACATATTTTTCATATTAATATTAAGTTTTTGAATTAGTTTTCTAATGAAAATTCCGTGAAACGTTAAAAATGCTAAATGCACTCTTAAGCTTTCCATATTTATAGCATTGCGTGGGTGAATATTTTCTTAATCCGCACTCAAAGTCCACAGTATCGTTGGTGCAGAGTTTTACAGAGTGCTACAGTTTGCATATAGTAAAACTGTCTAAAAAAGCGTCCTGAAAAATTCAGTTGCCAAGGGTCGAGTCTGCATAATGCGTACATATATTTCCCACGTTCAATTCACCCTCGGCTGGCAAAGTACGGGGAATCATCTCTTGCGCTCTTCACTGGTTCGCTCCACAAAATTTCAAACCCCGAGGCTGCTCTGATCGTTTCTCGCTAAGCTAGCCCGGATCCCGAAAATCCCGGTCGTCATTTTACGAAAATCCTGCGTTCTATTTTACACGGGTTCACTCACGTTGAAAAGACAAACAACACTAAAAAAATCCTCCTGTCACATGCTTCTTTGATTTTCTATTATTTCTGCCAATTATGCAAATTGGGGATTTTATGAAGACGATTGACGCAGTTAACATTTCTCCTGACAAGACACATCGCTGCAAACACGAACGATTACTTTCCCAGTGTATTTTCAGAGTATCGTCCATGCCGAGACTCGAGGTATTCCTTTTACGAACCCCCCTACTTTACAATTAAAAAAGTTAATCCAATTATATTGTAAAAATTTTGAGACACGTCACCGAACATTTAACGAAGAATTATAACTTTAAAATCGTAAAATTTATACGGGAGCTTATTACGTGATTATCATGTAATCTCCATAAGCTCAATTTCTAATCAATTATTTATAGACTCAACATCTTTAAATTTCTGATACAAAATGCCTCACTCGTAAAAAAAATTATAAAGAATCCGTAACGACGATAAAAATGTGGGTTAACCGGATGTTCAACGGAAATATTAACAAAAAGAGTTGGAAAAATATCACAAGGATTATGTTCGGCAACACAAATTGGCAATGGCTTGCATATTTGATGAGCAACAGCTGACCGATGAATATACATACGAAGTATCGTCTTTGTCGCTCGTAATTTTTAACATCGAACAAAAGACGAGTGCCCTTTTCGTGCGCCCACCAAATAAGGCCCTCCACGAAAGAATTTCCTTATTTCGAAAAAATTTACTGTCGCTCAGCGATTGATCCGAAAACCGTATCAGAGGTGGGTGGTCACATAACCACGAGTTGATCTCACCCGAGGCTGCATAATTTTGGAGCAATGAGTACGCGCAGTCGATACCTCATATGAGGAACAGCACAACTCCGCAGAAAAAGAGAAGATTTGTACTTTTATTGTGTTACCTCAGCTTGAGGGGTTCAAGCGCAAGAAAGAAACGAGGAGTTGGTAGGATGAGATTGGCATGCATTGAGATCCATGCTAATATATTATCCCATGTCACTGTAGCACCAATATCCCAACTATGTCACGTATACCTGTAAATATGTATAAATCTGTTCGTGCTTCGGTGAATACGTGTATTCGTGTAACATAGGTGTGTCGTGATATCTTGACGATCATAAATTCGGGAATGAGGTCGAATAGATCTGGGAGAAGGAACTAAACTCCATGAGGTTGGCTTCGAAACACGCCTTCAGCTGGGGAGATGAGAGACTCGAATCGCGGCTGCAGAGAAATTGGCGAGAGAGTATTTTCGACGTGAACCTACTCCGATTTATGGGATCATAAAATATTAATACTATGGATATCGTGGCACCGTGCAGAAACATAATTACGAAGGTCTTGAGCGTGTGAAATGCCCTTATAAAGCACCAAGGACTGTTCAATGATAATATGCAGAATGGAAATTTATACAAGCTTTCCATTGGCTTCAAGGGTCCATATGTGTCTACAATTTTATTAAATGATCAAGTTTATTATAGATTTCACCATAAACCTTGGTATATCCAGACTCATAGAGTTGGAAGATAAAAAATACTTTCTTCTCTCGCTACACACAGTAAAAACGTGTTCAGCCACATTTTCACGAGAACTACTGAACCAATTTCTTTGAATATTTCAGAGGACTGAACCTCATGAATCGGAATACGCTGTCGTCTGTCTCGGTTAATAGTTTTTACGGAATTCCCAACAAAAATGCCTTGATTTTAAAAAATAGAATTTTGCAATTGAAGCAAGAATTGAAAGATGAAAATAGATGTAAAGCAAGTATATTTCGACGATTCAAATGGTTCCTTTGCCAATTGCTCGGCGATCCCAAATCTTTTGATCCCGAGTTAATTGGATGTACGATAATTAGTTATCGTTGATACAAAGCTCTGCTAGGACCAATGTAGAATAGAACGGACACTATTCACCATTATAATAAGCTCCCACGGATTCACTGTACGCGCATGTTACTTACAACAGTTTTGATCGTTACAGAAATTTAGCTACCAACGCAAATTATTTACTCTCTATGTTGATTCCTCATCCTAGTCTTTTCAATTATCCCGTCTCCCCTTCCCCGCTGTAACTCGTCTGGTGCAGATGCGCGGTATCAAATTGGCGTGTAAGTCGAATTCCTCTCAAGTTCATTACAACATCACTTTATGGGACAGAATGGAATTGAATAGAAAATGAATGGATGCAATAGAAACGACATTATATGATTCCAAGCCTTCGACTCTGAGCTTCATAAATTTTAGCTATTTCGACCGTTTCTCTCTTCCACCTATTTCCCGAATTTACGCTAAAACCATCTGCTAATAGCTTATACGTATACTGTGTACCTGTCACTCCAAAGCACTATAACTTCAAGTATTTTACTTCAGAATGTCTATTTGACGTTTATACAAGATAGTGACTGTCTTTGGTTTTGAGTGCAAACCTAGCGGCACTTAATCGTAGAAAGCGAATGGTTTTCGCGTGTATAAATTGTGCTGGAAATCCCAGGACATAGTTGGATATTCTGAACCTGATTTCGTGTTCTTTTCGTGTTTTTGTTGAGGTACATTTTATTTGTCAACTGTTTGTTCCATTGTGCAATGAGAATTGAATGAAAAATAAAATTAATCTTAAAGAATGCAATGGAAATATGGAGAACTTTTTGGATACAACGAACGTGTGTATTGCATGGCACATCCATGGAACTAAACTCGTTTATTACGTGGCATAATTATTGCTTCATAACATTTATATTAAAAATATCATCAATCATTCGACTAAATTGTATAATGTAGCGATCGCACGTGCTGATTAATGCGAGTGGGTAAAGTTGAGAGTTTTGGGCGCCCGCATGCAGCACAGATTGTAGGACGGGCTGTGTTATCAATTATCCCGACGATAAAGCTGGGTCTGCGTGAATCTCCCGCGAACATCAAGAGCATGCAGAACATCAGAACAAGGCAGGGCGAGGGGGAGAGAGAGCGGGAGCAAGAGAGAAAGAGGTTTCGAACGGTGCAAGAGGAACACACGTTCGTCTCGGTACTCGCTTCTCTATGTTGCTACTGCCAGTCTATGCATAACCCGCTTCCGGGATTCAAATTTATTGACACGCGATAATTACATGCCACATACTGCTCGAAGAGGCGAGCGTGCTGCCACCGAGTTTGGGGCTTCAAAAGCTCGCCCTCGGTTCCGACGTCTCATTATGCGGCCTCGTGGGCACGAAACCTGTCAGCTCGTCTCCGGATCATGCATGACAAAAGTATAACCTTAAGCTAATATCTAGTGCTATTATGTCCATATATATATCGAAAAAGTGAAAGCATCCGTACGCCACAGTAAATTGATCTCTGAAACTTAAGCCTGTCGAAAAGTACGATTACATCCAAGATTCCGCTCAATTTTTCTTCCCGTGATCGAAACGCGAAGTCGATAAGTGAAAATCCAACATCAACACCATCGACAGCTGAATCATAAAAAAAAGACGAATAGATCACCCAAATTTTCTCAGCTCTACTCCATTCCTCGACGTACAATGCTTTTCCAGAATTCAATTTCCAGTTAGCAATTCTGGGATCACCACTGCGAACTGTCGCAGGACATTTGGGCGATATATCTAACAATACGGAATTTCACGAGGCAGAACGAAGGAGCGAGAGAGAGAGAGAGAGAGAGAGAGAGAGAGAGAGAGAGTGAACATATTTGAAACAACGATATATCGATTGCATGTAATATCTTGAACACCGGTTCTCGCGAAGCCTTCGTGTTACGGGAGGATCACATTAGTCCGAGGCGATAAGGGATCGAGCTCTACACTACATCGAGTCGAACATCTATCCACCAACAATTTGTAGCGCACATCCGAAGAAAAATAAAACTTTAACGTACCTTCATGGTCGATAATGAAAATTGCAATAATCACCACCGATGTTTCCTTGGTGAAGATAAAAGAAGAATGTTCCACGATTGTAGAGATCGCAGTGAAGATAAAAGAATTATTTCCTGGGAAACAATTGCTGTTTCGTGTGAACATCACATTTATCTGATGAGAAAGGGTTTTTTCATTATCTCGACCGATTTGAAGATTTTTATTTGGGCGCCATCGATTTATAAGGAACGTCGTCAACATTAATATTTTTCTGAGCCCCACATACTACGGAGTATTATTGTGCTATCTAGACATTTTTGTAAGTACTCTGGAGAAATGTTAACTGGAGAGAATATAAATCAGAATCATTATTATAAGATTAAAATATGTTTTGTCGATTTAAAGGAAAGTTTTGCAAGTGGTACGAGTCCAGCAATAGTCAGCCTTCGGCATTCGTTCCGCTGCCAATATAGTCCGGCAAAAAATAAGAGGAACAGCCCTCTATTGCGTATATTTCTACCCAGGAAGGGCGAATGAATCTTCCGGATACGATGCCTCCGAGAGTTTTGCGGGACGGGGACGATGGCGAAAGTTTACTCGTTGCAGAATGCGATGTTCCCTCGAAATTTTGGCCAAAAGTTTCGTTCTCGAAGTTGCGCCAACTTTGGCGACTGTACACCCACCAAAAATGAATATATTACGTATTCCTGCTGCGATGACGGGCATTTTATAAACTTAAAAAACGTACTCGGGAACCATCAAATCTATGGAAAATAATGCACACGGATATGCAACCTATCGATCGAATGAAGCGGTTTTTGTTTGTTACGCAAAGTGCATTCTTCTGCACTTCTCGTAATTTCGTCATTTTTTCAAAATAATTTAATTTATTCGATCCAGTATAAACTTTCATTTTGATGGTAAGCGGCTCTCAACTATTTTTGATACGAAACAAAAGCTCGTTGATTGAAAATTTTTGCATCGAAATGACTCGTGAAGGAATAATTCATTTACGAAGAAAATAAATTACATTTTCGTTGGAGTACATACTTCAAATGAGACCAGAATTATTTTCGAGGGTCTAGAGTGCTTGATTGAAAATAAAAAAATCGAAAAAAGTACTCACGTGTACAGTGGTCTACCATCCGTTTCGTCCTTGAACCAAAGCACCATGGATAGCGAATCAGGTCCCGTGGGTGTAATGTCACAGGGTAATTCCACCGCGCCACCCTCCACTGCGGTAATATTTAGTAGCGGCACTGCAACGAAATGAATAAAAAGACAAATTTAACAAATAATTTTTTTCCTCTAATAAACTTTTCATTCAGCTATGCAGGGCTTTTTTCTCACTTGCGACTATAATGTTTGCTCACAAAATATTCCGTTGGAGTGCAAATTCTAGTCCGCATCTAAATATTTGAACTTTTATCTTGAAGCTCCTGAAGGAATTGTCATTTTACAGTAAATATTGCATTATGCGGTTAATTTCAAAATATGTATTAATTGTACACATTCGTTTCGATGTTTTAATATCAATAAGCCTTTCAATCGTTAAGCACGGTCTATTTGAATAATATTTTGAAATTCTGAATATTCGGAACAACGCCATATCAATTAAGTTGATGATCGCTTTCATTAAAATGTATTGTCGTGCGGCTTCGCTTCGGAAATTATACGTGGTATTAAATCATAAGAGCTCGACCTACATGCTCGGGTAATATATTTTTATGAGATATGTACGCGCCAATACTGTCAACAAAACTGAAAATACCATGGCCATTTTTATTTCTGTGGATTTTCTATCTAATCCCACATTATCGGTGAACTGGGAATTCCCTGGGTAGTATCGAACCCTTATCGGGACACTGCAGACCGAAATCCGATAAGAAACTTATTATCATACGGCTTGCGTTTTTTTTTTTTATTCATTATTCCAGGTGTCTTGATACGTTCACCCCCGTATTTCCATATCAACCACGTTCCTCGTCTTGTGCTGCGGTCTGATGGCATGTGAAAGAGTATTGCCGAAACTCACCTGCACACGTTCATAGGATTATACAATGCCCGGAAATTGTGTGTGCATGTGAGAGGGAAATAGAGAGACCGAGAGAGATCAGGTAGGGTCGAAAAAGATCAATATATACTCCCTAGAAATTTATGAAACCCTGGAGTCCGTGCAATGTGAAATTGAGATCCTGAGAGGTTTGCCTCGCGTGTGTGCACCTCCACGAATTCGATCGTTCTCCAAAGATTTCGACAAGCTTCATCTAAATCACTTACGTAAATCCAAACACGTTGCTTCGTATAAGTTTATATTTAATCCGCTTTTAGTATCTTCGAACATACGACATTCCTGGCAAAGGCTTCTAGCCAAGCTGCATCTTAACAGTCCAATTCTAAAAACTGAGGAAATGCCTGATTCTGATTAATTATTTATATATTGAATCACCAGCAATGTGTTACTTATATTTTTCTAAATAGCTGACAGAGATTGATGAAGAAAACTTGCCATTACGTCTCGGCCGTTTGGTAATTGTGAAATTTATGCTGGAGTTTGTCCTCATCCATGAGATTTCTCAATGAATTACGTTTAATCAAATAAATCTGGAGTTGACAAGACCCTTCATGAATAAGACTTTTATTTTTCTTCCCGTCTTGTAACAGAGGAATACAAAGCAAACGTGAGAAGTAGAAAAAGGGAACCCCGTGCGTCTGGTTTTGAATTCCAAGTGGCTGTTTCGAGACACCCCAGGGAGAAAATATACATTTTTCTCTCGGGAGGGTGAGAACGGGGGTGGTCGGTTATGGGAAAGTATAGAGGTGTCGGGAGAAGAGGACGCAGAGGATGCCATGCTTCCTGCGTCTACACAGTTATATACACGAGGATGCCCTGCAAGGTAAAAGAGACATAGTCAAGGCAGAGGAATGAGGACTGTACGGAATTAGCATGGACCCTTTATTTATTACGTAGTGCTCGACCCACCACGACACATAAATATTGTTTAAGGGTGTCTCTTTATCATATAAACGCTCGGTGACCTCACAGCACTCGTGACATTAGAATTCTTATTTTGTGAACTGTTCTCTTATTATTTTACATTCTTCACCTCTCTCTTGTGTTTAGCCTTCTCTTCATGGAGCCTCCGAAGGAAACACCACACAAATATCATAAGCGAGACATTCTCCTCCGTTCAGCTCGTTTCAACTGCTGCAAATCGTACGCACGAATGATACAGTGAGGCGATACAGATCATTTTGAAGTATCAGAAAGATTATCTGCCATATTGAATGTTCATGATTTCACTTGGGCAATTTTGAGATTGCGTGACTAAATGGAATGATCACAGATGATCATATGACGATCATTAACATTTTGAATCTCATCAGTTCATTGCACATCATTATTCCATGGGTGTATGGTTTTTAATGACTTATAACATTAATTACCTGATTATAAACATACGTCGTCTGTATTTATGTACACGTGACTCAATGAGAATGTCAGCAGCTTGGGAAGCAGGTGGACAATGTCGATTAATCGAATTCCAGCGAGGACAACGAGCAGGAGAATCTCCACTCTATTGATACAGATTCTGGGTATATATACATCCATAGCCTATGAACTATACAATGACAGTGTCGAAGCTCCACGCTGGGTGTTGTACCAATGAATTCTCCGGATCAATCGAATCTCAACGTCGGAAGCAGATTAGGATATACAGCCCACACAATAAATGTTACGCGAGGTCCACCCTATGCTGGTATTGTTTGTCGCCACTGAGTATCTGTCACTCATTGTAACAATATATTCAATACAGCATATAATTGGGTATTACTACACTCAAGAAAATATCTCTGTTAGCTGAGAGCAGCGGCGCTTACGTCTCTTTTGGAAATAGCGATTCAATTGATTTGCCGATATATCTCTAAAGTCAATGCATTTACAAATGTCAGAGAAAAGTTGATAAAAATGTAGGCGGACGCCTGACCAGCAAAAAGAAAAATTTTGCGTTCAAAATGTTATCAAAACTATCAGAAAAAACAGCAGAGAGACCTGCTCGAAAATCGAGAACACGAAAAATCGTCTGCTGTCGTATTTTTTGATATTGCTTGATAAATATTTCCATTCAACGTTCCACACTTCTCTTGTTATGGTTGCTGTAAGAATTTCATTTTTAAATACCGATTATCGATTGTTTCACAAGACGGAAGTTAAAAAAAAAAAATTGCAGATATATTTTAGAGTAAAAAATGTATAAAGACACAGAAATATCAGACCAAAGATTTTCTCTCATGAATTGAAAGATACGGACGTTCCAGAATACGTTTATAACACCGGACAATTATTTATAGGAATACAGATGCGAAGGATGAAGTTTTGTAGTGTGCTCCATGGATTATTCAGCAGGTCCTTCCGGTTCTTATGAAAAATAAATCAAGAAACACGGATGGCATGCATTCTTTAAAGACGCTCTCGAAATCTGTAATACTGCAGATGTTGCATTGATCATAAAAAAGAAGAAGGAAGGCATGAAACTGAGAGATTAGACACCATCAAAAATATAATATTTCTAGCAAATTCTATCATCGGTTCAAAATATTCTTGTCTACAAAATTTATTTTTTCTTCGGATATTGCACAGTCAGTTCGTTGGAATTAATTTAAGAAATAAGAACAGTAGATAAACGATAGAAATGGCAAGCTTTACTACGATTATTCGTTCGCGTAGTGCATTTGTAACGCAATCAACCATTTTGAGAGAAGGAACCTCATCAGTTGAAGGAAATTAACTGTCGCCCAACGTGTGTGCACATCGTCCACATAAAAAGGGAGTAAGCTGGACAAAGTCCGATGCATGAATAGCTCAGCAAAGAAAAACGTATAGTTTGAAATATTCGAGATGAAAACTCTACCACGGACATGGCAGATAGTCCTACCACAGTACATGGAACCTTTGTTTTATTTGGTTCTCCGGAATATCGCTTGCGTTTAACAGACTCGTTCGTTCGTCCCATCATGCTCGAATTTTCCATCCTTCTCGCTATCGCGTTGCTATTTCGTGTTTTTTCCACGTTCGTTTGGGAACGTGGATGACTTTTTTTTTTCTACTTTCTCTGAACTGACTGAAGTAAATACCGCTGGTACGACTAGGAAAATTCGAGCGTAGTCGCGCCCAACTCCGACTCATACTATCCGATGTTGCGGCTCAATGACACGGGCGGTAAAAAAAGCTTGGACAAATTCGTGATAGCAAATCCTCGAACAAGTGAGAAAAAATGATGATACTTCCTCCAAATAACCTCTGGCCATGCAATCGTAACGGGAAACGGGCTTATGTCAATGCTGTTTACTTCATCGTCCGAACTAGGCGGAAAAATGGTTAACCGAGTACATTGTTTCAAGATTTTTTTTAAATCCCGCAGGTTATCAGAATTTTCGACGAAATGAAATTTTTTTCCTAATCCCGTGCGAGAACGTTTTTCAAATAAATACTTTGATTATCGGGGGCCTGGAATTTACATTGTTCCTCAGACTCCTTGAGAAAACAAAACTCCTCGAAGCGTCGGACAATTCTATACGATGTCGAGTTTTTTATTGCCTGCAACGTGGAAAAAAAAGGAACAATCTTAGAAACTGGGCTTGTCGTTTTCTGGTTGCGAGATCGAGTGTCAAGAGAAAAATATTTTGAAGCCAACCCCTGCGATTATTATTTTCCGACTTCCATCCCACTTCGTTTCTTTGCTTACGCATTACGCACACCAATACAAAAAAGTATATCGAAGAACAAACGTACGTTCACGTAACGTGGTTTTGCATAGTGTAGCATTTCGTTGTGCTATCGTAGCGAGTTTACCGCAACAAGTTGGATTTAGATTCAATCTACGACATGAGAAAACGAGCTAGGGAATATAGGTACAAACTAAACTGAGCATGCTGAAGAGAAAGAGGAAAGAAAAGTTGGAGAGAGAGAGAGAGAGAGGAGGAAAAGGATAAGGAGCGACGGAGAGTCAAAGTTTAACCTGAGTTGCTGATGCGAAAGAGGAAGTTACCTCTACCGAATATCGCGATTGCTCTCGCAAGTGGAATACGACATGGTGGAATAAGAGATCCATAGGAGTTGTTTCCGCGAAGCGATGAAGAGAAGCCAATGTAGGCCATGTATAAAGAAACGGATCGAACTCAAAGTCTTTGCTAAGTCTTTGCTAAGTTCACCCTCCACCAGTTTTAAGAGAGCCCAATTAGATCGTCTCCGCTGAAGATCCCCACAGTTATTTCGTCAAATTCGGTTGCTCAAGAGAAAGAAGTTCTAAACCATGCTGCTTAACTACTTTGCTTGAAATATTGACAATCAACTCAATTAATTAATTGAGTTGAACGAATGGCTGGTATTGCTAGGATGGAAGAAGAAGTCTTGTCAGAGGAGTTTATCGAAACGGTATGGAAAACGTGATTGGTCGAAAGATGCCAGGGCGAAGAGCGATGAATTAAGAAAGTTATTAGAGATTCGCCACAGCGATTTGAGTTAGGATGACATCTACTGTTAGCTTGACTTCAGTGAATAGGTAACTGGAAGAGAATGGGGCGAACTTTAGGACGTTAATACGTAACAGCGTTACTGGGCTGGATCTGTGCGAGTAACTACATCGTCGTTTGAGTCCACAACATTGCCTTGATACTTCTACAAAACCTGGACAGTATAACAGTTCCGCGGGTTGATCCAGCCCCTTTTCCAACGTACTCTCCTCCCGTGGATTGTCTTGTGACCTGTTCTTTCTCTCGCTTAGGCATAATATAGTGTGTTACACGTAATGTGTTAGTGTAAGAGAGGGCATTGTGTCCGGAGTACCTGGGTTGCTACACCCTTGGCTGGTAGCCGCTCGCGACACACTGAATTACGGCACACGGAAGGTAGGGACGCGCGGTTGCTACTTCCGTTTGCAATATAGTTTGGGAGAACAATGAAAGCCGCAATGGGCCAAGGCTGGGCCAACAACAAGCAGCCTGTGAACAGCAACTGACATCAGGATGGCAAGCTTCCGAAGCTATGCACGTTTATGTCCTCATATCTGTGTCTTTGTGCTTTCAAATGTCTGCAGTCGGCGCAGCTTCGTGTCTGTGGGTGTGCCAGTATGTGCAAGTGTAACTGAGGGACATTTCCTTTGGCCGAGGATCAAAGTGGCCGTTTAAACGCCGCCCGACTATGTGTAGGTCACGTGACGACTCAACATATAATCGCTCTCTTCCTAGTCCTTGCCATCTCTTTGGCAGGAGACTAAACTATCACTTGGATGCTCTCAGTTCTCTTGACGTAATTGACCTCCGATAACAAAGCTCTTGTCCTGCTTCTTCGGATACTACTCATCGCTTCTCAGTGAATCAGTGATTAAGGAAAATTGGTACAAAGTTCGGAATTTTCTCATTATCCTCGTACCAACTACAAATATCTTGAATAATGCTGCTTGGCCAATGAGTCAAGCGATGAATGAGGTTATTGGCACACATCCAATATTTAACTAGTGATGAGAATATTGATCATACTCCGACGAGACAATGTATCGTTAAATCTCTCAAGTATAAAAACTTGATTACTATTGTTGTCATTGTTTCTTTATCTTCCCATGTGTTATTTCACATTATTATTTTCCAAATTCCGGTTATCGATGATACTAGCGATGCCGACATTAGCCAGAGATTCGTCCATACTTGAATCGTGGCATCTGATCTGAGCTTCGAAACGTATCGAGTAACAAGTCTCAAGCGAGATTGTAGTTGATTCGCTTAGATGCATACAGATAGTAGTTGTCGATGTTCTAACCCATAATATCGATATTTCGCACCGACGATGCGTCAATGGCGTCACGTATCGGGAAAATACTGAACCGGTATACCGGCGAATAGGGGCTACCCGGTTGGGTGGCAAACCAAGAACCATTGGTGTGCCTCAATGTCTCAGGGGAATCGGCGAAGCTCAGCCGTGCATCGTTTCATGGATGGATCTACTATTTCGTTGAGACACATCATTGATCTCTAACGGTCGTCCCGGCGGACCTTGGGTAAGGATGGTCGTACGACAACGATGCAGACAATGCAAATTAGAATATCTACAATTTTCAGCGTAAACTGAACTCATGATTCTGGAGCATTATCACCACTTCTGATCCATATTTTCCGGGAGGAAAAATTTCCCAACTTTCAAATATCAGAAGCACAAAATTTTCTCGAACTCTTAACTTTATTAGAATTTACATGAATTTTGTTTAATATGAAACGCATTTGGACAGTCAAAACAAAAGATAAGTCAAGCAGGCCAGACCCATTCTTGTTCTCAAATCCTCCACCATTGCCACCGGCTCTTCGCATACGGATATAAACCTACAAATATATTATAACGGACCTAAACGTGCTTTACAACTGAAATGTAATAACGGAGAGAGAAAGAGGGAGAGAGAGAAGGAGAGCACGTACTCTCGGTAGAGTCTCGGATGTTCTGATACTGTCAGCTTACGGGAATCAGGCTGCAGCCGAGTGCAGATCTCGTTACCAAAGAACGCGAGCAGGTATGAGAATATGCGAAGCTCGACCCATAAAATGTTCGCTTTCCCACTGCAATGGAAATGCTTCCAGCATTGCAAACTTCTTCACTCTTTTCCGACGATTCGCCCACATATAGAAAATACTATATCGTACGTCATGCATGTATGTATGTCAACATTTTCACAAATCGCTCGTATTAGTGAGACCAAACAGAAAAAAATTCGCATTCAGAAATGAATTTATCCGGCAGTTCGTCTGTCCGTCATATATTTGCAACATTCAACACACATTATATATATATATATATATATATCCCGAACTTGAATTTTCCAACTTCAGTAACGCGTGGGACGCCAACAGGCTTTGTTTCTCTTTCAAAAGAATACCCAGGAATTTTCATTTTTTGCTCATACATGCTATAATATTTATTCATGATATTTTCATGGAAATTTACGAAACAACACTTACATTCCGTATACATTTTGCAGGAATGAAAATGCAAGAGTCCACAGAAATGTAATCACTCTCTTTTCGTTATTTTTTTGTTGTTTTTGTTTTGCAATACTTTTATCATGCTACTGCAATTTGTAAACGTAAAAATGTCGTACTCGCAATCTTCTGTCTTACATGCACTCGTTATATATGCTGTGAGTTTCATATGATTTTAAATGTAATTCTCGCAAATACACTGGTACTTTATACGAACATATACTACAACAGGTTATGTTGCCCCCGAAACCCGGAATTAACGAAGGCCCAGGTGCATGTAATTCGCCAGTATACGAGAATCGCCTCGTGCGAAAACCTAGAGACACAGATCTCGCCCACTCCCATTGCAGCTTCTAGAAACGCCACGACACGCTGGAATGTGCATGTATATGGAATTCTAATCTTCAGTAAAAAGTAAACATTTGTATTACACTTTAATTTCCGACCAGCAAAGTATACAAATTTTCTTTTGCAGTCGCACACATTTTTGCATGCAGCATCTTTGGCTGACGGTGTGAAAGTTCGGAGAGTAATTTATTGAATGAACACTCGGTGAATGTCATTTTTGTACATCCGTTAATCTGGACCAGTCGGTTCTTGCCTTTAATTGTATTATTTCATACTGCAGGTAGTTGTTCCATGATAATTATCTTTGTGTATGGTGAAGGACATGTAACGTGGTACAGTGGAGAAACTTGTGGCGGATTGTTGCAGTCTCTGCGAGCTGCAGTCTACTCTCGTAAATGACCTTGATCCCATTTGTCTGTAATTCCAGATATCAGATCACATCGTAATTATCACGTGTAGTAAATACATGAGCATAGTAACCTTTAAATCTGCGAAGTATGTATATAAGGTGGCGATGTTTTTGAAATAATATTTAATTTTTGCATCGACCGCGTTAGAAAAAATTGAAAAACTGGTTTTTTTTTTTGGATGATCACGTACCCCCAAAAATGTTGCACCTGACAAAAAAAAATTCTCTTTTACGAAGTTTATGAGAGAGATTATATCGAAATAAGATGCTTGAAGGTCTTTAGAAGTAAATGAACGCTTCGCAGCCACTTCCTCAGAATTGTTGAAGCCGTTTTTTTATTTGTTCCTCATTTACACAACTCTGAGTGGGCCATTATACACATCGACAGACAAACTTTTTCGCAGACCTCGAATAGACTGCTGTCATCTATAGAATCACTTCTTAGTTGTCATAGTCGTGCTGTTCTTTTGTAACATCACAACCACTCGTTTCAAGCTGCTCTCTTGCGAGCAAGAAACTTCCTAATGCCTTCAACATGCTCGTGAAGGGAAAGGGCAGGTGGAAATCGGTTTTTCGTCGTTTTGCGTCTCGCAGTTTTTACTCGATCGAACGGAAGCTTAGCGCCACTTTCGTTGCAAACCTCGTGGTCCTAGTTCTTTAAGTTTCATCTTTCTTCACAGAATTTCAAAGGAATGTATATACGTATATTTCTCCATTAAACTTATACGATCAACGTGTGTCTAGCTCGAGTACTGTGCAAAAAAGCCCGGTGGACCTGCGAAAACTCCGGTTACGACCGAGTTTTTTTGTTTTTCCAAATCCCAACCACATTTTCTTTTTGTTTTCCACAGATCTCGAAAAAAAAACCTAGGTAAACCAAGTTCCCATCATTCCAATCGTCAGCTTCGATGGCAAAAAAAAATTTTTTTCAAGAAACTATCAATTAACACTTTTTTGGCGCAGCCTGAAATTGGCTGTCAACCAGAATGGATTATCACCCTTGTCCTCCATATCATCCAAATGATCGAGACGTTGGAGGGGTTGAAAAAATTTCAAAGCACTCCTGCCAATTGACCGGACTTTCAAATTCCTACAGCGGTGAAACATTAAGGTGCATCCATGATGAAAAGATCCGAAAATTTTACGCTGCGTTTACGTAGGGATATAAATATACATTCCTATTATTTGTCTCACAAAAAATCAGTCCGGCCGAGCAGTGAATGAGAAGTTTCTTCATCTTTCTTTTTCTCCGACTGGCTTTTTTCTTTTCCCTGCTTCTCTCACTGTCGCGTTCAGACTATGAGACAAACTTCGAACAAGTCCCACAATCTGGCATCTAATGGACAGAACGAAGCTACGCCAGGAGGGCGTTTCAGGAGGTGGAAAGGTATACGAGTCCTCGCAGCTTAGCCGAGTGAAAAATTGCTCGAAGAAGTTTTCCCCAGCAAGAACGAACGAGGGTGATGCGCGCTTTTCAGACCCATTAAGCAACTCAACAAGTACGATTTTCGTACGTGGATCTGACCGTCCGATCAGCCGGAATTGGAACTAACAAAAACTCGACGAGTGGACTTTAAATAGGAGGTAAGCAACAATAAGGAATTGCTGAGAAAGAAGACCCAGAAATTATCCATGAAACACGGTATGAATGTGATATCACGACAGAAGTTTGATCCAATCACCGTTTAGCTCCGTTATTACTAACCACGATTTTTCGTCCATTCCAATTATTCGACTGCTCGAACGAAATAATATAGATTCATGCTGTGATTAGCTTGAATTTAAAAGTCATAACAGTAGACCAAAGAATAACAATACAACATTCCCGGTAAGGTAATTCTTCTTTCTATAACATGCTTCAATTTAAATCGAACAGATGTTGAAACTTTGGAGGCCAGGGGTATATTGTATGCAATTTTGACTCGTTATATTCAGCAACTATACAGAAGCCTTCAGTTATAGCGAAATAGATTATTTGACTCTCGCAAAGCAGGATCTGTTGTAATTGCACATCGTTGTGGATCATAAAGAGGAGAATTGCCTTGAGAGCTTATAGCTAACTGATAAATTGAAGCATACGTGCTTTATAGAAAGTGTTCTTGCTTTATGAACGTGTTGTGTATCATGTTAAGTCACCAAAACTAGACGGCGTGCATTTTGCTTGAGCGCTCGCAAAGGCGGGCGCTTGATTAATCCAACGTGAATCCCCGACTTTTGGTTTAAACTAGGAATTTCCAAAGCATAAACTTTTCACATTCATGTGCATGGAAAAAGTACTCATTCATGCGCAAAAGTCTCGCATTTTAAATGATACACATAAACACGGATAAACGTACACACACGCACATTAAGTTTTTCGGAAGGCAAGCTCGATTGAAACTAGATGAAGGGACACCCTGTGTATAAACCATATTTGCCGAAAATACTAAAATAAGAAAAAAGCTTCGGAGGCAAAGGCGGCAAACTTTTGGCCAAAAAATGAAAAATCCCTTCCTGATGTCTTCCGTTGATTCTCGTGCACATCAGTGCGAACGACCTCGAGAGGGCAAAACCCGCTGTGGATGTATACTCCGAGGGTAAAAAAGGAGCCAAACCTCGCAGAGGAGCTGCTTGACCCCGCCTGTTTCAAGTGCTGCGGGCGATACTTTTGATCTCGCCAAGGATTCAAAAGCCGAAAAGCTTTTGAGGTCTCGAAATCTACGGCTACGAAAAGTTGTAACTGATGGTAAGAGTTCAAGAGCAGGACTACAGAATTTTCCCAAAAATAGCTCTTCCTTACTTCGTTCATTCCTTGTATTCCATTAACCCTTAAGAAGCCATGCCACTCACATTCTTGCTGCCCTTATTAATACCCCTATGGATAAGAGTGTTTATCGATAAAAAAATGAAATAAATCAATCACAATAACAGAAATTAAACGGTGACATCTATAAATCAATAAATGAGAAGTAATTCATTTTTCTGTAGAAACTCTGGAACGTGCGAATTCTAAAATTCTTAAGAAGCTTCGCCCAAACATTTGGTCTGTATTGATTGTTGAAAATGCTGACTTGATTTTTTCTTTTTTGAATTTACCGAAATGGTAATGCATGAGCCATTCATAGTTGTGGCAATTTGTGTCACACATTTCGGTAACATTTCGCTGTGCTATAGACATCATGGATGTCTGTACTTCTGTCACATTTTATTCGCAATGTTCCTCATACCATTCTCTACCTATAGCAGATTTAGTAACGAGATATATATATATATATATACAAATATGTATGACAGGTGTTTAATAATAAACAGGCAGGCCGAATCTACACGAGCAAACAGTAAAATGACGATGGTTGCGTCCTTATGATTGCTAACCGTTGGTACTCGAACGTGAGTATATCTCGTATAGTATTGCCATGAAGCAAATCTGGCGGGACCGATAGACCCGTCATCGGCAATACCTGGTTTGATAGAAGCTGCCAGCAAAAGCTTGCTACATGTTCCTGCAATTTCGATTTCACACCGCAATGCTCTATATATGCCATTACACTCAACTCCCTCCCCCTCTTGCTCTCTCTCTCTCTCTCTCCCTCTCTATCTGTCCCTTCATTTGGATCTTTACGTGGTCTCTTTCCATCACATACTGATGGTAGAGGCCAAGCTGGCTCTACTGCATTCAACTCTACATGTATACATATATATTTGGGAAACAGAAGTGTAATAAACTTCATGGCCTGCCTAGGATAGCGTATGGTCTGGCCCTTTTCTTTGCTACTACTTTGCATGAATATGTATGTGTACAGATATATGCGCCAGTGACATCTTGATGAGGGAAATAGTTGCCAGTAGCAGAGAACTCGAGATCAACTCGAACGATAATTGCGAGCCCGAGTTATTGCGATTTGACTGCCATATTCCCTGGTCCTGATACCCACACCCTTCCCATCACTCTCAACCATGTTTTCAACTCGAGAATAACAACCTGAATTGCTACCAACCACTAACCTTCTGGTATTACCTCCGCTGGTACTATTGCTTTACTCTTCACGTTGTAGAATCGATAGCTCTCGTTGATTGACGGCCCTGCCAGCGGGGCATTTGTGCGCCATCCCGATCGGTTGACCATTTGAGGAGACACTGATGTGACATCCGGAAAATATTGGAATTTAATGGGACTTTTCTTTTATTCCTTTTCAACGTGGCATTTTTATTCAATGGCTGGCTCTTCTTTCGAATTTACTGCAGACACATCTTTTTTCTTGTGTAATGCCATTTTTCATCGATTTCAAACTTTTGGGCGTTTTAAAGGATTCTTGTAATTCCTCATGAATATTCTATAATTATATGAATTCATCGATATTGGACTGATGCTTGTTCTGAATCTTGTCTTTGCGAAGATCAAAATCAGGAATACTTGTGCAGAAAGTTTCTCCTTGAGACGTTATGGCTCAAGAGTTTGCGTGCACGTGATCAAAATCTGGAAATTATTATGCAAATCTACAAAAATTTTGCAGCATGAACGTCCCATGAATTTCCAAGGATTCTTCTAAGAATTTATCAATAACTTTGGGCCCGCTTTCAGTTTTTTCTTGTCTGAGCTTTGCCGCTAATAATTAATTCAGAAAAAAAAGACACAAGTCTTACGCGGTCATTTGGGATAATTTCGCGCACGCAGGGGAAAATGTGTTAAAAAAAAAAGTAAAAAATGTCCTTGGCTCCCAGTTTGTTCTTGCCTATAAGAAATCTCCGGCGAAGCTGAGGCAGCGAAGGAAGGAAAGGGCTAAATGCAGTTGGCAGTGAACGACGGTGTGCAGCCACCGAAACTTAGCAACGACCGAAAACTCTTACGAGAATTCTGCGGAGCGAGGGTGCTTTTGGTAAAGATAATATTTTGGAAGGAGGACAATCACCGATGCGCTTCTCACGAGGGTAACGGCCAAAGTTTTGAACATTTTGTTGTCTTTGGCCACACAGAAGAGAATTCAGTTTCGACCAAGAAACTGTTATTCTTGTTTCGCTGGTTGGAATACATAGTGTCTCTTTATACAGAAGCTTTGCTCTCAACTATCATCCACCCCGATTATAAAAAAAGCTCCTTTGTCGTTTATCCTCAACTTTTTGAACTCGTTCTTCAAACACACACACACAACAAGATCAAGGTTTCCAATGCTATATATTCTGTTTGGTCATCAATCATAATTGCAGCCATCTTTATAATCCAGAACACGACAACAACTTGACGCTAAGATTCGGTTGTTAAGCGTTACTTTGAGACTCACGCCACGTTGAATTTGACGGCACGCAAAGATGCGCTCACGTTTTAAGAATCTCTTGTAATTAATCGTCTTCGAATGGTTTAATTTTTTTTTTCCACGAACTATGTATATCAGCTAACAACATTAATCGAAAATATTTTTTCTTAAAATACTCGATGGGATAAATTATTCGGAGTTTGCTGTTCTAGTGGAAAATATGTAACGTATTAATTGTATGACTAATCTTGCGAAACTCTCATTTCTCTGGTTAACATGTCCATTTTTCCAAAGCGAGAAATTGGTCGGGAGAAAATCTGGAAAAAGTGTTGACAAAACGGAAAAATATCTATCGATCGGGATGGCAGTAGAGCTCCTCGCGTCTTACTTTTCCGTTATTAAATAGCTCCGAGGATAAAATCTCTATTCCAAGGCGTAGCTTTCCTTAAATAACGCTGCTCCGAGTAATCTCGTGGATAATTAAATTCGCTTAGTAAAGAACCTTGCCTCCGAAGTTCGCGATGCCAAAATACTTTCATCCTAAAATATCTCCGTTAGCTTGAATACATCTAGAGACTCGGCAAAGTCTCGGGACGATTACATTTGACAGTGTCGTCCGTTGGCCCGAGACTCGGCCGAGTGTATTATCTCTAAATAAAGCAAATTCGGTGGCAGGGATAAGCATTTTTGTTTAATTACGAAGCCCAGGTGTAATGTCATGATTTAAAAATTGAACTAGAGCCTCATTACGTTGGTCCCCGTCCATTGAGCCATAAATCATTACGATCGACACCGTAATTGCTGAGAAAAAACTTTGGCCAGGAAGAATTATGCAAAAAGCGCAGTTTGTGTGCGCGTGTATGTATATGCGCGCAGACGACACGATCAAAGGGCTTTTGAAGCGACGAGTTTCTATTATTCCCGTGAAGTTAGCCGGTCAACTTTCGGGTTTCCACTTTTTTATCTTGAGACTCGGTAGGGTCTTGGCGAAAGTCAATATTTTACTTTACCAAAATTGACGTTTTAATTCAGTCAAAATATTTATAAAACAAATTTATTTGTCCGGGCTTTTTTCCCTGTGAAGGAGATTTTCCATGTACGATATGTTTAAATAATACTCTCATGAAAATTGACACTTGTGCACTCGATTATTGACATGCATTCGAATTAACGGATATTTAATTCATTTCCATGAAACGCATCTACTTAAAATGTGAACCTCGTTTTAGTAAATTTAGAGAGGCAGTCAAAAAAGTTTTGACATCCATAACAATTTGGCAACGAAGAGCACACTGTATAATACCATGAAATATGTATGAACGGAGTTGGTATTGTGTACAAATAGAGCGCCTACACGTTAGGAAGCTTCATGAGAGACTCAGATATCACGGTCTGATGCAACTGAGTATTGACTACTCAGTGCATTCTAGAAACCGCCCACAGGCATCGAGCTACTGATGCAGCCCTTATACCCTGGGGCATACAGAGAAGTGCACTTCCGAGGCAAGCACTGTATCATGCAAGGATATCGTCACCTCAGTTACGGATATGTCTTCACGGAAATAGAACAGTGACTGATCTTCCATGCAGAGTAAGTGGAGCAAGAAAAGAAGAGAATAAGTGGAAAACAGTTCAGAAATATCGCGTGTGCTATAGTGCTATCACTGCAATATTTCTTGGAAACTGACATCAGTTTAATCATATCTCGAATTTTTGTCATATGCCTATAAATTAGCTCGAACAGCAATGATATTCGAATAACGAATGAACAGCCACAGTTGGAAGGATTTGAATTAATTTACATCCATAGATAGAACGTTGGTTAATGGACAGATGGTCTTTTCGGCAGTTCCAAATAGAGCTCGATGGTTCTCTTTTGGCTCGAGTAAATGGAAGATGAAATAGAATGCGTTTTTATTGGTCCCAAATAATTCCGATTTTCAACTGAATGTATATACGTATTTTTGCAGAAACGAAATCGAGTAGTAGGATCTGAGTTTATTGGCCCGACGAGCCACCTCGAAAAAACAAAGGGTTCGAGGTTTTTCTCTTTTATCTCGTTTATTCGTTGGACACAGCATCTGCTCCCCTCGTATCTGTCGTGTATGGGACCCACGAGGGGTCTCTCGTTTTCTTCTTCCTACTTGCTCTCCATTGTTTTTATTATATCCACTGCTATCTATACATACACGATCATACCTCGTTGATCTTGGTTTTTCTCTTTCTTCGTTTCGCTCCGTCGCCACTAAACACTTGCTCTCTTTTTCGATTACCCACAGTTTCCCTGTCAACGACAGTCCCATGTATTCTTTCTATATTACTGTAGTCATTACTGTTTTCTTCTCAGACTCCTTGTCCTCAACCTCGTGCATTCGTCGCGCGCTATCTCTACGTCGTCTCTGTGTTCCTATCTGTTTTTCTCTTTGTCTTGTTTTCTCAACACCCAAGTACTTATCCACAGAAGTTTTAAAATGTCTAGAACTCGAGCGAGGAAGCGACACCGTTGCAAAAGAATAAACGATCACAAAAATAATTCCGAGAGTCTACTAAGCGGCCAAGTATTCCTTGTTCCACAATATTATACATTTATCGCATTCAGAAAATTCTCCCGAGCTCAAATAGCCAGATTTTAGTTGCAGAAATTACTTAGTTTCCTGAAATTTAACTCGCAATGGGATAAAATTATGCGCGGCGATAATTTACGAAGAATATTTCGCTGGTTAATCTAGCTGCATTGCTCATGTTGAAAACCAGCGGATTAGATGAATTCTCCGCGACAGGGAAGCGCTATGTAATGAATTTTGTAGAGACTCCGAGCGGAAATAAAATGGTGACAACGGGCGAGGTCTACTATATATCGTACTGAGAGGCAACGTTTACTAGAAGTGCGTTGCCATATATGCGTTCTCGAGCGAGGCCGGTAAACGATGAGCGCGTTTAAAGGGTTGTTTGTATCCGGGTATCGTCCTCGCAGTAATAACTTTGTCGTTTGACGATCCACCATGTTATATTATACAGCCGGTACACGATCATTTAGAAACTCCAACAAAATGTTTCTCCCAAATGAGAGGTAATTGAATTTCTGCTGTAGAACTCTTCTATACTTTATTTTAATCACGTCTTTATTGCTACATATAATTTTCCGTGCACGTGCAGTGGAGCTAGTTTTACCATTCCAGGTAGGGAAATCAAATGTTTGAATACCAGTCACTTGACGTACCTCATTTACCTGCACTCTTCCAATTCCATAGAATAACAAAATGTAATTTGCAATAGTGTTTTAATTAACCGATTTTTTTGTTTTGTTTTAAGCTCGGAAAAAAGCTCGGTCTCGTTTCATGGAAAGATTACCATGAGAAAATTGTTATTCCGCACTATCCTGAGATTGATCGTAATTCTCTAAATAGCTTCTAAATAATCGCCAATATTTCGAGTTTCAAAACCATGTGATTTTCAATTATATATCGATCGACCGTTGGAGTAATAGTTTCTGATTCTTCGGAGTAATAATGGCGTGATACGGTGGCGGACGATTCTACATTCCGTTGGTACAAACGACGCTGCTTTGTGGAGGATCATTTATTAACGTTACTTGAATGAAACCTTATCACTGAATGGCTTTCGAATGGTTTCACAATATGAGCAAATACAAAATCTCGTCTGACGACCGATACGAGATATAAAAGCGCTGGTCATTGACCTACATTTCTGTCTAATTATCACGTTTCCATGATGATTGAATAGGAAATGGAACCTTTGCCTCAATTTGTCAATCAGAAGTTTCGAAATCAAACGAAGCCAGAAAAGTTACGCGTACACAGGCATGATCTATGTTGTAATTAGTATATATTTTTCTATATTTTCGATACATGGTCTGAAGTAACGTGGGATTATCCCACGTGACGGAGGTTTTTGCCTGCGTGTTTGATGTTTTTTTTTTTTTTTTTCTTTCAATAACACCTGTTTTGAAAACCCACTGTATCGACTGTTCTGCGTTTCGTCTTCGAGATAATTACATAAGCAATCGAAGAGTCACGTGGCTTCATCGAGCTACATCGAATTACATACATCGCTATACCGATATTCGGATCGTTAATTAGATAATTGTTCATGTGCTATTTCAGAGACTTTATAGACGAATACAATAAAGAGGATGCTGCGCCATTCCCGCTTAGTACATGCAGCCCGGAAATATTCTGATCGACAGTTTACGATAAGTGAACACGTAATCGTCGGAGTTGAGTGTCAAGACAAGATACCGGGTTGCCGAGAGCTAACGTCTTCAGACACAGTCACAAGAAGTGAAAGATAAAAATCTTCGATGGCTGGATAACTCGATGGGGGATTCATCGGCCACGCATATTCCGATGATTACATACTAATGGTTAGACAATAACGAGCATCGTAGTAAAAACATCTATGATGATCGATTAGCGGGAACGAAGAAAAAACACAACACACTTCAGAAAAAACCTCGCAAGTCTTAATACGTGAGCAATGACACACGTTGGAAATTCACACCTTACTCTTGTGTAAATTATCTCTCAAGTGTAACTGTTTTCGTAAAGTATTGTTACGAATCGATCCATTTCCTGTTTGGCATCTTTATCATTCCGATAATCGAAGGCATGAGCCGGTAAACCCTTGAACTTTGAATATTTCTGCCTCTGACAACCATCTTGAAATTTGTCAAGTCGTGTCCATTCGGGATTCTAGTCCGTGGGCCAAATTCGGTTGTAATTAAGCTTCGCCCCAATGACTGCGTGATCTGACGAGTTTGGAATTGCGCAGATCAGGCATCGTACTGCGTGAAGTATTACATATATGGAAAATAAGGCAATCCTAGAATTTCGATTCTTCGATTGACTGCACACACGAGGCTCGACCAACTGATGTACATTCTATCGACGCAACGTGAAAATAAATGAAAAAGAGGGAAATAGGAATACAAGTACGTATAGTATGTACACATCATACTTTTGGACTTTTAGCGAGAAAAAGTTTGTACAACATCGTGCGAGTTTTATCCAGGTGTATTATTTCTTTCTCGACACTCTTTCGTAACGGGCGAGAGCCCACAGCAGAGTGAAACGGACGTACTTCAGTTATGATTTACGATGGTTATGACGTTATATACATGGACTTTGTCGAGGCTCGATGTGGCTTCCCTATTCGTCGCGACACCGTTGCTATAAAGGGTCCCCGTAGTCCGTGACAACAGTGAAGAAAAAACCGGATATTCTATTGTCGCGACTAGCGTGACGTTTCGCGCGAAATATGATTTTTCACGACCGACTGATCTTGGAAAATAATGCCCAAGCCCACCGTTACGATACACGAAAAATCCGTTTGTAGGATGATAACGCGTTTGATACTTCAAAACAAAGACGTTTGTTAAAATGGAGACCAGCGCCGAAGATCGCGGAGTCACGTTTCCGATAAACAGCTATTAAAGACGAGAAATTTAATTAGTAAAAATTGACACAGCTTGTCACGTGGACCTGACGCTTATTAACGTTGAGCTAATTAATTGGAAATCTGTCGAGACACGTTAGCGATTTGCAAGTTCTAAGCTTCGAAACGAAACGCCGCAATGTAATCTGCAGTGGGACCAGCATAAATATAATTACCGGATGACCTAATGACCCGAAAGATTGTTGCCATTGATGTAATTGCAAACAGCAATTGAGATTTTTGAAAATGATCGATCATCGGGTTTGGTGGCTTCCGTAATACGTTTACCGAGAGAAAAGCAAGTTCTGACATCGGAGCTTTACGACTCTCCACCGTTACAAATATTGGTTGAATGTAATCGGACAGATTGTAGAAACCGCATACACAATCGTCGAACAACCCTCTCGTTACCTTTCTCTTTCGGATGACCAGAGAAAACAAACGAGATCGGTAATGCGATCGGTTATTACAAAGCTCATAGTCGCGCATGCCTTTGAGGTAATTTAATGGGGATTTTGGTCCTGTCGAATCGAACACCTGCGTTATCCACCTCTCGCCGTTATATCTTCCAAATCTGGGATGCGTTGCCACTTTCAATTACATCGATACAATTGTGTAAATACCGGTACAATTATAAACAAGTATTGAACATCGATGCACACCTATACTGCGCTATCAATTTGGCTCGATACTTGCACGCGGTTTTCGTTGACCCGAATTCGAATCGCATCGGATGAGGATGTGCGTGTTTGCCACCAACATGGAAAGAGAGATAGGGATAGCGAATCTGCAGGGTACAGAAGTGAATGGCTGAGTTGCCTTGACAAAAACCAATTGCATGATCTCTCAGCAAACCACAATGCACTGCTGACCATTGCTCTTTTAACTTTTCCTGCACCATAACACAATTATTCCCAGCAGAAGTTTTCACTGACCCTATTATTACAGCAAAATCTGTACGAATCTGATTCTTCAACTTACATTTACTCGAAGCAGTTTCATTAATAAAGCGGCGATTGTATCGATAACCCACAGTCTGCAATCTTAGGAATGTTAATACGACAATAACTGTGTTATGTCAGGAAATTCTTAAAAATCTTAAAAAAAAAAACTTGTGAGTTTGTGGTATTGCATGTGATGGAAAGTTTCAAGAGATTCTATGAGGTTTTTTTTTGTTCTATAAGTGAATTGTTTGGTGGTCCGTGTCCACGGAGTATTTTCTAAGCGTTTCATTGCTTAGTTTTGCCTCGCCTTCAGGCTTAGCGGATTAAAGACATATAGGGAAACGGGCTTCTGGAAATCCCGGCAGTCATGCAGTTATCAATATATTAGCGGACTAAAAAAAGGAGAAGCGGATGCGTGGGAATTTCGGTGGTTACAGAGTTATCAATATTAGCGAATGATTACAAGAAGACGAGGGATGTCTAGAAAATTTGGTGGAATTGGACAATCACAATTTTTTTTTTTGGTTTTGCAAGAAAGGAGATGGACGTTTGGAAAGCTCCTTTTTGGAACTTTCGGCGAACGTCACATCTGCGAACCCAATTTTTTTTTATTTACATGGCTACCGTTATGGTTATTTATTTATTCATTTATTAGCAATAACTTAAAAAGCTATTGTGCATTCATAAATAATTTTCGTTGACTGAATTTCTATTGCCCTGAAACGTTTCGTGTTTATTTACTATTATCAGTAACGCGTGCTAACCTTAAAATGACCTTGATGAATTTATAGATTACCGAGAATGTGAAAAAATGTTGTACTTGCTCTGCAACTGAAGAGGCCGTTGGTCACGTAGAATCGATTGAATTGAAAATATCACGAACCGTTCACACTGTTTGGGAATGTTTCACCGTGCCTATCTTGTTTGTTCAGTGCCGAATGATAATTCGTCCGGATCTCACAAAAATAATTAGGTCACTGGTAGCACAATTTTCGGAATCTAAACAGGAATAAGGTGATACTTGCCAGAATCAATCGTAATTCTGTTTTCAAACACCTCAAAGATATAATCGTCATTTCCTCCGATTTACGCATCAGCCTGATACGGGAAGTTTTTTTTACGCGATAATTAAAAATGAAAATGTGTCACCAATCTCCACAATTTCTTGGTTCAGACATTCTGATTAAAACTGCATGATCATTATCATTCAGTTAACACTTACTTTTTCTATTCTCGTCCCGGTTCGATGATTTATTGAATTTCAAGTAATTATTTTTCTGACAATGATGAATAATCGACAAATCCGAGAAGGATCATCGGCTAAAACCAGAGGTTTTCAAAAAAACCCAGAGACAAAAGAGGATGCGAGGCCCCTTGAGATCGGTCGATGAATGGACGAATCGATAAACAATTATCTAAAAAGAACGGGGGACAAGTCCGGGGTACGTGTTGGGGCTGCGACGGTGGGAGAAATGAATTATAAAGTGGCTAACACGGTGAACGGTACTGCAGTGTATCCAAACGAGTCTGAGGTCGATCGAATCTCCGCTGATCTCTAACGTGAGTGTGCAGCACGACTGCGAGTTGTATATATAAAATAATTCATATTGTTAGAATCGTTTATTCCGACAGTGAGGTAATCGACAGTCTGATCTTGATCTTCAGAGTAAAAAGAAATAGTAGTTTTATAAAATATATAAGTGTTCCAAATAGCAGAGCTTTCGAGAGCTAAAGGTTGGTACCCGGAATTCGTACTTAACAAAATTCGTAGTTTCGCAACGAATATACAAATAGGAAAGTCATTTCAATGTTTATTACTGGAAATTAATTAAGAATTAAAAGGTCAGTGTTTGCTTGCTTATCTTTTTGAAAATATCCTCATTCGTTCAGCAAAGACCTTCAAATTTTGTCAAAATTGTAATTTAACGGCTGTGCTTGTGTCAACGTGCCAGGTATACGTGATCGTAACGCGATATCTATTTAATTTAGTCAACTCATCACGCACTCTGAGGAAATCATATTGGTCGTGGTAGTTAAATAGGCTGTTGATCTGAATGAAGACGATGATAATACTTTTATAATGAACAGTGAAGCGTCTTTCCGGCATTTCCTGTCATAAATAGTCGCGTTCATTAATCATTGTGATAATCTTAAGAATGGAACGATATTACCTTTATAATTATATCAATGGAGCATCTCTTCAGTGCTTCCTGTCATAAATCGTGGCGTTTATTTGATGACTGTGCTAATAATATGTTATTCTTTGATAATCATTTTTATCATCCGTTTTCGTTCATTTCTGAGAACTCCAGTGTTTCGAGATGTTGACACAAGTTTTTTTTTTTTTTTTTTCTTTTCAAATGCTTCTATAATCATTGTTTTTCCATATAAATATGATGGAGCGTATCGGGACCGGTTAAAAGTGTTTCAGAATGTCGTACGCTGCGTCAGTTACACCGGAATGTGCAGATCCATTTTTGGGACCTAGTCTCGCTCAATCATGTCGTGGATCACAGTTTCTCTTGTTCATGACCCTTCTCGATACTTTCGTACGCTCGAAAAAGGAAGTGGCTCAGCTGTGCGAACGTGTACGACCCGTCGATCCAGCGGATTATTATTACGACTTTATCGTAGTTGGAGGTTTGTAAAAAATCATTATTTCGAATGACTGATTATCATTAAGTAAATTGACGATGAGGTGGTGGATGTTACGGTGGTGAGTTGATAAAGATAATTCTGTTGGTTCCTTAAAAAATGACATGCTTTCCTCGTTATGATCTCCTTTAAACAAGATCAATTATGACAAAATTGAGTAATTGAAATAAGGAATCCGGAAGCCGGTAAAAAGTATAATTGGTCAGTTTCTAAGGTTTCCGTGAGTCTGAAAAATTCTCATCACGTTTCAACCGTGCCTTAATCGCACACACACAATTATTTGGTCACGCTAACTCGTCAAATCGTCGCCAGCACGTGCCACCGTGTCTCGTGAGAAAACGGAAGTTCGCAAGTCTTGATTGCGGCCATTGACTGCACTTGATTACAAAACAAGAAAAGCGAAAGTGCACGGTCAGAGACTCGTCGCTGATGTTAATTGAATCGCGATGGGAGGGAGTGTGAGCAACTTTTATCGGCTGGTTTACTAATACAGTTTTGAAAAATCAGAAAACCTGATTACGCCCGAGTTATTAAGAGAAAGTAATACCAACTTTTTTTCAATTATTCACCGAGCATGATTTAATGAGCAGACACATTTAAAAAACGTATATCGTGACTATCTTTTTTTCCTTGATATATTATAATTGCAAATCCGAGTTCCTTTATTGATTACTGTACATCAAATGCAGAGCACACTTGCAGCCAGATAAAAAACGTCGTTGCTTGCATTTCAATTTATTTGGATGAACAAACTCATGAGAGAAAAAAATTGATCGAATCTATTTTTTTTTACGAGTATAAAAAAGCACGGGAAAAAAATTCATCGCACGAATAACTCGACGCCGGTATTATACAATCGATGATATATTTTATGGCAAAGTATTCAACGCGCTTATTCGTTTTTTTAAATTATATTTGTATTAAACTCATTGAGTTTGGGGCACACGTTAGTTATCTTTGTTGACCACATCCAGACACGTACATATTTAACATTTGAATAGTTCATGTATGCAAATATGTAAATGCATTTGTTGTATCAAAGTGTAGCGAATGGATCTCGATAAAAAGCTTGGCACGCACTGGAAACGATTCGTGTAGAACTTGCGGCAATCATAGATACCCTGTGGCTCATCTCATTCAATCTCTCTTTTGTCCTTTGTTACATTTTATCGATGCTTTTTACTAGTAACGAGACATAGGGCTCGTTGAAATGCTTTGTACGTTCACAGTACCTGTTTGTCTAAAATAAACAAAATTATCACAATTTTGCGAGCGACGAACGTCATCGACGTTTCATACCCGCTCGTCCAATCGTCATTCGTCGATTATTGGACCGTGTCACGTTCACATCAACGCAACCGCTCAAATTCATCCGGGTGCACATAGTTTAGATGTGAAATTAATACAAACAGGTTATTTATTCAAGCGACTAGCGGTGATTGCTGCGTCATTAATTTGATTCTGCTCAGCCCTTCTCCATCTCTTTATCACTTCCTCGCTCTCTCTGTCTCTATCTCTTCCCCTGTCCACCTATCTTATGCTCTCTCTTTCTCCCTACCCTCGCAACCAAAATGTTGTTTGCATTCCGTCTAATTTTCAGCAGCGATTCTCATATTATCGTCATATGGAATTACGGACAATTCAACGAGATGCCCTACCTACAATTATTACCACAGCTAGTCGCTTCATTCGTACACTAACCATCTATAGTATATTGGTATCTCCCGCGCTCGTTCCACTACAAAAAACATTTGGTATTCAGCTAGAAAATCCAAAGAATGATACACGCTGGTGGTTCATACAGATAAATTTGTTGGTGTTGAGTTTACACATAATATTCGTTCCAATTAATTTAGATTTTATTCTCGCACTGGTGGTTCTTGATTGAGTAACGACAAAAATTCCTTCGAAAAATGTCGAAAAACGACAAAAAAAATATCAGTTTTATTGTAATGTAGATGATTATACTTTTTATTCACTCGATTTCATTTTTGTAAAATATAACTTTCCACAATGCTTGGCTTGCTCGTATTTCTAATTATTCCCAAGCTGCTTATTGATTATTTCTTCAATTCTTGTCTGAATTGTCTATGTCCTGGTGTCCCGATAAACATGGTGCCCAAGTGACGTTCAAGGAATTAATCGAAAGATTATTTTCTCTCTCTCTCTCTTCGTTTTCTACCGCGTTCTCTCTCATTACGGCCAGTGGGCACAGATACGGTCTTCAATTTCTCCGGAATTTATCGATAACTTCATCCAGAAAGAGTACCTTCGTAATGCCCCTTTATCTACGCGAGAAGGCATGCAAAGCTTGAGAGTTATAACGAGTTTGGAAAATTTTAACGGAGTCGCCGTTTTCACGAAGCTCAACTTTCTCGCAACTATGCTTGCCTCACAGATCTCTCTTCCTTGCTCTTGACACATCTTTAGCCCTTTTATGAAGATAATGTCGAGAGGATAGAGAAAGAAAGGAGGGGCAATCTTTCTACGTAACAAGTGTTCACGTTATTTTGTTTGAAAATAATTCGGAAATTGAGGGGATTGAGATTTACGAAAAAAAAAGTTTGTTTCCAGCTACCCGAAGAACGTTATTTATTTACGAAATTATTATAAATTTTCCATCACTTCGATGTCATTCATTTTCGTGAATGTATTTTCAATTATAAAGAAACGATTCGTCGTATTCATATCAGGAAAGTTCGAAATTCGTCAAGTCATACTGGATAAAACAAAAATGAGCTTGAGAAAAATAATTTATCGACAAACTCATAGTGTAATGCAAAATTTTATCGGACAGTCGCACACGAGTTTACGTACGAGTTCAAGGAGTCGATTTTTCGACGAGAATGCGCTGTCGCACGCTACAGTCATTGAGCTATTCTCGTGACCGCATTCACTTTCGAATCTCGGGCGGGAATCGAGTACAGCGTTTTTGTCGAGCGAAGTAAGTTTGTCCCCGACATTGCTCGTTGCACATTGCATGCATATCGCGCACTCCATGCGAACTCAGTATTCGGATGTGAAAAATTGAATTATCTTCATTTCATAAAATTTTCAATGTCGTTTCCAATAATCAACCAAAAAAGAATCATTTGCTACGTAATTTTTTTTTCCTCTTGGCATTGATATTTTTTCAAAAAATCAGATGCGATAGTCCAAAAAAAAAAAAATGCTGCATTTTTTTAGAATAAATAATAAAGCACATAGCACACATATGCACATGATTGAAAATCTTCGTGCCTCATTTCAGCTGAGTTCTCAAACCTCCGAGAATATTTCGCAAGGTTTTGCTAAGCGAATTTTCATTTGTGCAACCCGAACCGCTACAGAATCATTGGGCCGTAGCTACTAAAATATGAAAGAGCCTTCGTTTCGTTGGGAACGTTTCGCGTTTAGTAAAGAATGAGCGACTGCAATATTTCCGCTTCACTCGTTGCTGGAAAGCAAAATATATAATAAACAGACTCGACGTATTGTCCTCACTATAGCGGAAAAAAAAACAAGTGCAGATAACAATAAACGATTGAAGAATTTAACGGTAAAGGAAAAACGGATAACAGGGGTAATGGAAATATCCAAGAATTGAGAAGAACGATTGTTCAGGTGTGTTGCAACTTCCGTTGGTCACAACGGTGTCAAAGTTAATCCTCTAATCGGAAACTTTTTTCTTCAATTTATTAAGGTCTTGGTAATGATTACTCGCCCGTGTGCTCGTTCTCTCAAGGCACGTACAATTTGCAAGAATACTCTTCCTGGTATTTGCGTTAATTATTACAACGGAAATTGTTAGTCAAAGGTGGAGACAGCATTGCGACTTTTTAATCACTTTCATTGTCTCCTGGATAATAGACTGTTGCGTCAAACCGTGCATTCTTTCGATAGAAAGATGCTTGTCGACTTTTTGTATATAGCAAACTTTTTGTCGTTTATTTTTCTCGTTTTCCAACTGTTTGGTCGCGCTCGTTACGTCAGTGATTAACGGGTCGGCTCAATCATAATATTCCAAGAAGACGACGTTGTTTTTTTCTTCTTTGGATGTCATGAACCTTTGAGAATCTCTGATGTCAGCCATGATAGTCATTTGATGATATTCAGGAACTCAGGCCTTTGTATATATTGGACATTGACCCGTTTTTTTTTGTGAAGCAATATTTTTATTGTCAACCGGCCGGCCGTAGTAATTGGAAACTTGAAACTAGAAAATGTTAATTTTATATAATTAGCCTTAAAGTAAGAATAGCAGGCCTATTGATATACAATCGAGGTCATACTCGAAATGAAGTATAAAACGTGAATTATCCACATTTTGTACGAGCGTCAACAAGTTTAATGTACGCATTTCCTGACACACGTTGGACGAATGTACAAACACTGTTGAGCACGTAAATAACTGAAGCAGGTAATAAAAATTCATTACCATTCACTGCTCTAATTGCGTCAAGGAGCGATTGCTTAATTATTCAGAGGAAGCGCATAGACTTGCGCACATTGTTGTCAATGACAGTGCAAATTTTCTGGGAATGTTATTTTCTGTAGTATTACAGAGTTGAAGAAATGGGATGTCTTCACCTGCTTTGTAATTTGCATAACTCGTAAATCACATCGAGAACGAAAACATAGTTGACAAAGCGATGAAGAGATTTATCAATGGCCCAGTACTGTGCCAACTGGCCTGGTGTTGTCTCCAACATTGGGGCGACATTGGCTTAGAGGCGGGATGTTGCACTGCTCCAACTTCTGACTGACAGGGTTTGAACAGCGTTGGTACCGACACTGGCCCAACGTTGGCCCAGCATCGTCTTCTGATTGCTTACCATGGATGAAAATAATATATTATTTTATTTACTGTTATTTTTATTAAATAATCGTCACTCCTTGGCTACATAAGATTGTTTATTATTATGAAGATTATATTTAACGGAATATAAAAAAAATTGAAGAAACAATAGCGTCAATTTGATGGAGTTTCATATTTTCTACCGGAGCGAGGATTTGAAATGCGTATCTACCATTACGTTTCTAATGCCAACCTAACTAACCCGGGACACTAGCCACAACGCTATCGACTACTTTGCAACGGAGTGGTGTAATTCGTAGTATAATTTGCATGATATTATGCACTAAAATAAGTAAAAGTAGAAACGTTAGTTGCGATGTAATTTAGTATTTTATCATTTTCATAATGACAGAATTCGTTCAAGAAGTTAAACATTATTTGGATTGCATTTTTTTAAACACAAAGTGGTAACTTCAAAACAACGAAGAAAAAATTAATTTTCACAAAGGTTAAAAGATGAACATGCTCTGATACGTGGTCGTGATACAACATGATATGCACTTGACATGGACATGCAAATATCAATATTCTAATAAAATAGATACATATGTTGAAAAATATCAAATATAAGAAATCAATACCGGTCCAGAATCTGTTGAATGGCTACATTGTATGCCGATCGTACATTCGGTCGTATATACACAGCAGCGCCAAGCACCGGCAAACAGCATTGCCCCGGCGTCTGGGCGAACGCTGTTCACCAATCGTTTGGCTGCCGCTCGTAAGCCAACCCTGGTCAAGACTGGGTTGGTCGTCCGATGCCGACGCTTAATGTGAGCATTGGTTCAACATAAGTAAATATGCTGGCCCAACGATGGTTTTAAGGGGTCGATAACCCAGCATCGCACCAAGCAACGGGCGTATGTTAAAATGAAATTTACATGGCCAAGTTCCCGTTCTAGTTATTTTATGAAAAGTAGATGACATACTTAAGTAATTCACGACGTTCAGGGTTTTACAGTCGAATGACGATATGAATCCATTTTTATGTGTATAAACAGGTGGATCAGCCGGAGCCGTGGTCGCGAATAGACTGAGCGAGAACCCCAGCTGGAAAGTTTTGCTGCTAGAAGCGGGTCCAGATGAACCACCAGGAGCTGATGTGCCCAGCATGGTTGCAATGTTCTTAGGCAAGTTTGAATCTTTCATTGTTGACCGTTTTTCTATGGCGTGTGGTGATTGATATTTAATCTATGTCAGTTTGTCAGTTCACTTTCTGAATATGACGTCTGAAATTTTGAAAGAATTAAGAGTTCAAGTATTCGAATGCAGGTACGGATATTGATTGGCAGTACAGAACAACGAATGAGGCGAACGCGTGCCTGTCGGACGGCGGCTCATGCGGCTGGCCGCGTGGTAAAAATCTTGGTGGAACGTCAGTCCATAATGGTATGATGTATGTGCGTGGACATGCCAAGGATTACAACAATTGGGCAGCGATGGGTAACACTGGTTGGTCGTGGTCCGAAGTTTTGCCATATTTCATACGGTCCGAGAACAATGCCGAGATTGATCGCGTCGGGAATGTCTATCATGGTACTGGCGGGCCCCTTAACGTAGAAAGATTCCCATGGCAACCTCCTATCACTGGGAATATTCTTGACGCTGCCTTGGAAAGAGGTTACGGACGTACGGAAGATCTGGCGGGTGATAACATAACGGGTTTCACGGTTGCTCAGACGAACAGCAAAGACGGAGTACGGGTCAGCAGTGCCAGTGCTTTCCTCCGACCGATTAGGGATCGTGCGAATCTGCATGTAGCACTGAACGCAACAGCCACAAAGATTCTTATTCAAGACTTCAAAGCAGTCGGAGTTCAATACATTCAAAATGGTGAAATGAGAGAAGCCAAATCTATGAGAGAAGTTATTGTTTCTGGTGGAGCGGTTGATTCCCCGAAGCTCCTTCTCCTCTCAGGAATCGGGCCAAAACGTCATCTGGAGAGTGCCAACATTCCAGTTATCAGAGACTTGCCAGGGGTCGGAGAAAACCTCCACAATCACATTTCTTATACGCTTTCTTATACGATCGATGAACCCAACGTTTATGATCTCAATTGGGCTTCCGCCGTGGAGTACCTGAGTTTCCAACAGGGTCCAATGTCTTCAACCGGACTCTCACAAATCACGGGGGTCCTTGCATCCAGATACACGACTCCCGATCATCCTGACTTACAATTTTATTTCGGTGGATATCAAGCAGCCTGCGCAGTCACGGGAAGTACCCAAGACATACAGGATAATGGAGTCAATGGAAATCGTCGCACCATCAGTGTTTCACCGACGAATCTCCGCCCAATCAGTAGAGGTATTAAACATTTTTCTCGCTTCTTCAGATTTCAGCACTTTCGACAACACTTCACTCACTGACTTACTTGAGAATGTAATCACCATCAAAAATCAATCGATTGATAGTCGAATGTAATTTGCAGGCAATCTTCGTCTAAACATCACTCACCCGTTGGACAAACCGATAATATGGGGAAATTATCTGGGCAACCCCCAGGAAGTTGCCGTGCTTGTTGAAGGCATCCAGCTCGCCATTTCACTGATGAACGCGTCGTCAATGATTAAGCTCAAAGCAAATTTAACTTCGACCCCTCTCACCGCCTGCTCCAAACATCTGTTCTTGTCGAATGAATACTGGGGTTGCGCTGTTCGACAGGATACTGGGCCGGAAAATCATCAAGCAGGCTCCTGCAAAATGGGACCCGCTAATGACCCAATGGCGGTGGTAGATCCACAGCTCAAGGTCTATGGAATTCAGGGTCTGAGAGTCGCCGATACATCGATTATGCCACAGGTAAGCCCAGTCAAGATTGACCTTTGACTTCAATCATTTGATGCGTTATTTATGTTTGGCCAAAATCGTCCATCACCCAACACTCACGTTTTTCGTGTCACCAGGTAACTTCCGGAAACACCGCTGCACCTGCCATGATGATAGGCGAAAGAGTAGCAGCGTTCATCAAACAGGACTGGATGGGCCTTCCGAATCACTGGCATGGGAAGTTTTGCAAATTCTGTCAACACTTCAATGGATATCATAGAGCGTAACTAAGCAGATAGCTATCCAGTTCCTAGTCATGAGCAGATGTATCGAGTATTGTTCGAAATTTGAATGATGTTTAAGCCAAAAAGGAAAGTTATGTATGGGTTCATAGTTGTATCTTTTACTCAAGAACCCTGGAAGGGGTCTAACGTTTGTTTTCTACCGTTGACGCACTCGAAATAATCAAAATGATGTGGCAAGCACTAGTAATTAAAACTTCGACGTGTGCAGCATATATAAATATTCAAGCTATAAAGATATAGGAAGATTGCCAGCTCTGTGTCAGGTATCAAGTTTATGAGCGGGAGTTTGCTGTAACCTTCAATCTCCCTGAATTTTCATTTTTCAACCTGAATTTTAATTAGTCGATAAAGTATTGTTCGTTAATGGATTGTATTGATTGAATTCATAGCAACAGAATTTGGTTCACTTTTAAGTTTACACATTCATCCGTTTCTACCTCAGTGTGTATACTATTCACCAACTATGGTTTGTCCGTAACTACAATTATTCAAATACATTTACAGAACTTCCGAGAAAGCGCTTGTACAACGAATCTATGTATTCAATCAACTGCTTGCCAAATAAATTCTGTATTCTACAAAAACTTGGTAGCGTAAACGTTTTTACTTCAGGAAATTTTGATAAAATAAGCAAAAATTGTGACTGGAAAATAATTGCTTTCGTGGTTTTTTTAGAGCTCCATGCAATCGTCTTGTTTGCCTATGTTTCCACGAAAATTTAAATAATAATAGACGGGTATTTTCCTTAACGGAAAAAAACGAAATATTTCATTCCACTGCATTGCAGAACGAAACTTTCCGAATTGTTCAATATCGCGTTTTCGTAGGAATCAAAACTAACAAGTAATTGAATGATGTTGATTCGTTTCGACGCGAAACACTACTATAAAAAATAAAACGTTAACATTCCTCGGACACGTGTGACAATGTATCGTGAAAAATCACTAATGGATCTAGGCTTGCTGAATACATTATTGTAACACAAAAGCAACAAGATAACTGGCTGCAAATGAAGGATCCAGAATTCCTGGCACATTCATCAAAATGCCTCGTACACGAAGATTGACAGGCGCGCCCTATTCGTATGCAACTTGGTTGGTCATTGTTTAAAATTCATTTTCGATGTCGTCCGCAAGTTTTTCATTAGCACGTTGTACGCAGGATGGTTCTTAGAAGAGTGCAATAATCGCACGAAATTCACGCTGCACTGTGGTCAAAGTGAGTGCTGCTTCGTGTCATTATCACTGTACAGACGCGCGTCGGCTGACACGATTTTCTTCATTTTGAACGCATATTTATGGGCCTCCATTTACTTCCGCGAACCTTAAGTGTAGGTGATATCGTTGACACAGAATAATGATAGCACCGTGATGTGTATTTAACGAAGACACGGAATGATGTAGCTGTTATTTTTCCTTATCAATCTTTTCAGCGATAACATTTCATCGAGTGCAAAAATAATTTGGGCTCCGTATAAATAGAAAGGCCCCAATGTTTGCTCGATACCATACCAGTTCCTGCGAGACAACTTGGTTGGCCGGGCACGTCATCGAGACAATACTAGAGAATAATGGTTCGTTCATAAATTCTATCCACGTTGGAGTGAATATTAATAACTTCAACGATATTAATGTTTGGATTTCTTGATAGGCGCTTAATTACAAAGCAAGCCCTTCAGCATGCACGCAACCGTTTGTTGGAGGTCCGCAATTGACGGATGTTTGCACTGCAAACAGCGTTGCTATTTTTCTTACTGTCCTCAATAGTTTTGTCAGAACGAGTAAGAATATCGGTGATCCATGCGGCCGAATCAAACCCACAGAAAATCCAAGGTCAAGTTACGATTTCATCGTTATAGGAGGTAACGGAAAGAATGGAAAATAGGGTGTATGGCTTTCTGAGAACATGAAGTTGAACGATGGTAAAATTCTTTCAGGAGGTGCCGCAGGTGCAGCCGTAGCAGCACGATTGAGCGAAGTCCCGGTGTGGAAGGTTCTCCTGCTGGAAGCTGGTCCTGATGAACCTCCTGGTACGCAGGTTCCAGCCAACTTTGCAGTTTTTTTGGGTAAGCGATTTGCAGCGACGATTTTAAAGAGCAAAGACCAGTTGCTGAAGCAAGAATTGCTCTTGCCATAGGAACTGAGATCGATTGGCAATATAAAACAACCAATGAATCCAACGCTTGTCTTCGATATAATGGTTCTTGTGCGTGGCCGCGGGGTAAGAATCTTGGGGGTACTACCGCTCATCACGGAATGGCTTATCATCGTGGAAACGCAAAGGATTATACGAAATGGGTTGAAATGGGGAACGTTGGATGGTCCTGGATCGATGTAAGCGTTCATTTGACAATTCGTTCAAATGTTATTTGTACTTCCTCCTCTCGTTTCGCCAGTGACAAATGGAATGTTCGCAAATCCAGGTTTTACCATTTTTCATGAAATCTGAAAACAACCGAGAGATCGGTAGAGTGAGTCCGGCTTACCATGCTACCGGTGGCCCAATGACGGTTGAGAGATTACCCTGGCAGCCGCCCTTTGCCAAGTCCCTATTGGCAGCAGCGGTGGAAACTGGTTACGGTGTAACAGAAGACATGACTGGCGCGCAGATCACAGGTTTTACGATTGCCCAGACGATGAGCAAGAATGGTGTACGCCAAAGTTCAGCAGCTGCGTTCTTACGACCGATCAGAGATCGAAAAAATCTTGATATTGCGCTTAACGCGACAGCAACGAAAATTGTAGTACGCAAGAAAGTCGTTCGGGCGGTTGAATACGTTGTAGTAAGTGAAACGGAATCTCATTAATTTTGCAGACGGTTTTTCGTGGTTTATGAAGCTCTGAAGACATTCCGCAGAATCTGTTTTCCCAATATTCATGGAATTTCTTTGTGGTTCGTGCAGAATGGTGTGAAGAAGATTTCCAACGTCAAACGCGAGGTGGTGGTATCCGGTGGTGCCGTCAATTCACCGCAACTTTTGCTTCTTTCGGGAATTGGGCCTAAGGAAGACCTTAAAAGAGTTGGAATTCAACCAGTTCATAATTTGCCTGGAGTCGGAAAGAATCTTCATAACCACGTGTCTTTCGGGATCGATTATACGGCAAACGGCCAGCGAACCACGAGCTATAACGCGGCCGACGTCGATGTATACTTGCAGAACCAAACTGGTCCATTGGCATCGACCGGCATGGCTCAAATGACTGGGATTCTTGCTTCCAAGTACACAACACCTGATGATCCGGATATGCAGTTTTTCTTTGCTGGATATCAGGAATCCTGCAAGTTTGATTCAGCCGTGGATGTTGGAATTCACGGTAATGACAATCCCGTTCGATTCACTGCAGTCAACATCCATGCCAAGAGTCGAGGTACAGATATCATTTCTTTCAGAATACGCAGAATCGCATGAGATCTTGTATTTCAGAATCTGCAAATCTGTACTGTACGGACAGAGTTTTGTGGATGCAGTAAGAATTGTCCTTCTGGCATCCAATGAAATACAAAATCGCTTGAATGCAAATTGTCTGTGGGCTCTAGACAAATCACTGTCTTCCATTTCACAGGAGTCCTTCAATTAGCGACTAAAGATCCGTTGCAGCATCCAATCATTTGGAGCAACGATCTTGGGGATCCAAAAGACGTTGAAGTTTTGATAGAAGGAATTCACGTTCTGAAGAACATCGCTCACTCGAAAGTTATGACATCGTTAGGATTGAAACTTGCATCTCAACCATTGAAAGAATGCTCGAAACACGAATTTTTGAGTGACGATTACTGGCGATGTGCAGTGCGTTATGACACCAGGCCTGAAAATCATCAAGCTGGCTCGTGCAAAATGGGTCCTGCCACCGACCCACTAGCAGTCGTCGATCCTCAACTACGAGTTCACGGAATTAAGGGTCTTCGTGTGGCAGACGCTTCCATCATGCCTGCTGTTAGTACAAACTCTCAATTCTTGTTCCAACATGAATCTCGATGGAATTTTTTATCATTACATTTCAATATTTAAACCAGGTTGTTTCTGGGAACCCTCATGCTGCCATCACAATGATCGGTGAACGCGCGGCCGATTTTATTAAGAAGACATACAAAAAGTATTCGATGACGTGATCAAATAGAATGTCTGAACATCCTTTCCCTGTATTGATGGCCGAGACACCAACAAACAAAATAAGCGAGATTAAAATTGAACTACAAGTATTATCGTCCTGACGAGTGAAATCCTAGAAGTTGTCGGTTTGATAATGAAATTTAGCATGTCGACGATTCAATTCAACTGTTAAGGAATAAATCAATTAAAGCAAAAAAAAAAAAAAACAACTAGTTTTTTATTTTCAGTAGATGAGAGAAAAAAATAATGATGAAAAGTGTTTAGTTGAGTTTTGGAGATAAACCGAGGATCACGCCCTCGGTTTATCGAGGAAGGAACGATGAGATAAACAAAAAAGATAAATAAATAAAACATCCAGCTTGAAACACAAGGCACTTATGTGTAGAGCCTCGTGTTCGTGGTGGTCGGGTAGCCGCGATGTATAGGAAGGATATTCCTGCCCTTACATCGTCAGGAGCGTAACGACTGCTTTGAATTTCATGAGAAAGGCTGAGAGGTGAGAGCGCGCCGAGAAAAGTAACGAGCGAGAGAGAAGAAGTCAGTAAATGGGAGCGAACCAACGGCTACGGTGGCAAATAAATTCATAGGTGGCTCGGAGTGGCGTTGGTTGCAACTTCGTGGTCTGTGAACATATACAATATACATTATACGTATAAAATATACATATATCGTAGAACTCGATATAAATAGAGCCTCTAGAACCAGCGCCTTTCTATTCGCGAAGGTATAACCATAAGTCAAAGTGGATCCACTACAAACGTGCTTTGACGCTTCATCGACCTCCGACCGGAAGTAACCTCTCGATACCTTCAGTACCGATAAATTCAGTCGATCAACTTGCATTATAGGGTTTTCAAGATGTTTGCTACAAGCAATTCTGTCGATCCTTCCATAAGCTCATAATTTTATTGCACTTGGAATCGTTCTTAAGATTGTACGTTTGTACCTTCTGCTAGAAAATTCGTTCTTCCTTCCTCGGGGTTTCTGTTTAAAAATCTTTTTGCAAAAATCTTCTATTAATAATGAAGTAAACGAGATCGCAATCAGAACTGAATTTTATTGAACGAATGAAGATGACTTAAATTTCGAATCCTACTTTTTGACTGCCATCATTAGTAGACTCCTTTTCAGCCATGACCAAGAGTCAAGAAAACTATTGCTAATCAATGAGATAATAATGAGCAATTTTTCTCGACAGACAAGCTAAAGATTCTGGTCTTATTAAGCAACTTTTTCTTTTATATTTTGCTCTACTATTCTCTTGCTAGACAGAGCGAGATAGGGAGGGAAAAAAAAAAATTTATAACGCCAGACTGCGTCTGTGGACATTCTACTCATCTCTCCCTCGGCTAGTTGAACCGCCAGCCTGTCCAACTATACCTTGTAGTCTGGGAACTTAATAAGTCTACATTAGCGCTGCATTACAGCCCTCAGGGGAGTCATAATTTTCAGCTTCAAAGAGCATTATGCAGACGCGACGAAGTGTCGAATATTTCATTATACGATAATTCCAACGTTCCTACCACTTTTACCACTACCTAATCGCGCTTTTCTCATAGCAAATTTTTATATTCCGAACGAGAGAACTCGGTGTATAAATGTTCCTGAGATTCTCAGAAAAACTTTATCGCTTTTTTCTTCAGTTCTTTTTCTCAGACAATTCTAAAATCAAGGAATTAAATTCAATTCTTTGGGAGCAATTACTTTTTCATGAGGCAATTTCGCAACATTATTGTCCCCTGGGAATCATTTTTAATTCAATTAGCAGAGTTTTTAAATATCACGTCGTTTGAGAGTCAACCGAAATTTTTGATATCCAGAAAAATCTCCTTTTGGAGTGTCTATCCAAATGCAGCAGTTCCCGAGTTCACAACAACTTTTGGATTACATAGTTTTCACACTCGCGGTCGAGCGGCTGCTGCGGCCTCTTAAGAGGTCGGATACGCGTAACCTCAATAATTTCTAGTCCGATGAAAAATTGATTAATCCATTTTCTGAATAATATGGAAATTTAGTGTCAAAGGAAAATATTGAAAAAGATAAAAAAATGTAATGGATTAGAGACATATTGCCGTCTAACGTTTACATCCGTTTATTTCAGTGGCTATTTGTTCGCTACTCGTCGCGGAAGGTAAGAAGTTGAGATTTATCCTGCAAGCAGGTTGTAAAAAGTATAGATATCCGTCGCTGTCTTGACCGAGCTACACGGGATCTCTAAGAGAGAAACAAATCTCTCGCCGTGGCGACGGGAATCTTGTCGCGATACGACGACGAGGATGCGCTTGCTTCCGGTGCGGGAAAGAGCCACTTTTGTCACGTCCGCGATGACAAATTCCAGTAAATTTCTCACTGCCTTGCGACAATGGTGAAATTTCTCGAAGCGAATACAAACTCTCTAGCTCTTGATCTATTTTTTATTTCTCTCATTCGTCGATGTCACTGATGTGATGCAGATGCTTCACGTTTGTTGTCTTTTACCAAATGTGAATACATTTCTTCGTGAATGTCGCATACTCGAAAGAACTGCAAAAGAGAAAATATATTTTTAAATTTAACAATAACCCAAGTTGTTTATTAAGCATTTAAGCGATGGCGATGATTGCATGGTCAGCCTTCAGCGGGGTCAGTACCTGGTTAAGAGACCGCAGGGTTAGAAGCAGTGAAGCAGACGAATCAATGGACTCGAAGTAAGGAAACGGTTTCGTATAAATCCGAAGTCCGTGCAATCGCAAACAAAAAAACTCAAACACGTTGAGAATCATTTGTTTCAAAGGCACACACTTCTCCCTACCGCTGTGTGAGAAATATTTTTGAAATCACACACGAAACTCTAGACCAGAATTTCATAATAAAGAGCATCGGCGACAAAGGCCGTTTGAGAACACGTGCCTGTCGCGTGAATATTTACAAAAAAACGATTCGATGTTGAATAGACATTATAGCATTCGGAGCAATCAAAGGTGTAATGGTGGACCACTGTGATATCTACAATGCTCTACAAATACTCGATATTTCGCTTAGTTCTGGGATATCCCCAGGGAATTCGTTTTGCCATTATATACAATCGGAAAAAATTGCACATGATTTTGTCAACTCTGGTTATTCTACCCAGCCGGAAAATTCCAAAGACCCCGCAGGCGTCCAGCCTTTTAGGTTTCCCCATTTTTAGTTTTATTCCATAAATTCTGTGAATAGTTCAAAAAATACGGTCTCCAAAATGCAGACTCCATTTTTCAAAATATAAAACGCAAAGTCAATGATACATCTGTATTATCCGTGGAACGATTCTGTGCACTCATGTTTTTGAAGCAATAACGAATTCACAATTTGTGCTGCAAAAAACGCAACAAAGTTATCTCCGAGTATATTGCGGGATATTGAGAAAAAAGTGAACAATAATTGTGTACGTAGCATTAAAAAAAAAAAAAAAAAATCGGATGGAGAAATATAAATGCGCTCTGACAAATACCAGAAATATGAGATTTTTTCGTTCGTGTTCACATGGGAGATAAAAAAAAGTGTGACAGATTGGAATGACCCGAGAAAATGGAAAAGTCTGGCCATAAAAAAGGAGGTTTTCGGATAAATTGAGAACGAAGCCTCGAGGCTTTATATCGAGTTCGTTCGGTATTATAAAATCGATCGTAGATCACCAATGCTGACCTGACCACTTCGTTTACATCGAGAAAAAGTGCACACAGGTATAAATTACAGTGATTGAAAGCTCGTGTGATCCAGGGCTCGATGAAGAGTTCTCGTCAAAGCCAAAGTGGTGATACGTTAGCCACGAAATCTTTTGAGGCTCCATAAAGCAAAATAGTGTAATACCGTCGTTGTTATCAAACCGTCAGCTTGTATTCGTGTTTCTCCATTATGCAGCGAAAGCCATCATTATCGTATCTTGTGACATTATGCCTTGCATCAAAGTGGCATAAAAGCTGTTTCATCAAACGAACCTCACATGTCGAGTATTCGGATGAGTAGAGATATTCCGATAAACGCAGATATAAGCAGCGAAAATAATGTCTAGTGCTCCGAGGCATGGGGTTTTATACATTTGATAATTTATTTTCCATTGCGCTCCAAAGGGATTGCGATTTTCAAAATAAAATAAAAAGAGACTCAGTGTTTTATCGACCGCTCGTAAAAATTCAGTTCAACGCATCGAGCGGTCCTCGCAACGATTATTGAAAAATTCACCATTTCTCGACAATAATGAAAAACCTTTCTGTCACAAACTTTTTCATATTTACGCTCGCGTCAAAAAATTATTACTTAATTCAAATCATAAAAGGAATGACTCCAACAGACAGAGCTAGGGAAAGAGAGACAGAGGGAGCGAGAGAGAGAGAGAGAAAGAAAAGGGGAAAGCGACAGAGTAGAACGGAATTGAATAGTTTCTATCAATCCGATAGGATACTGCGCGTTCCTTTGACAAACGACCACATATATGGAACACACATTTCAAAAACAGACACTATGGGAACGAATAAAAGCCTCAGACAGATCAACTGTGCAATCCAACATACACGAGTACAAAAAAGGAGGAAACGAAAAATTAAGCAATATTTAGTAAAGCTTCAAAAGATACAATAATCTGATGACAACAAGAAGTGATTTCCGATACACGAAAATTCAAATTGCTTACCAGGCAAGAAAACCGAAGAGCAGGGGGTCGGGGGGCACTATCTATACACATTCTGGGAATATTTTATCGTGTGGGAAGAGAAAGCAAGAACATTTCAGAGAATAAACAAAAGCGATTGTACGTGGATGAAAATAAAAATGATACATGGGTGTTTTAAGGCTCGTTCCGGGTCATGGGTAGCGAAGCATGTTAAGGCTTTGCATCTTTTTATCTTCCGCGGGAAAACACATACAGCCACCCGATTTGTCAGTGTTTCATAAATGGGTTGAGGGGAAACTGTATTAACAAATAAGACGATGAATAAAATAATCAAAGTGCGTACCACTTGTTTTGAAATTTTCCAATCGGATCGCTGAAAAGGACTGATTTGAATTATTCCGTATTGGCGTCATCTGGTGGACATCAATATCTTCTCGATTTTTGCCATGTTCATTCGATCACCTGCATCCATCAACCTTTGAATAAAAACCTGAATAAAATTGTGCACGTCCTACAAAATTGGGTGGAAGTTTCCGTCAGGGTCAATCCAGCTTCGTCCATTTATTATTCGTCAATGTCAAAGCTATGGGACTGAGGAAAGAAAAAAAACAAATAGCTCGACTTCGAGGGTAAAGACTGAAAAATTGCCTGTAGTTTGAAATATTCGACTATATTATTCGCAGATATACGAAAAATCATATTTTGAATCAATGTCAAAATTTGATATAACAACGAAACACAACTGTTGCCAATTATATTTGCTTGAGGAAACAACGTTTTGAAATACAACATAGAGATAAAAAAAAGCATCGATCTACAAAAATATATTTTCTCTCTCGTCAGATTCGAGATTTATGCATCGAAATTTCGTTCTATATCGACCCCGCTCGGGTATTGGTATGAACGCCATGCCACTCTTCGGTATCTGTATTTATTTTCTATCCATTCTCGTAGTTTCCACCCTAGTTACGATACACAGAAAAGGACAGTGATAGATACAGAGTAGAATCGGGAGGTAGACGAGTGGCCAGTAGCACGAGAAATCGTCGAACGAACCAACGCGGTACTTCCGGTTTCCGGTTTTCATCGAGTTCGGCTACTCTCTCGCGTAGATATGCGTAAAGCCGCTTTTTGCCGGAACTGGAGTTCTGCATCCCTCTGGATCCCTCGAATTCTCCCGTCAAACGTTTCGTCATATCTATACAGAATGCATGGTGCTTCAGTCTCCCGTTACTATATAGACAATACCCGAATTTTAGCCACAATCCTATGACAGCCACGGGTTTATGTTACATTTGTGATCCTACGGTTCCCGACGGTTCCCTATGGATACCTTCCTGAGTCTTCGTTTCGCTTCCTTCAATCCTCTTTTTACTTGCGCAAACCGATCGCCCATAGGAACAACAACTTTTAAGCAAAAATCAAGTTCGATTTAAGCCGAATATAAGCGTAAATTTGTATCCAATCATTTTTGTCAAATCTGCACTGATTGGGAGTCAGAAGAGCAACACGTGTGGCTCTTCGCACGTGGCGTGTGCCATCAAAATGTTGAAACATTCAAACAGTTATGATGAAGCACGAATAACATATCGGCCGATGCGATGAATCTTTTTTTTTTAACGCGCGGCAATAATTTTTGGAGAGCGAGCTGCGATCCTATTTGTGAGAGTTGCATCAATGAGAAAGTATTATTCGTAGAAAGGTGACAAAAGCAGTGGCAGACTCCACGTTATTGAAAAACGATGCCAATTCAAAATCTCCAGTTGAATGAATGATTGTTTTGCAAGCTGTTAATATTCTTAAAAATAAACCAAAAAAAAAAAGCAAAAGCGTAGAAAATTACTGAACTTGCATTGCGATTGATTAGTTTTCTCGCCATCCCTTATACACAACTCAAGAGAGAACATAAACATGGCTAAGAAAAGACACCTGCAAATTGCCAATTAGCAAGGTTTCGTTCACTCGTCCTTGTGTCTTTATTATTATTATTATTGTTATTATTATTATATTTTCACGTATGACAGTGGCGTTAAGAAAGACGAGGATGTAGGAAAGTAGTAAGGGTTGTAGGAAGAGGGAAAAAGTGTAGAACAACACGACGATTCCGATCTAGGCAAAGGCAGGGGAAGGGGAATCAACGATGTTGGTGTTTTTCACGAGACAGGATCGTCCTTTACCGGCGGGTCGGGCGTTCAGGGACTTTACGCCCGGGGGAGCTCGACTTTTATTTATTTTGCCAACATTTTATACCTCATGGGGTCGAAACCGTAGAGGATCCTGTGGAACAAGCTCCCTCTTCTCTCCCCGTCCTGTTGTGATCATATCCTTTTTTCACCGCTAAATGGACGGAAAGAGGGAGATGGAAGGAGCGACGAGAATACGAATGGAAGAGGGAAAAATTTAGAGGCTGCATCGAGAATTGTCGTCGTACCCCATACGAAGCGACAAATCGTTTGCTATTAGAACGCGATTGTTTCTATCGGAATATACGAGATTTTGCAGCAAGCGAGAAAACAAGCCCTGATGGGTATTCTTCATTCTCTATTCTGCCCAGCTCTTATATATGCACATAAACATGGGAGGGACCGTTTCGAAAGCACAACCCCTATAATAACGCCCCTTCCTTATTATCTCTTGAGTTCATCCTCGATTGATTCGCTTCCCTCGATATTTGACCTTATCCAATTTCCTCTGCGAACTTGAATCAGGTAAACAGATAAGAAAAATACTTCCTGCTTTGAATCGACTAGTGCTACGAACCCAAAACCCCGCGCAGACGCAAATACAATGATTACTTTTGCTTCTTAATATGCTGCCGATCGATTATTCATCCTCCATCAGGAACGTGAACTATCGTCCGAAACATCAATCAAAAATAATTGACCTATGGAATGGTTTCAGTTCAAGAAAGAAAGCAAAGAAAGCAAGTAAAAAATTCAATGGTACGCGAGCTGCCTTACAAATTTCTCGATAATAATTAATTAAATTTTGACTTCAACTTAACAAGCTTTGAACTTCATGTTAATGGTTATCGCAGCTCGCAATCCTACGTCGTTATCGAAGTACTTCCAACCCCGATAACGAGAGTATATAACATTCGGGTCAAAGGTGCTCTCTTCATTCTTCCAACTACGGCTCCTCAGACTGGTTATTATACCCACCGTACTTCGTGGCATTGTAGCAGTAGGGTAAGGTTACTTTTATCGTGGTAAATCCTGGTGAGAATTGGTACGTGAGGGTGGAAAATACTTTATCGAGCTCCAGCTTCGTTGTACAGAAGCGTAACACGGTTAAGGCATAGAGAAGAATAATTCCCTGTCGAAATTGAGACGTGATAGTCCACCATGTTATCGTTAAGGGCTTCTTAATGCTTTCACAGTTTTGATAACAACGGAGCACGAACACGAGTGCAAACATCTGCATAGAATCCATTATAAAGCCTTGTCCATTCGGCTTTCTTGGTCCGATATGCTTCGAGAAATATTGAAATATTAACGAATGCACAAACACACATTGAAAAATAGATCCGCGTGCACGTCGTACAGCAATCGTTCGTTCGCATTTGTGAATGGAAACCGTTCTCAAAAAAAAAAAATCGATCGATCTCGTTCAATGAGATCAGAAAAGAAATGTTTCATTTCCCGGAATAAAATGTGTTCTGTAAATTGCAAGCTGTTTGCTTATCATCAGCCATCATTGCAGTGAACGCCGTGGCAATAACGGTTTGATTCCGCGTGAGAAGAAAAGCCGCTTTAAGAAGAAGAGGCCAAAAGGAGGTTTAGTTATAGACTCGGATATTTCGCGCGCAGCTCTGTACAATGTTTACGGTAAAGAGGCTTCGACCACAGGTGAGCGTTCTCCAAGCATGCAAGACTGGTATAGGCGTACCCTCCTTATACTAATGGTTCAGTCGTGATGGTGTTGGTGCTTACATCACATGCGCAAGAGTTGGCTTTAACAAGCGATGCTATCTTCCTTAGATGAATGCCCTATTCCTTACCTCGACAATACGATAGTGGGTGAGGACTCGCTCGGCTCATCTTTTCATCGTGAACCACGATTGTATCGCAGAATACAGAGAACCTTACTGAAACTCCTCTTTCTCCTTCTCTCATACGTGGTTCGCAAGCACGCCATGAACCTCCGAATGAAAGCTTTCTGGGTTAAAGCTGATACAATCACATTGAAAAAGTCTACGTCGATAAGACTTCCAAATAATTGCTATAGAATACAAACATGATGAAATATGAAATGATGAAAAATGGAAAATGAATAGTCAACCAAAGCACAAAGATTTATCAACATTTGAAAAGCCCCATAAGAATCATTTTTCTTCCTTTTCCAACGACCTACGAGTACATAATTGTTGTACACCTTGCATCAACCAGCAATGGCTTCCCTGAAAAAGAAACAGTTGGCAGACTTCGTGTCATAAGTGCGCCGAGCTAAATTCAAAATTCGTTGGATGCGGAGCGCCGTGAAGAACGGTAGACGAAAGGTGGTGGTCGCGTAAGTTGTCGCTGAAAAGCCAAGGTAAAAAACGATTGCGTGCATTTTCCCTTGAGCTTTCGCATGCGCTCGGAAAATACGCGAGATTGTTATGATGTAGGCCGTCTCGTTCTAGACAGTGGGTGTAACGTGAACGAAAGAGGGGAACGGGATCATTAATCTCCTTTGCGGTTGAGAAGTTTCTCATTTTTTTAGTCCATATATATTTTTATTATTATTATTTTTGATGTAGTTATTTTATGATTATTTTATAAGGACACGCATCTCCGAATGAGCACTACTTTTTTGCACACATCTCACGAATCGTTGGGGCTTTGCGCTCGTCGGGCTCGCAAGGTAATTAAACCATGAATAAATAAAGGCGAGACGTAAATCCGGGACTTTTCCCTCTGTCCAGATTTTTTTCCTCACCACGTCGTCCTATAAAAAACGAGAAGGTCAAAACAATTAACGACCTGCTACTTCGAAGAGCGGTCGAGCTGTTTAGTCACGTTTCTCTGCACGACTATATGTACTCTGCTTAAAGACAGTCGACCAAAACATATTTGACACTCCTTAAATTACTTTCAAGGCCTAGTTACCGTTGTTTGTTCGAATGTAATTAGTGAATTTGTTATTTTCGTTTTTTGTTCTCTTCACGTTATCATTTTCTTTCGGTTTCTTGACTTAAAGTAAAATACAAAATATTATTCAAATATGGGAAAACTTTTGAATAAATATCCCATGAAAATATGTTTTAATAGAAGGTCGTAGAAAGTTTAATATAGAAATTCATAGTAATAAGGCTATAAAGGCTGGTATTTATCTCAATTTTCTTTCGTAGACTGAATTATCTCCCTGCACCGTTTTTTCTCATAATTTATTTGTGCGGAATTTCTCGACATGAGATTTCGTTCCTTCATCCTTTATGCCTCGTAAATAATACAAGGCGGAGTAATTAATTAACGAGACCTATGTATAATTAATTCTCGTCGGAAAAGAAGAAAAGATCGTAGCACATGAATAAAAAAGGTTTTTCCAACTGAATGGAACGAAAATGTAAATGGTTCGGAACATTTTTTCTCTGTTTCGATGTATTCTCGAGCGTCTTAATTATAGAAATAGAGTATTTCGCAGTTTCTGTGTTTATGCAGAAATGCATGGAGTGCCACTGACAATCAGAACCGGCGGAGATTAATATGTTGACGAAACTTCGCGATGGAAACTGGATAGATCGGCATGAGCCAAGACATAGAGGATACCGCGCGTGCTAGAATTTCCATTTTGGCATTAATAAGAAGACACGAACACGAGATGATCCATTAAACCTTCTGAAAGGAAATCGGTGGAAAATTACCATTTTTTCATGACTATAGGACAACAGATATGAATCGTTGACAGTTCAGCATCAAAGTTAATGGCCCATGAAGCTCTCGTCTATCGAGAAGCTTAGATCGGGTCGTAAGAGTAAACTCTTCTCTTTTCAACACTAAATATCCGTGTGGCCGACAAAACGTGATGGATATGTGAAAGGAAAACCCAGTGGAGGCTCTGAAACGTTTTCATTCGCTTGCAAGCACGACGATAAAGGAAGAGAGCGAGCGAGACAATTCTTCCTCGGTGAACTATGGATAACCCACTTAGATCGGAGAAAGTGTGAAGTTGAGAACAATTATATAACTCACCACTCTCGCTAGAATCCTTGTGTCTATACGACCCTTACACGCGATCGTCTTGAAATATATTTTCGAAATCGCAATTTTTGTTCCATTCATTCCTGACATTTAAAGATGAAACAAATTTGATGAAAATCCACACTTACGTTATTGAAAAAAAGTTCATCGTTTTCTACGAAGTATCCAACGAATAAATAAATTCAAAAATGTATTTACAACAATCATAGATTGGCAGCATCGATTTTTCGAATAGCGTCGAGAATCGTTATACGTGGAAATGTGAATCAGCATATGAAACCTGTGACGAACTCATGAGTAACCAAGAGCGAGAGAGAACGAGTGAGCGAGAGAGAAAACACACAAAAAATAAATGGGAAGGCACTAAGGACGAGAATAGGGAGAAAAAAAGAGATGTTTCACTTAACTAATAATACGAGACAGCAAGCAAGAGAGGGACGTACAACGGTAATGAACGACATAAACGTGTCTCGTCCCCAAGTAATTATAAAAAGATGTTAATGGATCCGGCTCTCATAAGCCCACGGAGATGCAAAGAACAAAAACGCACTGTAGCTATTCGAGCTTCGTCAGTTCGTACTACCGCATCTATTTAAGTAATTACTTCAACCTCCTTGAGCAATAACAATGCCAAATGGAAAGCGTCATTTCTAAAAATAGTCAAACATTCATATATAACGTTAAAATATGCAATATTTCGACAATAGAATATAATTTTGGATTTGAGAAAGTTTATTAACAGACTGCTAAAAGCATTGAGAATTTGTTGTAAATCAGAATTCAATATTTTGAAGAAATCGTCACGAAATTCTTCATTACCTCAACGATCAATTTTCCATTCCAGACAAATTAAATCAACTAATCATTTTGTTACGAGCAGCTTTATCGAGTTATCGCGAGAAGAAAAGAGTTGAGTGGTGAGAAGGTAATACAATTGAGTCCCGGATGAGAATCAAGAAAAAAGGGAGTTCGTGACAGTCAATAAGGTTTGGGTAATCAAATCGTAGTGATCTTTCGACCTTTTAGGTGATTATTTGCAACAGGGTATACAGTAGTCAGTGATTTTTACTACCACTGTAGAAAAAAAGTTGCAGCACTAATAATACGTAAAAGCTTGAAGAGAGCTATGGCAGTCTGGAAGTTCTTTTTCGTTTATCTCATAGGTTCATCGCCTTTGGCCTTTGTACCGGTATTCACAAAGATGTTCGACAAACGTTACAGTGAAACAAGCTCGAGTGTGGTCAGACATGCATGCTCGTCTCAGTAAACACATCACTTTACTCGTTCGTTCCTCACACATTTCCTGTTTTTCCTCCATGCTTTCTACCTCTTACCCTTTCTTTTTACTTTCTTGTGGCTTTCCTGTATGATGGTTTTTCGAATGGCACGCTTCTTTCATGATGTTTTCTTTTCACCCCTTCCTATCTCCTCCGAAAGTGCTACTCTGTACTCTACTTTCGACAACTCCTCTCTATTCCTGTGTGTACAAGATGCATATTGCACGCGAGGTATTCTGTTCGGAATCGTCCAACTTTCAAGAAATCCTCATTGTCGATGAAGCAAGTCAATTAACAATATGAGAAACATCCAAAAAATGTCTATAAATCGTTGTCCCTGTCCTCACATGATGATTCCCCTGTTTCATTCTAATGGATGCACTGCTCTGACACTTAAAAACTCGGCGAATTAAAATTTTATTACGTTCCAATTGCTTGTGTAAAAAAATTTTGCTGCTTCGTTTTTTAGATGCCGGAAAAATTCATTGATAAAACGTTGACCTTGCGAATAAATCACGTCGGCAAAAAGAAATTTCAAACGTTATTACAAATTAAAAATCACTGTGAATATGGTGTGCCATTTTGCACAGAGTTACCTATGCACGCACAGCATCCCAAAATAAGTCGTGAGATGCGGGCGAAAAACGAGCAAGATCCTGCACAAGATAAAAAAAGGTCAGAAATGGGGGTATCGTGCGCATAAATCTTCGTGAAAAACGGCTGTTTTGTTCCGTCATATAGCGCAGGAGAACGATCGCTTAAAGGCGGTTATTAAGAATAATGAGTCACTCAAACTGGATGGATTTCTATGGACTGCCGTACGGATGCATCAAACATTTTTTATCGGACCGAATGATTACGATCCATAATGGCGTTTCGGCAATCAAGGATTTCAGAGCAATCAAATCTGGTGGCAGAGAAATTTTCGAAGATCAATTTAAACCGAAAAAAGCGCCCGAACCCAAACAAAGGTTACATACAAATCGAATGAGTACTCGGTGGGGTTTGAACCCTTGATATAAAAATGCTGCAGTCATTTTGGTCAAATGGTTAGAATAGTACAATTTTTTAAGACGAACAAAAATTGATATTATGAACGAAAAAAAAAATATAGATTTTTGAACATTTTTCAAAAATCCATTTTCAAAACTACGCTGAAAAATTGTTCGGAAATTGGCTGAGAACACAAGGAGAGTTATATTATAGAAAAGGGGCTGCAATCATTACTCTCGTGGCTGTATATTTTTAGGAATAATCGTTAGAATTGTTGTCGAGATGAAATTCATGCAAAGCCGGAGGCACAGCTCCAGAAGTCGATGCATATCTATATAGATTCTGGTAGTTGGAAGTAGAATTATGAGAAGATACTGAAAGTGTGATACACAGAAGGTTGTGCATTCGTGCATAGGCCTGGCCTCACTTTTTTCGTTTTGTTTGAAACGTAGCGCGTTCAATATTCGTTCGGATTAATTGAATTGATGCGCGGAGACACCGAGAGAAGTGGATCAGACGAAGGCTCTGGAGAATTGTTCAGCGAGCGAGTGTATAATGTGCACTTCAACGTTTTTGATTATGAACATTCAGTACATCTTAATTGGGTCGTTAAAGTAAAAAAAGATGACAAGTTAACGAAGCTTGGGATTATGCACGGAAATAAATAATCAGAAATGGGAACAAGCCCGATTTATGGAGCATCATTAAAGCAGATATATCCAGCTGAAATGTGGGTCCATTGGAAGAGTAAAACAAAACAAAAAGAAAACAACAGACAAAAGCGTCACTCCAATGTGTCGTTTTGGAATTTTTTCACTCGATTCACCGTCCACCAAATTCCTGCATTCCCGCATCGATAATTCCGCGTCTGCCACAATATCTAATATATGTATTCCGCGCAATGAAACTGCTAGCATGATATCGTGAATATATAGTATAATAGGAGAGTACGATTGGGAGGAGTTACGCGGATTTACTCGCGGCCGACGTTTACGAGATTAGCGCGTGATGCTCGGGACGAATTACGACGTTCGCCCGAAAGATTTACGAGAGCTGCGTGTACCAGCAATCAACGATCGTCCGGTTGTTTCGCTCTGTCTGCATGTTCTCTACGCCATATACGACTTCTCTTTCTATTTCTCCTTTTCCCTATCTCATTCCTCGCCTCATTGTCTTACTGCTTCTTTCTTTCTCATACTGTCCAGAGTTTTGAATTCGCCTCTGCACGATTTTCGACCTCGTTGGTAAGAAAATTTTGTCCGTAACCGATCAAAGTAGAATTTGCTCGAGAATTTGCCATTGAACGAGTGATTCATTTTTCTATATATTTCGGCCAAAAAACCTTCAAGTCGTTTTTAGTTTACTGGATTTCAGTGAATGGACGTAAAATAATATCGAGGAACTGAAGCACCAAGAAAATTTATCATTATGGAGGTTAAAAATGTCAAAAATGTAATTCTGAAAATCGGTTATATTTTTCCCATGCCGTTCGGACCCTCGCGGTCAATAAAGCCACGGAACAAACACCCGTTTAATATTTTTCCCACGGGCTGTGTCTACAGTGTGTATAAGACTTTATATTTGAGCGTTGGTTACGCTCGTGTGCAGCAAGAACAACCAACTGTTTTTATTAGATTTATACGAGCGTGTGCCGGCTGCCTTAGAGCGGTTGTAACCCCTGGTCCAAAGTTTCGGTTCTGGCGCGTGCCCTGCCCATTCAACTCCTTACCCTCTCTTGCTTATCGCCCCTCGCATTCACCACCGGAGTCACTCCAGCAGCTTGAGTAAGCCATGCACTCCCTAAAAAGCCACAAGTATTCCGATTGCAAGTAGAAAAGTGATTCCGTGCATTTCGAAAAACTCTAGAACACACGAAAGTTTCCGTACGATTTAATGTCCATGTAAATCCAATCCAAATCAATTTCCATGAATGGAAAAATTGTTCGCGACAAAGCGCAAAAGCCTTAAATCCTCGGTTACTGAGAATAAAAATATCAATAGTGACAATGAAAACCTAACACGATCCACGAAGTTGAGGAATTTTGTTGCCTCGTGTTATTGTTTATTATTGAAGATCGTGAAGGGATGATATGCTTGAAATTGGATGATTCTGACATGAATGACCCTAGATTGGACATGTAAAACGAGAGATCAATCTCACGTTTCCCCTTTGATCGTATTACACTTGATTCGATATAACGAGGTGATGTTAACATTATTATTAGCAAAAGAGCACCTCCGGAGTTGTCGTTGCGTTCTTGGCAAGTGTCCATTATTATATCGTTATTATTATTACACGGTAATTTTCGTCCTGGGAACCTTCCCTCGGGTGTAAGGGATCAACGAACGAGGCGATTATGGTACTTCCGGGACCACCAAAGGCATTGGCAAAAATCTTGTGGGAGCATCAACCGACAATGTCCTGAGTAAACATAAATGTGGATATTCTCATCTTGTTATCTGATGAAAAACGAAAAGCGATTCTTTCACTTTGCTATTCCTTCGAGAAAACAAGAAAACGAAAACGAGAACAACAACATCACAAATTTCATGGTATCGCAAACAATAAAATTAAATTTACGATCACATCGCTCGTTGCCTGTTCGAAGTAATCGTTTCCATGTATTGAGATTACTGCTATTGCTTTAGCTTACTGTTGTTCCCTACAATTCTAGCTCGTATGGATTTTTTTCAAATTCTTTCAATTCCCGGAACGTTCGAGTACAGTTGTAAGCTCTTTTTATTGCTCGATACCTTTGTACCGAGTGGCAAGCGTTTATAAAGGAACATCAAGGTACACAGGCATGGATGTATTGACTAACGAAAAAAAAAAAAAATCAATACGCACCACGGAGCGAACAAGAGTCGCCTATGTGCATATGCATCGGTGCAGCAGAAAGAATATTTTTTCTAATTGACATTAATGTATTTAGTAGCAAAGTATCGACCCAAATAATTTTTCTATAGCTCTGGCTGTGATTTGCTGAGCTACGTATTTTATGCGTTTATGAAATGGTTCGAGTGAAGTCCCTCGCCTTGGGTTTACGACTGCACTTCATGGTTTAGTGTTTACTATGAAATATGCAATTTTAGCGAGGCAATCTCGTATTCAAAGGGTGAACTTTAAACGTTGATCGAAGCTGGATATATATACGTTACATCCTGGGTATCCGTGTAGGTAGACGCGTGCAGGTAATTAACGAGATCCAGCCGGTAATTACGCATAAACAGTGATTTGTATGATCGAGTTGGAATGGCGCCGAAAGAGGAGGATTAGAAGGAGAGAAGCAGAGGTCGGCTGGAGAGAGATTGAGTCTTGATAATCTCAGGACTAGCGACGCATCACCCGGATGATTAACGAGCACTGTTATTATTTATTTGCTTTTTTCCTCCTGGTTTGCTTTTGCGTCGGGAACGGGAGTTCCATCGCCTGCGGAGTGAACGAATATCGATGTTCTTGTGGCACGTGAACCCATGAGAGATCTTCCGCCGGCCTGTCACTCCATCCACATAATTTATCGTACTTTCATTAGTTCCTTCGTATGACGCAGCTGTACGTTACATTGGTACGCTAAATAGGGCAGAGCGTAAATACCCCGACGACCCCATTGTTCATTTGCTTCGAAGCATGGCAATTTAAACAATTTAAAGACTTCACGAACGTTTGGAGTTTCGTTCGGTATGAGCTCCGAGATGTTAACATGAAAAATATGTCCAGTTTGGGTTGACGTTACCCGTGGGATGACACGTTATAGGAAAACGAGTAAAAACGCTTGATACATAACTCACGAACGTAGCACATAGGACTTTCGTTGACTAAGTAGGATATCAAGCCGTAGAGCGGAGTCATGACGCGTAAAAAAATTTGTCGCTCCAATATGAATGTTGCCGATGACGGTGTACATAGGAATATTGACGTTGCGAAATTCCCACCGGTCCATCGAGCCGGAGCTCTGTTAGCAGGCGAGCAGCCAAACACGAGTGTCACGTAATCGAGTTTTCGCGCTTTTGTCACTGAATGAAACGATCGATGTTAAGCGTGTTTTTGAAATATTCGCCATGGTTCGATGATCAATTCTTCGTGTGTATGCACGTCCATTCGGACGTCGGGTTTGTGAGCTCTCGGACGTAATTTCATCCAGAGGAAAGTTTGCTCGATTGTTCCATGTTCCGTTTATAAATTTTATCATTATGGTGTATATAACCATAAAATAAACCAACAATGATAACTCGTTTTGCACAGAGACTCGCAGGTCCGTTTATACGATAACGATGTGCCCAAGCGCCCGCGTACAGGGTTAATCATACGTTTAATTTATGCCGATTAACGATTACATTCTGGCCATTCGACAAAATTCTCGGGGTCAAGCGATCGCACACGACTACACGGGTGGCCTGCTGTGGAGTAATATTGAGAACGATAACCCACTCAATTTATTGTCGGGCCAGTGGGTCGTGACATTTGTACGGTAAACGATCGGAGAAATTTACCGGAAGCTCTCTGTCCACGAACGAAGAATAATTTCTGTATACGCTTTCCCATCGATCTCGTTCCTCATGTATGCGATTGCATCGATCCATTACATCATTGCCAGACGATTTTTGAACGTTTCGTACGGTTTTGTTATCCATACTCAATATTTCGGACTTGATGACTGGCTAACAGGCTAATTAGATCTTCAACCAAAATACAGTTTCTCATTCAAATGATCCAACCCGCTGCCGGTTTTCCTCTTTGGTAATAATGTTCAGTGGATACAACAAAAACAAACGAGGAAAGCTATCGCGTATAGCCACGAGCAATAGCAAACTGTATTACAAACGGCCTTGCCCAACTTCTGAATCGGCAACACGTAACAATTAGTCCAGTTTGTTCATTAAACGCGTTGAACGGGGCCAAAGTGTGGCACTCTCGTCCAGTTTATATACCGGGTTTGCCACGTTACGTCTTCCCTCCGTAACAAAACATCGACTCGTAGAGCTTACACGAGCAAACAATACAAACGCGGGACAGCAAGCAATACAGACACACGTATACGGACTTTCTCCGTACAACCCGAACCATTACCCATGTGTCTGCCAGCTAACGAGAGAGTTAACGGCGTTGGTAAAACTTCACGAAACCCTTCCTCGAGAACGCCCCATATAGATAGAGTACCAACGGAGCTTCGTAGCTCCGTTGCGAGAGGGGACGAGCGAGCGAGAAAGAGAGAAAGAGGTAGTGTTCGAGGCAGCACGAAGGATGAACGAATGCGGAGTGAGTAGAAACGCGAGAAAGGGCGCAAGTAAGAGAGTCCAACTGGTAGGGTGCTCCACATATAGTGGAGTCGGAACTAAAGTGAGGTTAAACAGGATTCTACTCACCACTCTGTAGCACCCTCACCCTACCATGAGATAATTGGGCTTCACTTCCCTCCTTCCCATCTCTCTTCGTGGCCCATCCTCGCTACTTCTGTCTTACCGCTCCGCGCACTCGGGAAACACCGACCTCTCTTCGTTCTATTTTGCTGTGTCTATATATTTCACTCTTTCCCTCATTCGTCCCCTCTCTTGCTTGCTTCGTCTTTATATTCTGTCCTTTCTCATGATGCCATGTATTCAGCCTTACCTTGGTCCCGCCCGTCGTCTCAAAGCAGTAAAAAGTTCAACCCCGACTTACTTCCGGCAAATAGCGCAAGAAATGGGCCTGGTGTAAGCTTTGCTTTCAGTCAGACCAGGGTGACTAGGTGCATGGTGTTATATATAGTTGTAGTTACCACGAGACTCGTGAAGTGCCGAAGTGTACTGCAAGGATTAAAGGGCGTGGGTCGCTGTGGAGCCAGTGGTTGGTGAAGGGTGCCCGGAAAAACAAAATGTGAAGAAAGTTGTAGAGAAAAAAGAACTGGTTTCGGATGAGGGCAAAGCTGAAGGTGAAGCAGAAATGTGAGAAAAGTCTGTAAGGGTCAGGGTGGATCGCTGTCGTATATGTGCAGTTGGCAGAGATAAGTTACAAGAAAGAGGGAAGACGAGCTTATGTTGCATAGAGCGCTGCAAGTCAAATGAGAGCGAAAGAGAGAACATGCAGAATTCCAGATTCGACATTCCGTGGTGCGAGTGAGTCAACCCTTATCAGTTTAATAGTCTCCTCTAGCATTTCCTTCACGTGTCTGGATATTTACAAGGCTTTTCAATGGTTTTCGACCTTCCCACGATCGTTTCCTCTTGTTGCATCATTTTTCAACTGTGACTTCCGTAAGAGGTTTTCACGTACTCACACACGAAAAGCGACACTCTCTAATAATAAACAAATAAATAACACATAAATAACAATAATAAACAAACAAATAACACTTCCATTCAATATGCATCATCAAATGTTTGATTGGAGAATCTTTAACAGGTTTCCTATGACATGAAGAAAAAGTGCGATTGCGTTGGAAAATTAATGGAAGCGTACTCACAATTCTTTTGGGAAGCTTGACGCGACCATTGCTCGTGATATATATCCAAGTCGATCTCATAGTTCTCGTTGCCGGTTATCGCAGTGGCGCCGAACTCGCGATCGTGTCAATGAATAATACAACGAATGTACTTGCAGGCATTAGCAAGTTAAATCAGATGGCTGCAAACGCAGACGAGATGTTCTCCGGAAAACACGTCATTCGGATCACCACAAATGTGTGGGGTGGTATACCTTTCGGTACCAATGCCCCCCTCGCCCTTTCTCTTTCACTCTCCATCATACTTTTCAAACAATGATGACGATTCTGCTGCCATAGCCAACCGCTTGTCCGCAGCCTGCATACGTTGTGCATCAAGCAAGTTCAACGCGCCGATGCCATTGCAGATGATGGTACTGGTTGGTGAGAATATCCACAAGGGTGGGTGGAATAACCTGTTGGCTCGTTTGTATCCATTTGTCTTCCTGCATATTAATTGCAATTCTAGGTACGAGTGGTGCATACGAAGATATACATAACACGTACATTTGTGGCGTTCGAGTGAAATCGTGCGACGAATACTATAGGCTGAACCAAGTGAATTAAAAGCAGCGGATGAATGAATAAAGAGACGCTAGCCACATCATCTATCGTAATCCATGAATTGTTGGCAGAATCTAGTTGGCGGGTTGGCAACTAAATGTGAGATCCTTTGATAAAATGTTTTCTGGTTTCCGCCGGATCTAGTTGCCCCGCACGAAACTCATCGCTCTGAGCGAAAATAACAGAATTTTTTCTCCCTCTTCTTGCATGGCTTCAATCATTTTTCCCATTTCCCATCGCCTTACGGTTCTTGGGTTCGTGGAGTTCACCGAAATTGCTCGGTCACGATGGAGACACCTCTTTTCTCGCTCGATCCCGCACCATTAATTGGGACGACTCTCGGTCTTCAGATTTTTTGCCACTTCCCGCAACGAAAAACACAATCTGACGTGTGAGAGAAAGCTTGACGCTCGACTACTCGCTCGCGAATTCATCATCAACTGTCACATGCCATTTCGGTAGTTTTCGCATACAACATTTCGTCATGAAAGAAGTGACAATTACAATTTGTTGACACTGCATGACGTTGAATGGTTTCCATAGGATTTAATGTCAATAACGACGCTCCCGTATAACGTTCAAAACGTAATAAAAAAAAAAACACTCACAGCTGTTTTTTTCTTTACTTCTCCGGTTTGAAATGTCGTAAAAAATAAGCGGAGGTGGAGCAATGCAGTCACATTTTACAAGACTTTTTTTCTACACAATGTGACAAACGATCGTGACGAAAAGCTGAGTCGGCGAAATATTTCATAGCTTAGCCTCAGGCTGGACCATATCGTTTCGTTTGCCTTGCCTCTTTTTTGCTCACATTTTTCTTTTCCTTCTTCATCCTTTCACTTTTCTTCGTCTTCTACACCAGCGAACATTATCTTTCGTCTCCTTCATTTTCCTTTTTTCTTTTCTTTATTTTATTTCAAGTCCTTCTTTTTCCCCGTCTCCTCGTAATTTCCTATCGGAGGATCGGGAATGTCGTGGCGTTACCCCGGCGGGCATTACACGGGTGTGTTAAGCTAGTTACGGCGTTCTCCTCTCCAATCCTTTCCGACTATCCAAGTGCTCTACTTCGACCCCTAGACCCTCTCCAGGTTGGTGTGTGCGGTAAGTCTGAGACCGCTCGAGAAAATAAGAGAGGATGAAAAGAAGTGAGAAAGTGTAAGAGCAGGAGAGAGATAGAAATGGCGAGAAGGTTATTGCGGAAGAGCTCGATTCTCTTGGCGGGTCACCAGTTAAGCCAACCCGCAGAGTCGAATGAAAGGACGACCAAGCTTGAGAGTGAAAGAGGCGCTGCGCTCGAAAGCCTGATGTCGGTGCAAGCGAACGTAACGTACAAAGTCGAGACAGTCTCGCTCTCCAATAATCCCCCTTGGGGCGTATATTTCAAAAGAGAATTTTCGTACGATCTAACCAGCCACCGGAATACTATGAGAGTTTCCTGATTCTACTAATCGCCAGCTCTGTCCGGTACTTTCCGTCTTTGTTCCTCTTTTTCTCTCATGCAGCCGTTCCGTTGATCACGTTACTTTTCAAAAGGTATTATCTCGCCCTATTGCAAGAAAATCGAGATTTTACACAGCCACGAATGACTGTTTAATACTTCTGAATTTAAAATCACCGCCGAAAACGTGCTGGCGAAATAATTTGCGCTACAATTTTCCTCCGTTCGTCACAACAACTAACGAAAAAAAATCACATAACCCTGACTCTTTGATTCCGTATTTCCATTTTGCTTCAATGTCTGCCAAATTTTTACCTGAAAAATGTTGACAAACATTTCCGCTCGCAGATCGAAAGAATATTTATTATTTGTATGTAATAACGACTCGATTCGTCTTACGATCTTTTCTCGGCTGATATTAAATTCTTATTGCGTGTTGAGAAAAGCTTCCTAGCAAAAGTTTGCGAAACTCAGCATCTTCGTTGGTTTCGGCTCGATCGAGCCAATGTCGCATAACTTTTGCCGCATATTGGGCCAACTCGTGTCACTCCGGCAAGCAAGAGGAATAAGCGGATGTCGAGATAGAAAGCTTGAAGTGTATTACTGGCGAAGTGGGGAACGATACGTTCGCGGGGGATCATAAGATGGAAAGCTCCATGTCCAATATGATCGAGTTTGAGGGACTCAGCACCCCGTCAAACCGTGAAAGATAGAGTCAATTTTTAATCTATAGATATGTACAGAGATTGAAATGTCATACGCAATATCATATTGAATAGAGTCAAAGAGAGTCATGGATATGATGGTGCCGTATAACTCTTGCACTCTTTGTCATTCTTTTCATCGGATTCCGAGCCGAAGAGACGCAAGTTATGGGGAATTTCGCAGTCGATCCTGCATATTTTCTTTTCGTAAAGAGGAATTTCCTCTCTCCAAACGAAATTTCAAGTATTGCAACCATTTTTTTCATTCTACTGTCGTGGCGAATAACGTTGCTTAGGGAATTCCATTCAATGCACAGAATCTCGCACAGAATCTCGCACCGTTCTGTATTGGTTTGTCAAGATTTCTGAGTTTGATTCTGTTTGTGTCATTGGTTAGGAAATTTTTTATGACTGCCACCTTCAGATGATGCGAGATCGTTCCTTCATTCAGGAACGTGGACTTGAAGTTTCACTTCATGCTGTAATTTCCGGGAGATAAGAGAAAAGCAAAAAATACAGTACGAAAACACTTGAGAGACTGAGGTCAAAGAGCGAGTTCTGCGAACTCGTATATCTACTGGTCACGCCCACCTCTGGTGCACTTGCCAGAAGAGGAAATTTCTGAGACTGGTTTTGAGGGACTGATGCTTATTCAAATGATGAAAAAAATGGACTGCGACGGAAAAGGAAACCGCAATTGCCATGGCGTGCTGATTCGTTCAGATTCAGTGTAATTATTGTCATAACATTTCACCCCCGTTGTGTTTTATGACACGCCAAGCCATAAAAGCTTTGACTGCAGCGCGCGTAGTTCTACCGCAAGCGGAACCGGAAATGCCTGTCATCGTCATCCACTCCTGAAACGACGTAAGAAACCGACGTCAACTAAGTGGAACAAAAAAGAACAAACTGTCGTTAAAATAATGGCGAGAAAAGCTTCGATGGATGAAAAAAAAAACATCGAAATGTGAAACCGAACACTGCTTTTTCCACAGTTACCATTATTCCTTCTATATATCGTCAGAAAGAACTGGCAATAACGTTCATTATTGAGACACGAGACTTCATGGTCGATGGGTTATCAAGCTTATCTCGGAGGCGCCGCCGTTGCAATGATCTTACCCATGGAAAATGCCAGCCCCTTTGGGACGATGGGAAAGTGCATCTTGGCAAAGGCAGATGAGTAGTATCCAGCCGCTAACTTTCATCCTGATGAATGGGCCACTCGGCTGAAAAAAGTAGCTCCAGGCACAAGCGTTTAATGCGAAAAAGGGTTGCCGAGTGAAGCACGATGATAGAGGATGAGATCGGAGGCAACGCATTTCCATAGGCATCCTTTTTACGTTTTTAAATAAAATGGTAGGTCTTTCCAGGTAGCGTAGCACCTCGCCTAAAGGGAATCGATAATGTGCGCACATCTGCTCTGCCAAGGCCTACATTCCGTCTTCTACATCTTCCTGTGGTGGTCTAATGGAGCAGGTTTATCCATTAACCTCTCACCCACCCTTCGCGAACTCGAGGCAACCCCACGAGAGTTCACCTGAGACGAGAGACCTAATTGCTCGATGCGAGAGAGCTACCGTTCATCATAATTTACCAATTCTCCCACCAACAATCTCCTAACAATGAAATTTCCTTTATGAATTGAGCTATCGTTACAAAACTTGTCAACAGCATTTTCAACCCGTTGCGTCTTCCCTGATATTCAACTTGTTCATCAAGTCATTCTCTTCTACGTTGAAGGGTCTAAGATACATGATGAAAGAGGTGATTCGTCGGGTCGTTTTACTGGGACGAAAAAGGGTAGGATCAACGAGAGTCGAAACGAGAGATGCTGCTGGTGACTATGTCACCTCGAGCAGACGTCACTACCCGTTACTTTGAAGGATTTCACCTTCGATGGGAGTGTAATTGGTCGATTTTTCTCGCAGGCTCTCGGAGGGGATCGTTCAGAACGAATGACAGCGAGCTAATGAAAGAACGCGTTGAATGATACGAATGCCATGCTCACCTTGAACTATAAAGATTTACAGAATGGTATTTTTGATCTAGATTGACATTTCTTTAAATTTTTCGTATTGTTCTTATTCATTTGTTAATTAAATTTCAACCAGATTATCAACGATGAAGCCGAGGATAGATGCTCTTCGCAAATGGGAACAAAGTCAGCGAAGGGAAGAAGTAGTTCATGGAACAATGGTGACGACCGTGGACTGGATGTGTCGTACGGCATAAGTTTTGCTTCAAAATAGAGCTGCAGGAAAGAAAATACGTGGTCACTATTACACGCCTTTATCCTGACGGATGCATGTGGTTACAAGAAGGGAAACGCGGGAGAAAAAAGTAACGTAGCATAGAACAGGAAACTAGACTAGCTGAAGCTCGTTGTTTTGTTTGGTAAAAACAATGGAATGGCGAACAAGTCATGTGTGGACAAACTTCCAATCAACTATATAGCTGCGTGTGTTTCAGGTATAGTAAGGGGGCTTGTACAAGGGCGGACATTGTAGAGATAGCAGAACTATACAACTGGACACCAAACAGCCCCCACAATGCCTCGTGGGATGGAGAATTCGTTGAAATGGAGACGCGGACATGGGGGCGGTGGAGGAAGTCACGGAGATCTATAGTCTCGACGATTCATTTGTGATCGGACGGGAAACATCGGCACCTCACGACAGTCTCATGTCTATAAAGTGCGCGCAATCAAATCAGTGCAATCGATTGAAAAAGCCTGCAAACACTTTGTACCCTTTGTTCTATTTTATTGTCATGGTGGTCACCATTTTTCATTGGTTGCCTCACAAAAAGCTAAAAAAACAAAGTGATAAAAAGATTCATTCTCGTGTTAAGGAAATTAACATGAAATTTTCGTCTTGCCAAACATTTGCAACATTTGCAGCGGATATTTTACGACAAATTGTTTTAATATCTTGATCATCCATGACCAGGTCGCTGCAGTTACTATAGAATCAGCTGTCGAAAATTGGTTTGACGAGAAACATGTTTGAATTTCATTGAAATGTCAGTGACTGGTCTTCTATGGACCAGCGACTGCAATGAGGTCGTTTTGATGGTGGAATTTGGTACCACCAGTGCCAGAAACCCAACTGCACCGTTACTGGGTTGTAGCGCACGAGACCCAAGGGGGATACACAGGAATGGGGTAGGTAGAGGAATGAGGAATAGAGAGGAAGCGGGATGGACATACAGTTGCTGTCACTCTCTGTGAGTCAGAGCCAAAGGACACGACAACATGAATATTAATTGAGACACAAGAGTGCCGAAATGTGTGACCGTCAACGTGCAAATTGGCGCAAACGTTGTCCTATTTCAACGGAGATGTTCCGATCCATTTCTAACGTTCTAAGAGCACGATAGCGTAGAACAATTAAACAAGCAAGTGCAATCCTCCAATTGTTTCGCTGAAGAGAGTTGTAATAATTATTCTTTTCCTGAGCTTTCATATCGTTGTCGCAATGAGGTTCAAGTTCTTGACACTTTTTTTTTATCATCATAATGAAGCTGCAGCAAGGAAATTGTGGCTGGAAAGGAGGAGCTGTAGGTTGACGTAAGCTCACGTAGGACTAGTACGTCTAGTCGAGAACGTGATTGCGATATTCCAAGCTGACGGGGAGGTGGAGAAAAGGAAATGAAAGACATAAAGGGGCGCTCTGCTGCGGATTAAAAGAAAAGAAAAAAAAAAAAAGCAACGAAGGAAGCGAGGAAGCTTAAAAAACGAGCAAACAAATAAGGGGAGTAGGCATTATGAAAGTATACTAGTTGGAAGTCTTCTCTCGAAGCGTCCTGAACGCGCAAAGTTGGCTCGCCGGTTAGTGAATACACGGCTGTAGAGAAATGTGTAAAAATACCAAGAGTTTCCAGGATCCGTTATTAACTATATAGCTGTGAATGAAAGCAGCAAAAAAGTGAGTACAAAAGCAGGAAAGACGGGCGGGAAAGAGTCAGGCAGGGTGATGCGTGTTTGGATACAACCAGTAAAGTTAGGCTCCTGCTTGCATGTGCCAGCGTGGACTCTCCACTAACGTACAAATCCGGTAGATGGCAAAATAGCTTTACCTGTTTTCTCATGCACACATTCATGAACCTGTGTTGCCCAAGCTGTTCTCACTGGGCCAATGTGCGACACAAGCCCAGCGTACGGTTGAGGAGATCACGAGTATGCACGAACACGGGTTCACGAGTGGCGCATAAATTAGTGGTGAAAAGTTAATTGGAGCGGACACTGGCTTGCATTTGCAGTGATACAAGTTACAGTCATTCTCACCCTTTTCCTCGACCTCTGTCTCTCTTTCTCTCTTTCTAGCTAGCCTTCTACCTAGCTCGGATGTCCTTCTCTTCCAAACTACGAACACTCACCTTCTACATGCACTCACAGATACAGTGTATCTGCACACATTGGCTCGAAGATGAGAGGCTGATTCGTGAATTTAAGGGGATGGCAAAAGTACGACAAAGAGAACGACGTGGAGACACAGCCTCGCAAACACTATTTTACTCTTTCGTCTCTCTTTCACTTGCTAACTCAACAAGCCACCGAGTTACCGAACAGACAAAAGCCAACGAACCACCACCGGCTCAAACCAGCAGCACCACCAGTCCGAGCACACCTCGATCCCTCTCGTTACTCGGGGACACGGAAGCTTATACAACACACTCTTGCCTCCGGTATTCAACATCCTCGTATTCTCCACTTTCCCGCATTATCGAGAACCGACCGAATACATTGATTCCTATAGATTTGTAATTACTGCCAAATCCGAAACTCCACACGGACACCCGGAGTTTCTCTCTGTACTCAAACTTTTCACTATTCGATATTCTCTCGCAAAATATATACCCACAAAATCGAGTACCTGTAAGCTTCAAGCGTTCGTGCATACAGAAGTTTTTAGACTATGGAAATCTCGGGGATAGTCATGGATGCAGAATTAACTATTAATGGTTTTCATCAAATGCAACGTCTGCTATGGATGGAATTTCGTCTGCACGCAATCAATCATCAAGTTTATCCGTGAGAATTGACGTCGGAAATGCTTGAAGCTACCAATTTATTATATTGTTTTTACTCTTTTTTCATTTGGAATCTCATTTCAGTATACTTTCTCTTAGCAACCATATTGATATTGGCAGATTGACAAAAAGTGAATTTTCACTTATTTAGCTTGAGGTAATAATAGAATTGGATGGATCGTGATGTCTGAAGAAAAGAGACAAATCATAACGTCCAGAAACTTTCACAAATGTGCTTGGTTTTGTATATATTTTTGAGAGTAAGAAATACTTGAGAAATAAAATAATGGCTTGGCGATGGATAAGAACGTGAGAAAAACTTCACGAAACAAAAGGGAAACGGTGAGGGAGAGTGGAAGGGCGTTCACTTTGCGCTTGGAATATTGGATATTTTTCCGATCAGGGAAAATTTTGTCGAATCCGTGAGACACGCTCGACTGCTCATTGCGATTACTCGCGGAATTTCTACCGAGGCTTGCTTTTTGTACTCCGAAGCTGGTATGAACTTTTTATGCTCGGAGTATAGATATTCCGCAAGCAGGGCGTAGGGGCAGAGAAGAGAGGAGGAGTAGGAGAAAAACAATTACCGGTATCTCTCTCAGTTTCTCATACGAAAGTGGTCGAGGCGTTGCCAGAGTCCACGGAATATTGAGAGGATGAGAAAGGAAAATAGAAAAGTTCTTGTTGGTAGTTTCGGTTTTCTGGGTTTCGGGTAAAAGCTTGGGAGTTTGCGGAAAGTCACGAGGCGGCTCCCGGAGAGTGGCTGCAGATAGTTTACTTTTTAATACGGCAGCCTCGAACTTCCCCCTTTCGAACCCCTCGCGGTTCCTTCATCCTCTTTCGATTTGACCAAGGCAACCTCGTGCTTTAATAAAACCGACGGAGCAAATTGAGAAAGGATAAAAAAACGACCCTACCGACGAGGGAGTTTGTTGGTCAAGCGTGTATATGCACGAGGCGTGGATGTGAAACGAAATTCTTGAAAAAAGGAGAAAAGATTGATCGTCGAGACTGTATAACGAAGTAAATGGGAGAGCCAAATGTATACGTTTCCCCTGAGCTCTTTAATTAATCGGGAGTGCGCCGCGATAAGTCGGCCGTGACTCGTGGATAAATTTCGATGCACTCTTCTATCTTATGCCTACGTCAATATCATCGAAACTTCTTATGCTACGTCGAATTGAAATTCCAATTATTTATCCTATAATGTTCAGTTATGGCAATAAAATTTATCATGAATATTATTATCAACCATTTCTAATTTCATTCACATATGGCAGTTGTTTTGGCCAGAGTTATTACACGACCTATTCGGTGATAAAGTTTTCATGTCGCTGATGCTAAACAGACAGAAAAAAAAAACAGATGACAGCTTTCAAAATGTTGTACAACGCAAAACATTCAAACAAACGTGTACAATCATCGCACAAATTAAAAGTGAGCCATTTGAAATTCGGAAATATGAATGGATTGCGTGGTCAATCAGGAGCAAACATTCCATTATAATTTTCCTCTTTCATTTTCCTGTTTTTGTTTACGCGTGACGTAACTGTCGGAATAATTTGGAGAGATTGCTTTTTAACCTCATATTTGAAATTTTATACATATTATATTATTAAGGTGCTTTCATAAAATAACGTAAATAAAACCAATCATGCAATAACACTGAATACTCACAATCGTTATTATTAATGAATCGGTATTGCTCGTTCAGTGGTAGTCAATCAATGAATCGATTCGCATATAAATACTACAAAGGACGTGAAGTGATGAAATATTCTGTGCGCAAAATACTCGAGAATATTACGAATATAATGATAGTAAAGAAGAACGGAAGCAACAGAGCAGTCACCATAGAAAAGCCTTGCCTGTTCAAGCTTTTTTTTTTTAATAAAAATACCCACATTATTGGAAAAGGATATGTATGTGCCAATGAACAATATCGATGAGAGCTGATTTCATAAGGTCTACTGGGAATTCAAAAATATTGACACAGAACTTATAAACAACGAAACGAAATTATGAGGTGACCCATTTTTTCACTGAATGACGAATTACCTGATCAGTCAAGCCGGATAAACAATCATAAATAAATTTTGTCTCTCATACGTACTCCGTGAACAAAAGTTGGTTTGCTTCGAAATCAATTTCATTGTCCACACGAATTTTGAACTTGTATGAAGTGTATACCATTGAAATGATCAGTAATTGAATAATTATAACTCGTTGATTACCTGGCATATTCATTAAGCCATTTGTACGAAAGGAAATAATCTCTTTTCCCTTTTTTATTTTTTGTTGATTTCTCGACACGTAGCTAATCGTCGCATCTTCAATGCAAGAGCATAAGAAACTTTCTAACATTTTGTTTGACAGGAAAAAAGCCGAACATCTCTGGAATACGGTGGACAATAAAATATTTTCAAGTCGTTAGTTTGGACCAGTAAATTCAAACTTTTTTTCTGCCTTCAGAAGGATTTTTCGAAAGCAGGAAAACCTTCACAAAGAGTACAAGGTTTTTGCACTTAACATACTGCACGTAGAACGTAACTACGCTGATAAAATGAGAGACGAAACATGCATCAGGACATCTCGGGAAATGAGAAATGTTTTACGACTGACGATTCGCAGACTATCTCAACGGTAGAGTATTCGCATCCCAAAAGTCGTGTGACCTCGAAAGGAACAGCAGGAAATGTAAAAACGATTCCCTCGTTGTGCAAACGTTCTTTCTCCTCTTCGTTGAGTCTGTGATCCATCAACGTTTCATCCTGAATTACGATGAACATGTTGTACTGTTTTTTTTTTTGTTTATGGTGGCGAAGCTTTATTGAGGCCGTTGTAATATGATCAATTCGACTAAATATCGGAGGGGTTAGAAAAATCCTGGTAATTAGCATCGTTTGGAAATGATGACTGAAATTCTTTAACAAAGAGTCCAGATCATTGTAAACTCGTTGTTGCACTTTTTCAAAATCGAGATAAAAAGTACGTTTCGCTGGATGCGGTGAAAAGCACGAAGTAGCCAATGTTTTGTTACCTACAATTTCGCGTTATACAATGTCGGCCATAAAGCTTATCTGCAGGAGAAAATGGTGTGCGCCCAGCAACTAAAAACGTGCGGGGTTAAGGTGGACTAGAAGGAAATAAATTCTAGGCTGAGGTGCGTTCCGGAATGTCACATTAACGGGTTCTATAACGATTTTGTCATACACCTTTTGCAGGAGTCCGGTTGGCTCGTTTCAGCGCTTTCAGTTCCAGTTTAACGACTGCGTTGGGTTATGGGATCCTCCTATTGTTCATGGTAGCAAGGTGGGTTAGAAAAAAGTCAGAAGCTTGGGTAGCGACGTTGGGGTTAAGAAGAACGAACGGGAGCATGAAAGCAAGCTGGCGAATTGGAGCTCCATCACGCTCGCATCTTTTTGCATTTGTGAAAACGTTCTCTGCTGGCTAACGTTAAACATATTTTACGAGGACGACCACTGCAGCGTATTTCGAGCAAATATACCGCTCGTCTTGAGGTACATTATTTTCCACTACGTGCAGCTTTTGTTGCACATGTAAGAACGAATAACGCTACACGCTCAGGGAACTTGTATCCAACCGGAAGGACATCGCGAATACTACTGCAAAGTACGGGTCGTACACCGGTTCCTGTTTCGCTGTAGTATCCGGAATTTTACGAGTCTATTAAGGACTTCCGTTAACGGGATGATTGCTTGGAGATAGAGAGTATGTAATATTCACGGTGTATGAATATACACACCGTTTACAACCCTACAGAATCCCAGCCACCCACTTTACCAATATAACGTTCGAAAACATTGGTTCGAGGGTAGACCTTTCATATAGAGTATTACTATTGACGACCTAGAACATGTGTATATGGACATGGCAAACAGGTGTACACATTTAGAGCCAGCGGGCATTGATTTAGAACGAACCGTACATATTCCAACTAATACCGACTGTAAGGTTGGCCAGGAGTACATAATATAAATCAACTTTGATGTCTAATAGCCAGGATCGCAGGCACCCCGCAATGTTCGTGGCCTACCAAATGAGGCCGAACCTGTTAATTATTCGTCGACGAGTTTATAATATTCGTCATCGTGTTCTATTGATAAACCTCTCAGATACTTAGTCCTAATTGCGTGCGAAGTTGGTGGCTTTATTAAATTCTAGGGTGCCTACGATAGAAGAGGCAATGTTACGTTTTTGAAGGTGAAGTTCGATATATTTGCAGGATTTTCAGAGTGGAAAATATGTTCTGAATGTGGCAGGCGTTGCGGTCTTCATCGACAAGTTCGACTGTACGGAGAAGCAATTACATTTCCCCTCAGACGTCGTAAAAACCGACTGATGAGAGATATAAAAAGATTGAAATGCTTTTCGAGACAAAAGATGAAAAAAAAAACGTGTTGGAAAAAAAATCTGGAGGTAGCAATAAAGTCGGAAATAAAGAGACCTGGACGTAGTCCGGTTGAGTGAGAGCGGCAGATTGCCATGGTAAGCACGCGGAAGAGGAAAGAGGGAGAAAAAGCTGAAAAAAAAGAATCTTTCACGTTGGAACATAACGGCTTGTCCAGAACTATAACACTGAAAGAACTCGGGATTCCCTGAGGTGGAGGCAAGCTTTTCCTCCTGAGAATGAAGTATAGCGAGGTCGTAGGTGAGAAGAAAAGTGGTTCTCGAGGTCAGATAGTTTGGAACAGATTCTTTCGCACGATCCTCACTGTACGTTGAGCGTTTTACCAAAATTACGACATTTTCAGCAGTAGGAACTTCTCACGTTTCTCTTAGTTCTGAACTACTTATACTTGCATTTTTTACAATAATACATTGACGCGGAAGAGTATTTTCGAAATAATAAACAAAATTTAGAAGAAACCCGTTGAACGTTTACTTCTTCCGCTCGATCTGTTAAAAAGAAAAAAAAAACCTTAAATAGCATCCATGCACGCGTTGAATATGATTTAGAATAATTGTTTACTTTCTAAAAACCGAAAGAATCCGAGAAAGAGGACAGACTGTCTCGAACAATTTGACCGAGCGTGATAGCTCTAGAAACTCGTGACCCGAAAAACGAATCTTCGGATACAACGCTGCCGTGTGTATACTTTGTTACGGCTGCATATACGGATATCGATAGCTCGAATTCAAAAGGGCATCACGACCGTCATGGTGACCTGAAACTTAAGGAATTACGACCTTTTGCTCTGTAACGGCTGTGACATTGAGAGCATAACGGATTTAGAAAGGACTTGCTGGAGGGGGAGGAAAAGAGAGGGCAGTGCACGGGGAAGCTAAATCACTATCCAGAACACGTAGAAGTTCCACATACACAGAAACGTTAAAATGTCCGCACAGTATTGTCTCATGAGTTTGTGTATACGTGTTGGATGAGTGTGACGAAGAATGAGAGAGTACGAGAGAATGTCGCGGTATTCGAGACGGGACGAGCGCAATAGAGAGGGAACGAGGAGGAAAAAGGATACGAAGGATCATATATCGAAGCCTGGTGGCTTATTCGCCATTCAAAGCAGCAATTCACCCTCAAAAAAGTCTCAAATCCTGGCAGCTAAACAAAACGTTATAACAGGATACGTGGCGCGAACGGGGGAAAACGTGCCGATCTCTGAATTTGGATCAAGGGATGACTGTGTGCACGACTTTCTGCAAAAGCCAAGAGCCACAAAAAACGAGGCAATCGGCGTTCCAAATAATACACTTATAGGCACAAACTCCGTGAGTTGTTTTGCTCTGCCACGCCCTTAAATTTATTTCTATGTTTAAGATCAATAGCACGATTCGAACTAATCTAATTTGAACGGCCGATTACTTCCCAATCAAAGTTCCGCGAGGGATTGCATGAAATTCCACATTCATCGATATCTCACCCGGACGACACTTCATTTTTCAATGTGCGGAAATCACAAATTAGTCGACGCAGAGATTACCATTAATTTTCATCAAATTAGTTGAGTATTTAGCAGCCTCTTCATAAGTTGTAAAATATCACTCAATTCCAAGACGTCAACATCCGTCTTCCTTCTTGATCCACTGAACACGTTTTCCAGGGTTTCTGATGTATGGTTCTCTCTGAAGTACAGCAGAATATTGTATACGAGACACGAAGATCCGCAAATTAATTACATTCTGTAGCCTTGCTTGAAGTGATATTTCTCAATGTCCCTGGTGCTCTCTTTGCTCTTCTATATTCGAATCTCGACTGAATCTATGGAGGATTTGGATTTAATCGGAACGACGTGCCCCGTTACAAACTTATGACGAATGTCTCGGAATACTTGTTCCGGAATTTACGGGACTCTCGTGATATTCAATTCCAAGCTCTTTTGAATTACTGGAACATCTCGCAGATCTGAAAAAATGGTATTCATTCGAAACAACTAACTCATGGAGACAGGTCTGCTCTGAGTAAGAGAGTTACGAAAAGGATCAAATCGTCGATTTATCGTCGTAATAGTTACGGTGAAGTACCAGCACCATTTCTGCAAGTATTCAATAATTTTTCAGACCGCATATTTGTTTTGAAATGCCCTTCACCGCATTCCCAAAATCGTGATATTGCTAAATGCAGCGAAAGCAATGTTATTATTTGCTTGAAACAATTCTCGATCGTGGAAGCCTCTTGTTTTTCGTAGTTTCACGTTAATTAGCTGCAAAAATGCACCAGACCGCTTAAAGGTGGTACAACTCGTTGGGGGTGGAAATAGTTAATGGCTGACTTGGTCCATGTGGATTCAGATACTCTGGCGTCGGTACAGATCCTCGTGTCGAGCTGCTATAGTCGAGAGGTTTTGTTCACCGAATATATACGTTTTCGCGTGGGTGTAACTATGAGGAAAGCTGTGACCATAGCTCTGGCCCCTTTAATGTCCAGAAGCACGTCGGCACTAGTTCTCTTCTCAATCTACAGCTGGAACAATAGCGGGATCCAGCCAAAATGTCCAGTGGCCCATTATACAGCTCGCGCCCCCCTATGACAGTCCCCATGAATTATGCAGCGTAATGTAAGCGGATATACCGCTTCGGTAGCGGAGAAACGGCACTAGAGATTTCGTACACGTACTACAAGCGAAGGACGGAAGGACGCAAAGATATAACGAGAATTTTCCCTTTATATAATAAACCCTATTGCGTTCGGAGCTTGCAGTCTTCTAAAACGTTGTAAACACCAAGAAAAGCTATCCCTTATAATTCTCGCTTATTCATCTCTGAGCGGTACCAGCGACGACTGTCGCGGAGACTCGACGTTGAAAACGTTTCAAAATCACTCCAGTCACGATGTAGGAATCCCTGTATGAATCCAAGGAAAAAAAGGAAACATGTGTCACAGTCTTCAATAAAGATAATTTTTTATTCAAATCTTTTGTCGCCGATGGATTGAAAAAAAATCGCAGCAGTTGCTCTCGTTCGATTTGTAGCCAATGTTTTCGATCGCATAACAAGTTTTTTTTCATCGTTAGTACTCATCAGCTCTGGGATATCGAGGGATGGGAAAAAACGACAATAAATTGTACGAAATGTCATTTCATTTTTCTCGTTCTTGATTCACGCCGTGAAGCAAACGGCCAGCCTTCGCTCGACCATTACCAAATTGTAGAGAACGATTAAAACTCCAGAGTGGCTTCACGCGCGAGAATCCAAATGCGAGCAAAAGAGAGGTCGAACGCACAGAAAGTATGTCAGCGTAAGAGAGTTGTTGAGAGAGCGAGAGAGAATGCACGAGCGGCGAGAGAGTGAGCAGGGTGAGAGAGCGAAAGAGAGTTGGGGTGAGCAGGAAAAGAAACTCATTGCAACCGAATGGCTGTAGCGTCCGAACAAAGAGTAAAATCCAGGTAGAATTTAACGCCAATTTTCGAGGTAAACGAGGAATTCCTGGATAACTTTCTTCCTCCTTTTTTCTGAGTAGCATTCTAATTAGAGGCACAAAACTCGTTCAGGCGAGGTTACTAGAATTATTCATCGGTTTGCTAGGCAAAAAAAGATCTTTTTCATACTTCTACGACTGTCTGCAACGGAATACTTTCTGTAATTAGCACTGCAGACGAGTTATATCTCTTTTCCCGATTTTTGAACGTTAGCAAGGGGAGAATAGTCATAAATAAAATATAGAATGCACTTTAGAGAGAGAGACAAATATTTGATCGGAAGTAATTGAAAAAATTCATAAGGTTCGTGAATTTCGGTAGATGACACTTTTATGTCCGTCAGTCTCATTCAATGATTCTTTTGATTTATTCCTGCTCCGCGGTTAGATAATCCTGGAAAATGTAACGAGCCTATCATGCGCAAATAAACGCAGGAACGAGCTAATATACCAAGACGACAATATTTCGACGCCAAGCTTATTCAGCAAAAATTCAATGCTGGCCGTTACGTGACCACTTGTTTCTTTCTTTTGGCCGTATGTAACGGTTCACGTCGGTGAAATGATGTTTAGGTATTTCGAAAAACAGCAGAGCTGGTTTTTATCAATTTGGCAAAGCGAAAGTTGAAGAAAGCCCAGAAAAGCAGAGACAACTCTTGGAGGAAATGGTTAGTATCGAATGTCGGAAACCGTTCAGCAGAATGGTGGAACGTTCAATTTCGTCTGTTTGGTCAATCCTTCCTTTGACCAAAGAAAGTGCTCCATGTACGAACTGTGAACGTTTCCTTCTTGCGACAGGATTCATCGTTCGGACTGATCTTCGCCGTCTTCTATTTAAAGATGAGAGAGTCAAGCCAGAGCAGAATTACTTGCCTCAACCTCTTTTAGGTCAGACGATTTCGGGGCTGGAATGCTCGTCCTCCAATTAAGGAAGCCATAAACGAGGGAGCTTCTCGGAACCAAACTGATATCCACTATATAAATATATTGAGAAACAAGAACTCGCTGACTGGAATTAGTTTTTCCTGAGTGGGTTAAATAATTAATGTAAAAAGTGGGTTCAAGAAACGTGCTGCAATTTACGTTCCTCTTAGATACAGCCATTAGCGTTATTAGATATCCGTTCAAAACCGTGCGGGCAAAATTTTGATTCGATCGAGTTAAAATTCATAATTTTGCAGCTGAAGAGAAATAGCAATTGACAATTTGGGTTTTACAGAGCCCCGTGAGAGGTCAAACGTTCAAAAGTTTTATTCAAGACCGAAAGTTCGTGAGAATTCAATTTTTAATAATAAGATCAAAAGATCTGATAAGCATTTTTATTTTTCATGCTCGCCCAACAGTGTCAAGTAGTTTTCCACAAAAGTAAAATGCAAAACCGACGTCTGTGGGCTTCTGAGGATAGAAGCAGTGAATCCTTGTTTCCATTTTCTCAAAAAGAAATCAGAGGCTCCTCAGAGCTCGGTGTGATGTTGAAATACGTTGACTTTGTGCATGACGGAAGAAAACTCCATGCATCAGGGACTACTCTTCGTGAAACAAAGGGGTAATCTAGCGAGTGCGGTGTTGAAATGAGAATGAGCTGAAAGAAGACGTAGCAGAGAGCAGAGTTTCCAGTGAGAAAATAAACAATAATATACCCAAAGTATGACCAAGGCGCAGTTCTTTGAGCAAACAAAACGAATGGATTTGCTGAGTTCCAACATCGAGATGGAACTAAAACTTGTAACGCACCCCGCGTACATCGTAATCGAGATGATGAAACGAGGTTTTCTCTTGACTATTTCACTTTACTTCAGTGAAGGTTATTGCTGTTATTGTTAAATACTGTTATTTCTGTATATACAATACGATTATTTGTCCATCAAATAAACGAGAGCACGAAAGAGTGAGACTAATCCGAAAAAAATTATTTTCCTTCCGCGTCGATTCTGAGTTTTCATTGGATTCTTGGACATTTTCGATAGACGGTATGCTACAAATGATGAAATTCAATAAACATACTTTTTGTAATATAATCTTTCGGTTTTTACGTTTTTAATCGCGTTAGCATTTTATATCGAGCCGCAAGTTCTATTTCGTCTAAACTTTCGTGAATATTTGAGGCATCGCTGTGATTGATGAAAATGTGTATAATTAACAGATAATAAATTAGGCTTTTTAATTTTCCTGATTTCTTTGCTTTCCACATTTCTCATTCAGTCTTTTTCATTTTCGCTGCTGCTTTCGTTTGAGTTACTGGTCCTTTTCTTTCTCTAGCTTGTGACACCGTCTTCTTGCCACAGAGATGTACGCCCGCCGTTGACACATACACTCACAGACACACACGTGAAGATACACATCTGGCTGTCGCTCTCGTTTCACATTTCTCAGTTTGCTTAGTTATTTCCTGGCATTCGCGTTTGAGAAACAAGAGCCCAGACAATTTCTTGCCTCGGGAATACAATTGGACACCGCACGTAAAAAGGAAGACATGAGTAGTGGAAACCACTGTGTGATCATGTGAGCCAAAGACTTCGAGTAACTGGCACATTTTGTCCCGGAGCAAATAACACAGGAAAATAATAAACTCCGGGAGAGGGCTCAATTTCAAGTCATTCGGTTGGGCCTTTTTTGTATAAGAAAGTCGATCGTGTAACACAATTCACTGAATTAACGGATCCATGAAGGTAGGCATCATCAGAATGTTGGCTAAACCGAACTAATCGGAACTATATGGAAAACCAACCACTGAAAACAAAATTTTGATGGACCGATCGATATATTGTTGGATACGTTCAACTAAACGTTTTTTTTTTTTATAATTCCAAAAATGTTGTCATCGCAGAAACAAATATTCTACAAATTCTTTTCGGAAAGCAAATTTTTGTCATTCCGATCGTAAATTTTGCTGACAGTTTCGTTAGGAACCAAATATGCTGCAAAAATTACAAATATATTAAAATTACCCAAAAATATTTAGTTTACCTGGTTCAACAAAATATCGGGGTTTCTCAACAAAATTTCATTTCCAGCCCGAAAATGAATTTTTTTAGCGTAAGGCAGGGTTGATTGGTTTATCAAATTTACATTGTCCTCATAAATTCCGTCATGTTCAATTGTCAGACTCACGGGAATGGAGTCATGATTATGAAACAACAAACTAATGAAAGTAAATACAGCGTAGAATGGGAATAGCCTCGACATTGGTCTTATCCAGACTTTGTGTTACCAAAGGGAATTAAATTCAAATAGAATCAATCCTCGTAGAATTTTATAACGCGAGCTGCTCTTTGCACGCTTGTTTTCTCTGCTATGTGTTTGGTCGAGGATAACTTTTCTACTCGTTGTTTTTTGCTGTTTGCAAAAGTCTCTTTCAGTTACTTCACTTCTTCTCACCAACGAATACTATCTACTTTTTTGTTGTTGTATTGTGTTCTTTTCGCTATTTCCACGTTCAACCTATTTTCGCAGGTATAAAAGATACCAACAGACAAAAGAGTAACACTTTCTGACTCGCGAAACTGTGATGGGAAATAAACCGAACCCCTCTTTTCTCGATATACACTAAAAAGTTGGATACATGGGAATTCTTCGAAACGATATCCCCTTCGAATTCAATTCAATCGAACCCTGAGACCTTTTTTTATTGCTTTTTTTTTTTTAATCCTCTTTTCGTGAGTTCATTTCGCATGACCTTCGTTTTGGAAATGAAACTCCCCGAGTTTTCTGGCACGATAATATACGAAGCAATTCTGCTCAGAGCTGAAAAGTATTTTTGTGCGAGAAGTTGTTTTTTAAATTGAGAAAAAAAAATTGATTAGGATACCGATGAAAAATCGTGATCGTTCGGTCTAACGCGAACGACATAAAATACAAAACGCGATATTTTCCTTTTATTCACCAGGTGGGACAATGGTTACGAATAATCCACAGATCGTAATAATTAACATCAAGATATCTGCTTGTCACATTTACACGTTTATTCAGAACGACGTTGCGAGACCGAGATTCGAGTCGTTGACCTTTCGAAGCTTTGGTTTATAGACGGCAGCACTACGCGCGATTCCCTGGCAGCGATTTATGGAAAGTATATACGAATATGTATAAAATATATGGAAAAGATATGCGACGTATATCTCGACGACGAAATCTTCTTTGTCTTGCATATATATTGTAAATACATATTTCACGTGCGTACATTTTCTTTGAAGCGGGTCAAATTTTCCCCCTTTTCTTCTTCTCTTTACAATGACTATTGCTCCGGTGAATAAAAACGAATTTTCCGAATGACATCAATGAACTTGACTTCCGGAGACACTTAACAAAATATATTGTACGAATTTTATGGTGTTTCTTGCAATGAATCAAGGTAAAAAATGTTCTTGGTCACGAGAAGTGGATTATGATGATGGGAGGATAATTTTTTAATATGAGGAGAAAAGCACAAATTAAAGGAACTTTTTTGGGAAAAAAATGAAGGGTATGGGTCATGGAAGAAAAGTACGCAAATAAGCCAAAAGCCAGATACCTTTTTTTTTAGTTATATTTGACTATCGTTTTCTTTTTGAGCTCCTGTCTCGTCACGAAGTCGTAAGAAAAAAAAAAAGATAAAGCCCTCTTCTCGCTCACCCTTCTCTTTCAATCTGCGTTCATCGATCTCAGACGCGAGACAGCCGGCAAAGAGCTGCTCACCCTCGTATAATCTTCTCGCTTTTTACTTCGTCTTCGGTTTTTACCTCTTTTGGCTCTGCACCCCTCAACTCTCCTCCCTTTTCTTCTCTCTCACTCACTCTCTCTCTCTCTCTCTCTCTCTCTCTCTCTCTCTCTCTGTCTCTCTTTCTCTTCTTTGCTTTCGCTCATCCCTTTGCCCTGTGTTCGCTCGAAGAAACTCCGTCAGGCTTCTCTTCATCCACCGCGCTGCACATAGTCAGATGGCTCCAAGAATCACTCAAGCCTCCTCAGAAATTGGCACCAACAAATACCAAGAGAATCTCTTTCATCGTGGTGAATTGTCGGAGTGAAACACTATTTTTTATAAAGCTTCGTACTCCAAGTTTCACGTTGGTTTTTTCAAATTATTTTTATCACGAGCTCATCTTTTTTTCACCTTGACCTCGAACGGTGTTTATGTTTTTCGGTTGTTAACATTCCGTTGACTCTGCCTTGAAATTCCTAATTAAGAAAAAAGCAACAAGGAAGCTTTTCGGATAACAAAATTTCGATGAAGCTAAATCGTGCCCGAGGTTGACTATGGAAATATTTCACTGCATCGTTCTTGAAGCTAAAATCCTATAAAATTCAAATGTACATTGGAATATTCAAATCCGTACCGTATCAATGGAATAAAAAGACTTTTGAAACATAAAGAAATTGCCAACCGCGATGTGCGAGAATGAAAGTCATTACGTAACGAAAAACACAGAATTCTTGAGAGGAAAAATATTTGGAAAGTATAACTTGAACTCGTCTGGAAAAATGATGGTTATACGAAGCAACATTAAAATGTGTGTTGCCGGAGCTACAAACTGCGATACTTTCAAGAAGCCCGCGGGGTACAAAAACAACGAATCCACTACTAGGAAAAAGCGTGGGAACTTTGCGTTGTTCGTTGTTGCACACCAAGTGGCTGCTTCTCAGCGCATCCATCGAAGAAGAATATATGAAGGAAAAAAAGGAAAAACAAAGATAATCCTCATTGAAAAACAGTTTCATGCACATCTAGAGACTCGGTGGAGTCTCTGGGGCAAGCACATTCGACAGCTCTGTAGTTTGCTGGCCCGAGACTCATCAGAGTTATATTATCGCTGAAACTTATTGTAATAGTCCACGAATTTGGTACGAGTGTAAATTGTCAACGAGCGAGAATACAGAGTGAATGGCAAAGAACGTAAGTAGGAGTGAAGTTCTTTCTTTCCTATAAATCTGTCCTTTCTCTTATTCTTCTCAAATTTAATATATCGGGTCCGCAACTTTCCCAGCCCTCGAGTAAGAGAGTCCAAATAACTGATTTCATATAAATCACTAATTTCGATTGAATTAGTTGGCGCCCAACTTTTGATAAAATTATTAATAAAACACAGAGCCCTGTCAGTCTCTGGACCCAGACCGCGTCAGGTGAGGGCACGAAAAATAAAGAGCCCGTCTCAATGGTAACCAGCATGGAAAGTTTGAATGTGCGTATGACGATAGTTTTGACAGCGCGAAGTGCAAAATGTCAAAGCCTTGTGTTTGGACAAAATATCGTGAAAATGTCACTGCCCTGAAGTTAGCCAGCAGGCAACTTTTAATTTTCAACTTGTTGTTAATTAATGGGGCTGGCTAGCCTGTGGTGGTAAACTCAAAACCTTCGATTTCGAGTTGTTCATGGGTCAACAAATTTCCCAGTCAAAGCTTTTTCCCCGGGGAAGGGATTGTTCATTTTCCGAATGCAGAAGCTTCACTCGTAGCGTTCGCATTCGGAAAAAAAAAACAAAGATTCCTGGATGGTTTAACGAAGAAGCTCAATGTTTGCTCAATTAAAATCACGGAAAATTTTATTTATATAAATAAAGATACGAGAATTGAAATTATTTTCAATTCTTCATGGACTTATTTTTCATCATTCTTTCGTATTAAATGGATGAAAAATATTTCATGGAAAAATAACTGAAAATGTAGCTCTGGTTCGACTCGGCAGAAACGCCGTCGCTTTCATAATTAAAATGGCGGCAGCTAAGTGAGGGTGTAAAGATGAGGGGTGAAAAAAGCAGTGCGCGTGAGGAATTGAAGAGAGTTGCGTTTAAGAGTTGGCAAATGTTTCGTGAAGTGAAAACCATGAGTTATCGGTTCGTTAAACTTGGCTGAAAAAAAGAGAACTGTCGAAGCAGACGATTCATATGGCAAGGGTTGTATGATATTTTTACAACGAGCTCCCAACTCAGAGATCAAGTACCAGGAGTATTCGTCGTGAAATACAGAGAGTACTCAATAGTTGGCCTTCTACCAGGTTTATTGATTTCTATTTTGGATATTCTCGTCCTTTCTTTTCACCGGAATGATGTTTTAAAAAAATTCATTTTGGAGAAAATGAAAATTTGTTTAAAGAATTCTCGGGGATACCGTTCATATTGTGGTAAACGTTTACTTGAAAAAAATCAATAGGGAAATCTGTTAAAAGTGGATTTTCGCGGATGCATTGAACGAGAACATTGTATTTACGTTTCTACAGAAATTTTTGAGAATTGTAAAGCTCTCACAATTCTATATTCTTCACTGTCATGGCCCATGTATCTAGTAGTAACATCTACTAGTAACACTATTATATGTGTCAAACGATGAACTTTTCTGGCAGTTGTAACAGAGGCTTGGGGAACGAAGGGAAAAGAAGAGAGAAAGTAAAACGAATGCACGTTCACCTCGTAGCGACGATTTGGCAAGAGGGACGAAGGGGCGGAGGGCTAAAGGGCCTCTTCACGTCCAGGGAACGTGTGTCTAAACTTCCGAGACGTTCCTTCAACCCCCTCAGAAACTGTTAGGATCTCGGTCCCTCTCCCTCTCTCTCTCTCTCTCTCATCCCCTTTCTCTCTCTTACTGTCGTTCTCGCTCGTCCTCTTAATCCCTCCCCTTGAAAATTCAACGAGTACCCTGGTCCAGTGTCTCTCTTAGCCTCGTTTCATCCTCCTTCTTTTGATCCAAGTTTTCCACTCCACACAACTTTCCTTGTTGCAGCCTCCGATAAATATGATCCAGTGTCTCTGGATTGTAATTTTACCCATGCACACGTTTTCCCTCGATCCAATGAATTTTCATATCGCGTGATTGTGCTCTTGAATCATCATTCGTTTCCGGAGTCAGCCAGTGTAAATACTTTTCCAAATAAAGCTGAACCTCACCGATTGAAGAAGTTGAGGCAACTTGAGGCAATTAGTAAAATAGCTACGATATAAATCTAAACAAAAATTCACTTTTCGAGGAAAGAAACCTTTTTTACTTCTAAATAAAACATCGTTGACCATAGATATAACAATCTCAGCAGCTTCGTTTCGTGACTTGATATTATTTTTATGCTGGTTGACATTGACATTTCTTCCTAATGCACTACTATGTCGTTTCTATACAAGAGTCTAGAGAAATTGGAAAAACCCAGTGAGGGTGAACTGACCAGTGGAGGGATGAATAACAGAACTTTACTGTTTGGATAAACAAAAACAAAAATATATTGTTGAGATATTTCTTCTATCTGTTTGAGCGTCAAGGGGATCACATGTACAACCCGGAGTATTTGCCAATTGCCAATACACGAACCTCGAACCTTTTTCAATCACAAAAAAGAAAGAATTCTAAAGAAATTTCCTACAAATTATCGTTTGCTTAAGAACAAAATTTTTTTTGCTCCAGTGCCAGTTCCAGGTGTGCGAGCAAGATAGCTGAAAATCAGATTTCTTTTAACTTCAAATACGCTTGATATTTTGAGAGAAATCCGCAGGAGAGCTTATACAACTGGCGAAAGGGCTTAATGCTTTTACAAATAAATGCAATACTATCCATCGTACTGGGCAAATCCATCGCGAACAGCTTTGCCAATATTTTTATCTACTTTATTATCTACTGCATCAAAATCGGCTCGGTAAAATTATTTTTCTCGTTTGGTAAAGATCGACGAGTACATTCAGTATTTAAAGTTTAAATGAAAGGTAAAAGGGCAGGGCGGATGAAAAGGTTGAAAAAATTTGATGGATGATGAAGGATGAGCTGTGAATATGAGCCACGTGTTGTGAACCGTTTGGACCCTGGTTCGCCTTGTAGAACGACCTAATTTAATATCCCAACGATCGGATTATCGCAGTCATGAATATGTATGACAACGCATAAAATAAATTGAGTGTCCTGAGTCGCGAAAAAGTGAATTTAAAAAAGTCTAACGATACGGAGATTTGAAATCCGTTACAAGAATTTATCTATTAGCGTCTATTAGCGAAAAGTCTCAATATTTTGACCAATAATTTTTACGCTGGGAATCAAATAACATTAGAGAAAAATCTGGGTGTACGAAACGACTCATTCGAACTCTTGTGGCCGTTATTTTCGAGTCAATGAATAAATATAAATAATTGAGAAGGCACGAAACGACTTACCGATTTTGTCGATCCTAGCGCTTGCGACGTTAACTACTGCGTCGATAAGTCCCAAGTAAAATACGATATTCCACATGTTTTTAAATTTAACGATTATGTTTCCTTGTTTTATTATTTTTTCTATTTGATCACGAGTCGCGGTTTCACACTGCTCACTTTTTTCGCACTTACGAAAAACAAACTATTCACCGATCTCTTTGAACTGCGCACGAGAACACTAGTCACTGATCCATGCAAACACTGATCCTCCTGACTGGGTGTGGGGAGTATTATTTCTTTTTTTTTCGTTTCATCAAACTTTTGTACAGCACTGTCAGAATCCTCGCGTTTTTCAATTCAACTGTCGCACCGAATTAACTCGAGCATATTAAAAAGCTTGCCCGTCGAACGAATTTGACGATAATCACGAATCACTAGGTGATTCTCACTTGTCACTCTTGTTAGTGGGAAGTTGTCGGATGAATCGACGTCCGTCGAGAGTTTTCACTCTTCTATCTCTCGCGCTTTCATTCTAGATATATCTATGAGATTGCTCTACAACGGAAATCCGCTCGACCCAAAAGTTTTCTCGTCAATCGGAAAATTTTACGAGTTCCCCTCGTTCTCCATTCGCCACGGATGACTTGTTCAATCTAGAGATATTGATGGGGAATTGTGGCTCGTATAATTTCAATATATATATTTTCAAACTGCGCTTCGATGCAAATCAGATAAGTACAATAATGAGGGTTCGATAAGCTGTCTCCAGATTTAAATACTTGCCAAAGAAACTGAAAAAGATGTGGATGGAAGACAAGAGAATTACAAGTCGACCTCGACTGTTTTTTCGAACAACGGTTCGTTGTATTTTTTAAATTTTCCAAGTTTCGTCAAAGTGGCAACAAGGAGAAACACGAATTCGGTTGGTTCCAAACCGCGCGCCACCACCAGAAACCACCGACAACCATCGTGGCTTAACCGCCGTAGCTTAAACACCCTCTGGCACTCCCGGGTCGACCGACGAAATCACCATAACCGAGCACAAACAACCACTGCAAGAATCTTCTTCCGTCTGCTCCGCGTAGAGCTCGAGAAATTTGTCTGTACTGTAATTACTTTTTTTGTTTGTTTTTTTTTCTCTAGTATGCACTTTGCGTAATTCGATGTCGACGTCGTTCGAAAAATTCCAATTCATCGATTCGAGTCGTGCGAGTAATCTTGATACAGGCTGAAATCTCTCTTAATGCTTCAGAAATGAAAGGCCACCGGATTTGACAAATGGAATACAACTTTCGTCGGAGTTAATACGAGTCAGGAGATCCTCGAGCATTCATCAGCTTCGTAGAGGACGTTGGGCAGTGTAAGAAGAAAAATGAGTAGTAGAAAACGTAGGGAGGAGGTAAGTGGCCCATTTGACATTGTAACATCCTCTTCATTGAATCTTTCACCCAATTTCGTTTTTTTTTTTTATAGTATCCAGAAGTCTTGAGATATAAATTTATTTACGTAAGTATGTAAAATGATAATAAACTGGCTGATTGGGAAGAAATAATTTTTCTAGAGCTATTACAAGTGCTGGAAGTCTTTTTTAAGGGTTCACCACATCGATTGATTTATTTTGATATTAACTTGTTATTTCTGACAATTATCTATTACGGGGTCATTAATCTCAACTCAATTAGTATAAGATATCGACCGGATCAGTTGACACTTTTTCGTTACATCGTCCATCATTGATATTGCGCGAAATTTTTTTTTGGAGATATTTGATTGCAAAAAAAAATCCTTACAGATCGAAATTTTCATTGAAAATATTTATTTACTACGAAGAAAAGTCGTAAGTCGGCGAGATTTTCGAGATGGCCTTGATAGCACGTGGCTCTCGACCGAAAGCGGACGGCACACTGACTGGGGTAGCGAACGAGGAAGTGGCGACGGCGGCGCCGCTACAAACGCGCAACCACCCTTCCCTGCATCACATTGACAACCCCTTGCCACTGAGTTGGTGGTTTGTGTGCTACCAGATCGTGTAAACTATGGGTTTTGGCCCGCATCGGAAAGATCGTGTCCCCTTTCGATAAAAAGCTTCGTTTCTTCAGACACTTTTATTTTACGTCAAGTTTCAAGCTTTTTCGAGCGTAAAATGTGCATTTAATACTTTTTCGTCAATGTGGAGAAAAGAGTATAGAACAGAGCGGCGGTTTAGTTGGAAAGTTCCTTCGCAGCTCATTCATACACACGGCTGGTTTCAATATAACTCATCGGCAATGTAATCTCCGGAGTAAATTCTTTTCGTTCAGCTTTAGTTTCAGCTTTAAAATGCCTTCTTTAAGTGCCTATGCCCATTCGTTAATAATAGTTTATCAAACGGAAAGAAACTTCGAAATTGAGGATGGAAACGTCAACAAAAAAGCTCAAGGTATTGTTTTCCGAATGCAGGTAATTACAATCGTAATGAACAGACATACACACACAAGAATTGTTACAAAAGCAACTTGAGCTCGAAATAGAATGAAATCAGGAAAAAATATTCATACTGACAGGTTAGCTGTTCAATTTGTTGTAAGCACCAGAATTTAACTCTTTCACGAGTAAAGTTTTACAAATTATTTCTTGAATCGCATGCACATTTTCTTACGAAAATAAAAAGCGACTGAGAAATAATAACGATTCTCGCGTGATTTTCACACGTTGGTACTTATGGTCATAGTTGTATTGTAGCAGTTCTACGCGGTATTCACTACAATGGAGCAAATGTTTCGTTGCCTTCAATGAGCAAGGCTCAATGCGAAAAGTGCATGCCCTGATTGGGCGGAGTAGAGCGAAAATTATATGCTCCTAAATGTAATACAGGCGGAGAAAGCGACTGATGTTGCAAATGAATGAATGAAGGATTTGTCGGTCGTATTTGTGCAGTTGAAAAACTCAAATACTCGCGCGTTCAAATATGATGCAGAACGCTGAGTCTCCAAAAAACGGTCCCAAAAATGTGTAAACTGAACTTCTGTACCATCATTCGTCGCGCAGTCGTTCTCAGCGTTCTCAGCAGGTTATGAAAGTTCAGGACCAGGGGCTGGTTCGTTGAAATCGAATATTGTGTAATTTCCTTTGAAAGTGACGAATGAGAAAAAACATTTTTCCTCGTTTCTTATTCATGCAGCTTCCCAGAAAATTAGACAAAAAATGGCTTTCCAGGGGTTTGCAGTTTTCTTGGGATTACATAAATTGAAGGAAAAGCTCTTAAACGCGCTTCTTTAGAGTCGTTAAAACTAAAGAGTTAGAAAATTCCTTAATCGAGCTCCCAAGCAAAACACCAGATGTTTTTTATTTCACTAGTGGTGGATGATGAAGATATTCCTTTTTACCCTTGCAACAAGTGCAGAACGTTTCTTATGCGAAAATCATTAATTGCCACAATTCACAGAAATTCGTAGCAAGAATTTTCCTGCGCGTATTTTAAACACGAACGATCTTTCGCGGACATTGTGGGAAGATGATATTTCATTTAATTCGGAACCTAAAGCATTGCCCTATTTTTCATTAGGCACCTGCCTCACACCACGCACTGCTGTTGATTCACTTTTTTGAACTGTAAACCAACTCCAACGTCGAGGCAAATTGTAAAGGCGGGGATAAATTGAATCGCACCCTCGAAAAGTTCACTCTGCGATTTTCAGTCGACGTCCTAATTAATGAAGCCAATTATGCCGGTTATTTTCCGTCATATAATTAAAGAATGGTTGATGAAGGGAATTATCACTGATTGCAGTGATATAATTAGTCATTGCTTTGATCTACTTGAATTGCTTGATTAACATTCGAACGACTAATCATTTTTTTTTCGTGTGTTATTAAGCTGTTGAATGACTCGTATTAGGTACGTGTTCATTAACCAGAACGTAGACGTATGCCAGAACAATATATAGAACGATTGCGTAGACCTTCGTGACCGGAAATCAGGCACTTACTAAAGCTTGTAACTCGCCGCGTGTACGTTACACTATTATTGTATTCTCCAGGTCAAGATTGCGTGTACGTTAACCATTGACCCTAAACTTTGATTCGAGCTGATGCTAAAAAACGGGGACAATTAGAATTCTAAACAAAAACTACTATTTGCTCAGAAAACTATGCATTTTTTACAATGCATTAATAAATAAATATTTCATGAATAAAATGATTTTTATTGATTGATATCACAAACGTGAAGAAGTGACGTGTCAATTTTCCAGAAAAAGCGTTAAATAGTCGAACGAATACGTTGTTTCAGCAATTGACAGAATGGGCATGCTGGCGTGAGATTCGGTTTTTTTTTCTCACGAGCAGTTTCGTACCCACTTGAGGTTGATTCCACGAAGCGTAGTTGCGGAAAAAGTCGTTCGTACGTAAAGAATGAAGTGACAATATGAGAAGTCGTGAAAAGTGCAGAGATTTTTTTTAACGAAGAAAAAAAAATAACGTGAAAGAGTCTGGAAAGTAAAGTAGAGCATCGATCGAGATCAACGTCGGTATGATTCTTAACAGCGTCGACGTATGAGTATACATGGCATCGAGGTAGGCGAATGTTCTCGGGACTCTCGTGTATCGTGTGGTTGGCTTCGTTCAGCGAGATGTGTACAGTTCGCGTGGGATGAGGGAGCTCGTATAGACGCATAAAAAGAAAAGAACGAACAACACGTGAATGGGAAGTGCAGTCAAAGAAATGCAACACTCGTACAACGAGTTACCGCGCTGGACACTCTGATCTTGAAAACTGTTTCACTCACCCTCTCCGCATGACATTTCAAAGAAAAATTTTACAGCTTCCGAACTGAACAATGACAATAATGAAGATTGAAGTGAAGGAAGTAGAGATCAAGGCAAGAGAGGCAAAGAGGGCGAGAGGCAGAGATGCAGGAAGGTACAGAGCGGAATAGAATTATAATGAATATCGAAGAGCCAAGAAGAGGGGAAAATTATATGAGAAAAAGTGGTGAGTTGGGAAGAAAATGAAAAAGCAGCACAGAGAGTGTTAATGTGGGACATGAATGAATACTGAAACAAAAATATATTGGCAAGGGAATAATGAGGAAAAAAAAGAAGCAAGAGGGCGGAAATTCGACAGAGGTCAGCAAGAAAGGATTGAGAGGGAAAACACATAAAGAATGAAGAAGAACAAAAAGATATACGTGAAGAAATAAAAAGGACGAAAAAGCGAGAAAGAAGAAGAAGAATAGAGAGAGAGTCTAAGACAACGTGTCGTTACTGAAAGAAATATTTTCTTGAGTGACTCGGAAATGCTACCAATGTGGCATAGAACAAGTCTGGATAGTACCAGCCAGAGGGGTATGAAACGAGTTTGCGTGCGAGTCCATGAAACTCTGAACCTTTCTCGCTCGTTCGTTCGCTTGTTCGCTCGTTTGCCCGTTCGCTTGCATTGCGATGAGGATCTCAACGAAGCAAGATTCAGAGAGACACATACGAGAGAAGCCACTACGGCGATCGAACCATGACGAAACGGAGTCGCTACGACGAGGCGTCGATGACCTTAGTCTCGGGCTTTTTATACCAGCGCCAACACTTTTCTCCGTTTCGCGTCAAAGCTCACAATATATACTTCTTTTTTCCTCATATTTGCATGAATTATTCTACACATTCTTGACCCACATTTGGAAACGTCTGGATTCTTGATTACATGGGCATATTCTTTCTTCTGTAAAAATAATCGTTTGTTACTTCCTCCGTTATCCTGAGAATATTTATTTCTTCAAATTCTCGTTCGATAAAACAAGATTTTCTTTTTCCAAAATACATCTCGTCGTAATTCAAAAGAATCAATTTTTTACGTTTCAATATAAACGGGACCATAGTCGAGGGAAAAACACGTTGCAGAGTGTTGAAGCGTATGATATTTGGCAGATATGGAAAAGAACGAACAAAAGCTATGGTGTACCGTATGGAAAAAAAAATAACAATAATAAAAGCGAGGATTGGAAGAGTAGATTCGACGCTGCTCGCCAAAGAGTCAGACAAAAGAGATTATTGCTTCGCAACGAATCGTAGGGCGTAGAGCTTAGTATATAGATGATACGCGTTATCCATTCTCGATGCTGCGAGTTTGTAGAATACGGCAAGAATACCGAAGTACTGCAGAAGCATCCGCGTTTTTCGACGAGAGTAAACGATTGGCTGGAGCTATTGCGATGAGAGTTCCGACGAAGGGTTCACCCTATCCGGCGGTATTTATTGGCTTTTTACGAGAGAGCTTCCGCCAAATGTGCTCTCCTCTCGTCTCACTTCTCCCTTTCGTTCTCCCCAGGCTCTGCTCTGTCGTACTATAAAACGCGGGTGGACACTACCAAATCGCTTCACTGCTATTCCGATTTGGTTGAAAGTAACGTTCGAAGGTGGATGATAAAGATAAACCGAGAGAAGAGATTGATTAATGGATTGATTAATTTGTGCTGCTCCCTAAAAAACTTTCAAGATGCAAGTAAGTAACGAACGAGTCGGAATTTTACTAGCGTAATTTATTATCCAATGAAATGTGACTGAGTCAATCGAATGAGAGAAACCTACCTAATAAATTCTACAAAGTTAATTACGTTCCTCATGTAAATTTAAAAGTAATTGCTTTTTTATTAATATTCCATTTGATCGACTAATGAAAATTGCTTGTGGGAACATATAATGATTATTTACTATGTGACTAATTATGCAAAGTCCAAATTATCATTGCTGCATGACGGTCAATTTTAACCATGGCTATTACAATTACTTCGATGCCTCAATCGAACTCTTAAAAATTGATGAACCAGCTCAATGAATCAAATTTATTAATCCAATCAAAAGTCCCTTTCAACTATTTTTTGATGGCCTTTGCTATGGTGTGGATGGCGCGAACGAAACTACAGCGGGAGCGATCGTATATTTCTCCAACACATACGCAGATTCATCGACATTACCAGGAGAGAAAATCGACCGTCTGTGTTGTCGGATGGAAAGCCCGATAGAGGTCGCTATGTCTCGAGACATGTCGCGATTGTGATTTTACCGATAGAGCTTAGTCATTGGAATTTTCGTTGTCTTGTTTCGAACAATTAGAATGCATATAACAAAGGAATAAAAAATCATCGATATTTTATTATTTAAAATAATCAGGTCAGATAAAAAGTCGAAGGTACTCTGTGACCTTCGCAACTTTTGGCACAAAAAACCGAAACTTGGTGTACAGTGTCCTTATGGTTTGCTCGTCCATAAGGCATCTCGCATGTAATTATAAAAAAAAGCTCGTTATTCGATTCTTCTCGCTCGTCTCGAACGAAGGAGAATGGCGTCGTGTAAAAAAAATATATGTAAATATTTTAAAGTTACACGTTTAGGTTTACTATACGATCTTCGATGGTGCCTCGAAGCAAGTGATTTGTCTTCCATTCTCTACCAAAGCCCAATTAACGACTAGCGAAACCTACAAACAGAAAATAATTGTAAGAGAGTTTTCGCAGGTAATTATTGAAATGTCAGAAAATGAATAAGGAAAAAACGTCTCTGCGAGTATTCTATGACGGTTGGAAAATGTAAAAATGATCGTACCTTCGGATACGCTTCCAGGATAGGAAATTCGTTTTTGTAAACGTATTCGGTTCCTGCTTTCAGAGGACAGCCGACCTTTTTGCCGTCCGTGGAATAAATATTTCCGCACGCATTCTTGCCGTCGACACCAATGAAAGGAAGCGGGATGGAGAGTATTGTAGCGTGAACCGAGGTTGTCAAATCCTTAATATCGTGGTCCGGAACGAAATTCTCCTGGATCGTAACTTTTGTATTTTTTTTCAGCTTGCACGGCGTTTTATCGCAGTTCGAAATTCCGACTGTTTTGATGCCCTGAAAGCTCCTGGCTGAAAAAGCAAAATAATCGAAAAAAAAAACCATTATTACGAATAGCCTTGTTAATTATTGAGTTCGAATGAAAAGTTTTTCGTTTGTTTTCCCTTTCAAATTTCCAATGCAAACATGACAAATTTCGTTCATACATTTCTCAAATGTTTTTCAGTCACCCGACACCCATAAATTCTGTATAAAAATTGAGGCATATAGACAATACGAAACCGAACGACACTATGTAAATAGCGAAACACGAACTTTACTGTCTGACGTAAATGCATTTATTATTCACTCGATGAGTGCGACACGCGTATTTTTTTTTTTTTTTTTTACACCTACTCTTCCAGTGAATCTGATCATACAAAGAGATTCGTAACGATGATCGAGAGACCACAGTAATTATTGGAATAATGGGAGATCCCAGATCTCTTCACGTATACATCTCTTAACCACGTGATACTCCCGTTAATTCCAGAATTATGCAGTTGCTATGCGAATATCGGTGATGGATAAACATCAAGGTCGTTGAACACGTTTTTACATAATCGAAAAAGTAAATCCAGCTTTTTGAATCAATATTTTTCTTTTTCGAGACAATTTATATTTTTGTTTAGGCCTAACAGATCGAGTTATGACATGAATGTTATCTGGATTTTGCTTTTTGAACCAGGATAGTGAATTTTGAATAATGATCTTCAGGGTTCGCTAGAGTAAATTTATTCATACCTCATCAATTAAGTTATTTCGGATTTGTCTGTCAGTATTTTCGATTTCTCATAAAAGTGTTAAACAAAAAATCGAAAAAGAGCTTAATTCCATATTGATCATGCACGTAGAATGAATTGTTCGATCACCCGAATTAGTTATTGTTGCTTAACTATAGCCCACCAACGAATGAAATTTACATTTCTAGAAAATTTTTTAATTCACGATTCAGTAACGATAAAAAAAAGAACTCGATTAACCAAGATTTACCGTTAAATTAACAATACGCGATTTTCGTATGGTATTTCATTTTCGAACGATTTTTCGATAAATCCCAAACCAAACGAAGCAATAACCTGAATATACCGTTTTTTTTTGTGCTAGTGTAATCATCGGTTGCCACGAATGGATGGGATTTGATGGAAAAATTCAGAGCACATTCCTAGAGATCGGAATTACTTGCAAAAACATAGCACACCTCTGTCCTTGTTAAATAGAGGTCGTCCTAATTTATGCACATCGTGATTTGACTGGGTGACCTTGTTCCGTCGTTGGAGATAGTGGGCCTGTCTTCCTTTTTCTACTTCTGACGAAAGAGTTTTTATCACAAAACTAGCACCTATTAAAGTTCGATGTTTCACATACATAATTCTAAGTATTTGTTTATCTTTGGCAACTTCGGTCAGCTCTTAAAAAGCATTTTTGTTCCGTGCAAAATACCTTTGCCTAGAATGTGAATGAATGGAAAAGAGTTTAGGTAAAATTTTTGGGAATTCACTGACTCGAAACATTAGCGAGACTCTCGTCAAATGTCTTTAGCCGAGAGTTCTGCAAACAGTCTTGTCAAGGCTAATTTTTCCTGGATGGGCACTACTTGTCCAGGGACAACTGGCTCGCTTGATAAGTTCGTAATGTTTATAGCAGCTCGTTTATTTGAACTTGTTTGTACGTCCCAGAGCGAAGCCAAGTGCCGTTTCTCCGATCGTACACTATCGCTGGCTCTAACATTATTCGAAGGCTAACCTCCTATCCGGCATGTCGGACTGCGGTACCTGTATTGTGTGTATAGTTTATTATCCTAACGGAGTCTTTCTGGACAAGAGCATTGACTCTCAATAATCTTCGTAAATAAATAAATTTCAAACGTATCGATTATTTTCTTATAAGTTGCGATCACGCCCTGGGATCCACGGTGATGCTTCGCGTTCTTTATAGTTTAAATATTATTCTTTAATTTTGAGGTAAAAAATTGTCCAACGTTCAAGAATTTTTGACCAACGGGCATAAAGATAAAAATAAATATAGAAGTGATAATAAGAATATTCATTAAAAATTGTTCCATTGGTAGAAAGTACGTTAGGAGAATTCAATTCGGTTCTTGTTTCTGCTTCGAATAAAGTTTCGCTCGGTTTTTATTATTTTTTTATGCACACAAACGAGAAGTTTTCTCTTGCGGTTTCTCTGTGATTGTAAGGCTGCTTCTCGTTTGTAACGACGTGATATTTTGAGTGCAGGAAACACGCGACACACGCTACGAATGTCCACCTATCTGAATCGCCCCGAGGGGCATACACGGTGTGCATTTACTCAGGAATTAAATTGTTGCAATTATGTGAACGTCCCACATGGGGACTGCTCATTAGAAAAAGACACGTGGCATAGGTCACGAGAAAACGCGGACGATCGACGTACGAAAGTTTGAAAAATCACATAAAAAGCTGCTAAAGAAAAATAAACTTAGAACGAAATGCTTTCGAGTTCCGTGACAAATCTTGAATCTCCATCGTTGTAAATTATTAAAAGTGTATACTTGACCGCACTCAGCTATATTAATCACATACTCGTGACTACAATATCACGCGATTTATGTCCCTTTCAAAATGCTATCGGAAGATCATCGTTTTTTGATAACCTGCATAATGCCTACTTCTCTTTCTCGTAAACTTTGTCAAAAAAATGCTTGCAATATAACAAATTGTATCGTTTTCCCATTTTAAAAAGCTATACTATTTAAATATATTCAAAGATCTAATTGTTCTCGAAAACTTGTAATTTATACTCGACGGGGGTCACGCATCGATTTAGAAACAAACGAGGTACATAGAACCTTTTTGTAGCAATTTTTATCTTCGTTCGAGTTTCCTCGAGGTGATTTTTGTTCCGTATGTTTTAAAATGCGAGAAGGATTTGCAGTCAGACACAAAATTACGATTGGACGCGATTCTATTTCTATATTTTTTTCATTATTTGTCGAAACTCACCGTTTGAGCATTTCCTGACATTTGTGGCTTCGGTCAGCACGAGGACCACGGCGATAACGAGAAAAGTTTCCCTCAGCATCTCGGTGAAAGTTAATGCCTTCTGCGTAATGTGAATAATGAAGAAAATAATGAAATACGTAGAACTGCAGATACTGTTAGGACACCGAGACGGAAGGTTCAATGACTCGTTCGCTCTGGGTCCGTTTAGGCCCAAGATCGACTCTCGACTGGTCGTCGAGATACCGCGCGGGCAGATCGTTTGCGATACAACACCACATCTTTCACGACGTTTTCACTTTTAAATAGAGCCACTTTCGACGAGTGGTGGGGCAAGTTATCGGCGGAGAAGGGGGAGGTCGCGTCATCTAAGTGTTTGGGAATAAAGGAAACACTATTTTTCTTTTATTTTTTCCTTTGTATGGACACGATATTAAGCAAATCAACAAAAAAAGTGATCATATCTGACCATTTCAACATTCCTGCATAATATCCAAATTATTTTTTTCGACCCTCTATTTCTTCGAGATAATAATTCACGCGGGATGCCTCGAAAACCGATTCTCATTCGGAAAGACAGAGAATTCGTTTTAAAAACTCATATTTTTCGGATTAATTGTCTGCGCGTACGTTTGTGCTGAATTGCCATTCCAATCGCTTGGCAGTAAACACCTTTTTCCAGCCAGCTGCGAGCATCCTACGAAACGACGATAATTATTCGACCGCATTTATTGAGGAAATAATATTCAGTCATATCGATCGTTTACATTTCCAAATAGTTCATTTTTTTAAAACATTTCCAATCCGGCTATTTATTGGTTTTGTCCTCGGATATTGAATTGTTTATTTCTCGAAAATACCAACGATTTTTCCCGCCGGGACAGGAAGTATGACTTGCTAATTGCGGAGAGAGGAAGAGCGATCTGCCTGTTTCGGGAAGGAGTGAATATCATTTGTTATTGAACATCTTTCCTGTGCGGAATTGATGTTCGTTAACCCGGAGAGTGCCTCGTGAGTACTCAGGGTCATTTTTCATAAAAGATTCATCCGCATCTTGCAGTATTTTTCTCACGTATCCTTAGTATCGAGACAAAGATAATGTTCGATGCACTGCAACACAAATATTATCGGAGCTCGAGCAATCTCGAGTTTAAGTTTTAAAATTGAGCTGTGGAATTCGAAAATCCAAGAAACTTATCAGTTTCGATACTTTATCTAAAAATACGAGGGGCCATAAATCTCAGTACACTGCGCTTCGAAAATAAAATTTTGGAGCCTGGTACTTCGTTATAAATAGTTAGAAAGCGGATAGACTTTTAAATGTATTTTTTTCCGTGTCTTCACATGTTTTCCAAATAGAAACAAAATTGGCGATGTTTCTCGAAGAAATCACGTTTCACACACTCCACTTAAATGCATTTGTTAAGCAATGTAATTGTAAATAATGAGAAACGCGTCGCTGGGAATATTAACTCAGAAAACATCGATTCATGTTCGCGGTGTTAGCCTGAGTTTGCGTAATGTAATTTCTTGAAGTTTTCTCGGGAATCCTCCAGACATTAGTGGTTCTTATCATACCTTAATGTGATGAATGCAAAAGTATGTTTTTTTTTTTTTCGTGCGGTGCGGAGTAACAGATCGACAAAGTGTAAAAAAAATATTTTTATATGTTTAGATTAATGTATTTGTTGAATATTTCCCTCGATATTTTTCGCGTATACATTTGCTTGAGCATTTTCTTCGTCAGATAGAAGTCAAACATCTTTTGTTCCCGCCTTGCGAGTTTCAAGGGTTTCGACTGGGAATGCAAAGACGTATACGTTTTTTTCGAGGACGTCGAAACCGATCATGGCTGTTTGCGTGAGCAGATCCGACAGACTGCAACACCTGACACTGAGTCTTGCAGCGGAGTGAACAGACGAGAATAAAAGGTACGTGAAACATGTTAACGATGCTTGGCGTTACAATAATTATTTCGCAGCTTATACAACGAGTACAGCTATTTTTATAACAAAATCGATTTATCAATAGAAAAATCTTTTCCATGATCGGATTGAAAAGTTTTTAAATGCCGTACAAAGTTCAATGATGATGTGTTTCAATTGGAATGTGAGCATTTTTTCTGATCAAGGCAACGACGTAGCTCGAGCAATTAAAATTTTTCCTCCTGCCATCTCGAGATGTAACGTAGCATCGTACAAGGGAAAACTATTCCGAAATAATGCAGAGAAAAATGTTTGACTGCTACAGTATTTGTGTTTAATAAAAAATAGCTGTCATTCGTATTTGGATTGAGGAAGAGAACGACACCATGGCGAATGTCATGCATGCCTGGAATAAGTAATGAAAGGTATACGAACGTTTCAAGCATCGACAATTATTTCCACGTCGGTTATATACCTACCGAATAACACAAGACTTCAGCAATATTTCCGCTTGTGTCAACAAAAGCTGTGAAGCTTTACACGATCAGTGATCGCTGTTTTGTATTGTGGCACGCCTTTGATTTCCCGGATGAGTGACCGATTCGCGATGGTCACACGCTCCCATCGGTCTCTGGAGGAACGACCATGCACCGACGGTTGAGAACCACTGGACAGTTCACCATTACTTTACGCCCATAAAAAAACGCTCGTATTCACGTTCAATAATAAGAAAAAAACCGGAATGGTTTGACTTGCGAGATTTATCAACAAAACGAATACAAAAAAAATCAAATCAGAGAATAATCGTAATTGAAAAGTTATAAGAGATCGTTGGTGGCTTCCATTTAGATTTTTTTTCTCTTTCCAATGTGTAAACAATGGAGAGCCCGATCGAGGTCACTTCGCAGACCTATGAATGCTGCTAATCATTGTTGCGCACTCGCAATTAGAATAATAGATGAATAAAGCGATTGCAAATTGTGCGTCGTCGAGATTAACTTTTTATCTCGATTTCCAAGTTTAAAAAAGATTGCTTAACTGCAAGTTTCAAAGTCGCGCGATTAAGGAAACATGTGTTCTAATGTTGGGTGATAAAAATGCCGGAGGATTTCGTATTCATAAGGAAGTACTTGGATAAAACTTTTCAAACCAGAGGCAAAAGGTGAGTAACTGAAAAAAATGCTGGAGCAATTATGCTCTCATTTAATTTTTTCATGATGATTGTAAAGGACAAATTAATTCGAATTATTCAGGACTTTTTAAACTTGGAATAAGTGATGAAAAAATTTGCGTCGACGATGTTAGAGCAATGTCGATAGAAAGACATGTGATTATGGAACTGACATGACACGGTTGCAGTCTCATATTAGTTGTATTTGGACCAGATTGATAAAAATCACATCGGACTCGACATTCGACGATTCTCTTCTTTTAGCAACAAGCCCGTAGGTATAAATGGATGATCCAAACAATAAAACCATTGGCCAAACTATTTAGTACAATAATTAAGTGAAATCAAATATCCCTGATAACCAAAAAGGGGTGAAGGAATATACAGGAGGAAAGAGGATCCGTTTAATTTCCTGTGCTTTATTTGTATTTCCGAGAGCTGCTTTCATTTCCTGTTTGTCTACGGGAATAATCCAGTGTATTTGATTAATAATCGAATTGAAAAAAAAGGTAGGAATAAACGAATAAATCTGTATAAATGATCCTTCCATCCGATGATTTTGGCAGATTTTTTTTCTCGTTTTAGGGAAATCGATGACTGTAGCATTTACGAGTTCTTTCAAAAAAAATATTATTTCTTCAACGAATGTTTTGCCATTTTTCGGAAATAAAATCCCCAATGCCAAAGCGATTTTTTTCGATGGATGATCAGAGATTATTTTTTAATCTGCTTTGATTTTTATTTTCATTGTATTTGTAATAATAAAATGAATTGGAAAAGAGACTTAAAAAAATTATAAATCACTTCGTTCTACCGTCATCCCGATGAATCCAAAAAGTCGTTAAAATTGTTTACGCGAATTACAACACATGTTTTGCGTTCGTAAGGTTACTTACTAATTAGGATTACCACCTCTTTTGGTAATTCCATAGAATGTCGATAACACTGAAAGCCTCGTTGAGACGATCTTACTGGCATGCCAAATAGAAGCAACTCTCTTTACCGATCATGGGTGAAAAGCTTTCTAACTGAGTGCCACGAGGTATATGACTTTTAATGTAAAGTAGAATTTGCTTCGAACAATTGCTGTCAGAGCACGCACGAGACTTTCTCGAACGTTTGAAGCATGTAAATATAGAATTAAACTCAAATTCTGAGGAGTGTATTTTTGCATATGATGCATCTTATAATTACTTACCAAATTGAAATTCAATACGACTCATTCGCAATGTCTGAGTCGATACCAAAAAAGTATGGAATTTTGATTTTTTTATTGTTTAAAAATGCAAACGTTTCGCTGCACTAATAATTTGTGCGACGACGAAAGAAAGAGAAATGATCAGTTAAAAGGTTTTAAACATTCAGATTATTGAATGAATTTCTTGATTATTTATCATTCTTCTTATTATTTCTCTGATAATGAAACTTGATTTCCTTGAGGCGAATTCCTGCTTCCTAGGCACTTTACTGAATAACACAACTTAGTGGGAACCAGAAAGGTTTTCGCATGCAGTGCTAAAGGAATAATTTCAGCGATTCGTGCAAAGCACTTGCTCACCAGGTTTCATCCCTGGCTTTTGTACGATCATCAGTGTGTGTGTTGGCCACGAGAGTGTAGGACAGTAGTAGTAGCTTTTTCGAAATTTAATGCTCAATGGGAAAAATATAAATGAAAGCAATTTATAATTGTACGTGGCTCATACGTTTTTATTGTTATCCTCGTGCCAATTCTTCCATAAATATTCACGTGACTGAACACTGACGGGGCGAGCATTCACGAGACATTCACCTGCCAACATCGAATTTTCCATTCACGCGAGTTTGACGCTCGTCGACATTTATCGTGGGCATCACATGAAGGTTCATTACCGAAAATTTTAACAACGTCAGTTGAATAATCGGACACTGAAGCAGCGACGTGTTTGGTAATTAGTTTTGCAGCAGCTGCCCGAGCAGCAGGGGAAGAGGGAAAGGAAGCGAGTTGATGTGACGGTCTACATGTGTCAATAGTCGTCAATAAACTCACACTCATGTATCATAAAATTCCATCCATAATAATCAACTTTTCCATGTATAATAGATGATGAAATTGACCAACCAACCATTTTTACAGAGCAGACGAAATCCCACCACACGGGCAGTCTCTATTTTTTGATACAAGAATCGACCACTGCGTGTCTCAATCCCGTTTCGCGTCATCTTCTTCGAACAAAGCACTTTCAGGTGTCTAAAGTATTTTCTGCCAAATTTATTTCTGCGTCGTCTCGAACTAAACTGCGACACATTTCTCTGTAGCGTATGCAATATTTATTAGCTGTGGATGCATGAAATTCGCATAATCTCCGGACTTCATTACGAAAATAGATTACGTTATCCGATGAAGTGAAATTTGAGATTTTTAACGTGTACTGCCCACAGCAGACTTTTTTTTACCCATGCTCCCATTGCAATTTATATGAAAAAGAAAAAAAAAGATTACACAATATTCTGAAAAGTATTGAAACCGTTATCGGCTAAGTGAGCAGAATCTTGTCTGTTCTCTCGACATTGTTTTTCTATAAAACGGAACTATTCAACGAGTCCAGCTGTATATTCTTCTGGAGGTTGCAAACACCAATATCTATTTTATCGCAAATCTCCCATATATTTCGGTGATGAACCGTCGTATAGAATTTTATTTTTCACCACAAGAGAATTTCATCAGTTTTATCAGAATTTTTATGGACGTGGCTAAATCTTGCCTTTGTCCTCAATTTTTACATTCATCACTAATTGGTTGTTCTGTTTAGTCTTGTTGAAAAAAAAAATCCACAATACGAATTCTGAGCAATGCTCGTCGATAAAAAAAAAACGAGCAGGTTTCGTAAAGGGCGATTAATCCGAGGCGTTAATACCGGAGAAAATATTCAATGAAAATAACACAATGAGTATCAAAAATGATATTGCTACGAATTGTTTATATTTTGCAAATAACATTATGACGTGACAAACAAAAAAAGTCAACCACAACTTTTGTTCAAATATTTATTCGTATTTATATTTCCAAATGGAAATAAATGGAAACCACTCATTCACACAGCTCGTGCATTTTTTCAAACACACGCACGGAATTATACCAAATGGTAGGATATATTTAAACTGACGAATGCACGAGAACACGTGCCTCTCTAATTCCGTTAATGCTGCACTCTGATGCAGCTTTTCCGACGGTAATGAAGACACAAACACGGTCATTGCGTGCAAATATAATTCTAGCAATGTTACACGTGGGAATTTACATGCATTTTCCCAACAAATTTCGTACATATCTGACCATACGTACGTGCATCTGTATTCATGCAAACGCACATACGTGTATGTACTTTTTTGTGAAGAAAATAAAAGAACATATTGTACATTTTCTCGACCTCTTAAATTTCACATTGAATTGCAATATGAATACAAGTTCCGAGGTTTGAAAATGATTTTTCAATCTCCGTTACTTCGAGCTAGCCAACAGAAAATTATCAATAATTAGTTGAATGACTTTGACAAATACGTTGGTCGCAATATATCGAGAACGGTGGAAACATTTTTTTTTGTTCAGCCTGGAATTCGTCATTGAAAAATAGATGAATTTTATCATTATGGTTCCATGCGAGAGCCGTGAAGGTACGTACATATTTTGGAACGCTTACTGCGATAGAGAGAGGCGCGAACTTTACCGGCTGTGGAGCATTCTCTCGCGGTAGCATTATCGTCATCATATCGTCGCCAAAAATGAGGTGGAAAATGTGTCTGTCCGTGTTAGGATGACCGTACGATCTACGTGAGAGCGAAGTACCCAATTTGTAACCGCTGTACGAGACATTTTTCCTCTGTGGTTATTTCCATCCAGGGAAATTGTATATGACATCGATATATGTACATACAGGTACCCGCGGTTCGATCATACACGCCATCCGAACGGTGTTTTACCTCTTAATGCAAATTTCCCGATGGTCCATGACTCGTGTTTTTTTCTTTCTTTTTCCCACAGCATTCTTCGCCAGAATCCACTACATCGCGCTTTTTTTCTACGAGAGTTACACGCTTGAGGCTTTTTCCCTTTTTTTCCTGTGACGGTGAGGATGGGGGAAGTAATATATAGGCTATGAGATGCTTTCATATCGATATTCAAACATTCGCAGAGCAGTTCACACAGAGTAAAAAATCTTTTACCCAGCCAGAACATCGTGAATCTTCCTCAACGAAATTTTTATCGAGAAAACAAACTTTCGTGCTAACTTCGTTTATGGATCGACTCACCCTTCCTTCTTACTTTATTTCCAACATTCTTTGTTGTTATCAAATGGAGAACACTCTGCAGCACTGTTGGTAAAGTTTGGAATTGTGTCGATTACAATTTTTCTCTTTTTTTATACGCCTCCTTACATAAATATTGTAGGAAAGTGGATGAAAAAATGAGCGTCGTTTGACCTTATCGATATTCTGCTTCAATTTCATTTTTGAATGATTTTTTTGTGTGTATACTTTCTTTTCATACACTTGACACGCAGAAACCACACTTCGATCGAAGCATACCAATTGTCATGGTGTGTTTTGGCATGACAAAAACTCGCTCGTAGAAATAATTCAAAAGTACGTGATAACCAAAGTTTCTTGAAGAAGAAATCTCTAGGAATTCGATGATGGCACACTCGAGTGTAAAAAAAATAATATTTCACTAGTAAAAATACGCCACAATTGATATAAAAATATTTAAATATACAATTTCGGTGTTCATGGACGTGTTACGGTACGTTTTGTCGCTCACTTTTCGCGTCCGTTAATTATCCAGTTTTCTAGACCCCGACATGAGTCGGAATTGGCAGCAAAATCATCTCGAAAGTTTTTCGCTGTTGAGCGTGAAGCAGTTATCGCGCAATTGTTTCGATGCCAGCAGGGCATGCAACAACGTTTCTGCTGAGATTAAAAGCGAGGAACAGAAGAGAAAAAGGAAAAAAGAGGAAGAGCCGTAGGTGTGTATAGGAAAAATGAAGGCAGATCGCAGGAAATGGCAGAATTTAAAGAGAAAGCGAAAACTCTGAGAGGAGGAGAGAAGAAGGAGGAAGGAGCTGGAGAAGAGAAAAGGTGAAAAGTCGGATGGACGGATTAATTAACGTAACGTAATTACGCGGCGTTGCTTGGCCAGCATGGGTGTGGGGCGCGTTGCCGAGATAATAAAAGCACACCCCTCTCTTCTGCGCTGCATCTCTTTTTGTGCACCCTCAGGGGCAAACCGGGTGAGTGGAATTTATAAAAAGCGAATATTACATAATAGAGAAGGAAAAAAATAAATTGAGAGAAAAAAACGATTAAAAAAAAAAAAAAACAACACGAGTTCTGCTAACGTTCGCCTACGTAAAAAAATGCATTTGTTGCCGACGTTAATTTCGTTATGCGTTTATTCATTCGGATTTCGACTCGATGCGAAGTAAAATTATTCAGTTATATAAACACTAACGATTCTACGAACACGTGCACCTACTGTTTTTTTTTTGTTTTTTTTTTTTGTTTCAAATTTCATTGTAAAAGATTCATGATTCATAGAACTTTTTTTCTTATATTTGAATATTCAATTGATCAATTTTTTTTTAATGAGAGATCTCCATTGCATTCAAAGATATGATGCACTCGAAGTATTTATGCGACGTAGGACACAAAGTTCGTTGCCTGCATGTGCAATGTTCAATGTATCAACGATGGTGTGTCAGATAAAAAAAGAATTTTTGTTCTTCCTTTATTAGCACGAGACTTAACAGTGTATCGGGTGAAATAAAAAGTTGAAGATCGTTCGAGACGAATGAATATTCATGAAGGTGCAATGGCTCCCAGCGTATGAGTTGCGAGTCGACAACGATGCAAGCGATCTCTCGAGCTCCACTCGTCAATAATTCTACCAGCTGCATACATTTATGTATATATTTCCAGCTATACGTGAACCTGGATGTACATTTTTCTTTGCGATTTTTGTTTCTTATCCTTCGTTGCAGTACCCATACCACTCGCGCCTCAATTATCCACAGCAGCAGCGACAAATTATACGAGAACGTTGCCAGACGGTTAAATTACGTGGCGTACGCTCTGCACGACGTCGAGAACCTTGGTTGGAATAAAAAGAGCTCGATCCTACTTCCTCTGGGTCCGTACTCAAGCGACTACTTCTTAGGGTCCAGAAACTCTCTTCCTTTTTTTACTCTCTATTTCAACTCTCCCCTTCTCTCTATCTCTCTTTTTTCCCTCCCATTTCTGGAGCCCCTATACGAAATGTTGCACTTATTCCGTATTTTTTCCACGTGCACACTGTTACACGCTGTTTCATGTTTCCCTATAAACACAAACTATATCTCCGCTCGCAAAGATGAGAGAGACAAACTTGTCGAAGAATTTCGAATGATTCCGCATGGAAAAACACAAGAATGTCTTGTTACTGAACAATCTTACTTTTCTAGAATAATAAGAATACATTTTCATGCTTTTTCGTTATACGAGTTCTGCATGCATGCAGCATCGTATATAGCTCTCACATTGATAGGAACCTTAGTTAACTTGTTTCTTTTGCGATCTATTCGAAAATGACAAATTTCTGAAGAAAGTAACTTTTTTTTATTGAATCGTTTCTTTTCGGGATAATTGGAGACTGAAATCCAGGATGTCTCGTTAGTTTGCCCTACCACCCTTAATCACTTTTTTGTCTCAAGGCGAGAGTATCGACCAAGGATTCGAAATAATTCAAGGGAACAAGGGAGTCTTTGAAAGTGTTCCCTTCACCCTTAGGGAATATCGTACATCTTGCTGGAGGATCTAACTATTCTGGAACAGAAATAGGTATTGCCCTCTTGTTTACAGAAAATAATTAGTAGCGGCCGACAGATCCCGCTCTCTGGGAAGCCAACAACATTTAGCTTCATACATACACATAGGAATACTTTGCAGTTGTATGGATATAATATTCGTGTACGATATTGTGCGGCGAGTAGAGCCACCGTACAAGCACTTCCTAAGTTTCTACAGCAGAAATTTGGTAACCTTGTACCAAACTCAGCGTTGCCTCGTTGTTGGGACTCTACTGTTGGTGATAGGAACGATACGTCGTTCCCGAGCACCATATCTAACGTGTTTCTGTCCGTTGTATTTTATGTGTGAATGTGCGTGGGCGAGCAACAGCGCTGTGAATGTATGGTGAAGGCAATGCAAAACGTTCACGAGGGAAGAAGGCTTCGCCTTGGATATGGATGCTAGACCCCAACAGACGATGATGCTGCACGAGATACTGCCATATATGCATGTGGTTCGAAAAACGTACACGAATAGATAAAGTTTTAGTATTCATTTTTAAAAACTATAAATGCAAATTATTTTTTGGAGTTGCAACGAAAACTCATCGCGAGATAAAAACGTGGAATAAAAAACAAAAAAATTGTAATCAAATAATGAATCCAGCCGGAGGCTGAGATTTTTCGTAAACATTCTCGATCCCCTTGTTCACACGATGCCACAGCCTTCATACATGAGGACTTCGATTAAGGAAATGAAAAAAACGACAAAACAAAATTTGAAATTGGTCGAGGAAGTTGTTATTTTTCGAATGACTTCCAAGATTGTCTGCGAAGCCATCTTCGCATGCTTTATTCCGTTATATCCGTCTTTGGAAGTGTTTGTCTATGCGCATATATGCATAAGGCAACATAAAAATAGCAGCGAAGCAAATTCGATTCGCGTGATGATTCGCGAAGCGATAAATTGATCCATCAACACATGCACAGTCGATTGGAGGATATCCATAAAAATAAATCGTTACAGACGGACGATCAACGATGTTTTCGAAAGGAGAAGAAAGAAGGGACCGGACTTGGCGCCACATGAGGGGCTTCGACAGGAAGCTCTTCCAGTTAGCACACATTTTCATTCGCTCGGGTTATAAATAAAAGTTATTTCCTTTTTTTCGTACCACTTTGCATCTATATATATTTATATTCACATTATGTCTATTATTAGAATCAGAGCTAGAGCTGGACATTCCGCAACTACCATCCTGGCATATCAGTTTTCTGACTCATAGTTAATCTTAAAACCGGTCGTGCATTTGTGGCGAAATCGTTTTTAAAAGAGAGAAATAGAGAGAGAGCGTGGCAAATGCTTCGCAAGCAGGAAATATATTTTTATCAGCCCAATATTGGTGCCGCGAGTTGAGGCCCTCAGCTTCAAATCTTTTGGCAAGAGCGATTTCTAATATAAATCATTTATAAATATATATTCAATGTACTTTACTCAATTTTTATAAATTTCAGTGGGCCATAATCCGCGTTATATTCGAGAGTTGTCTTGACGTGTTCCAATACACAGAACAAGCGAACATTTTCATTTCAATTTTTTGGATCTACGGATGCAGTTTTAATTATTGAGTGTAGGTTCCCACTTTCGAGTTCTCTTACTTTCCATAGAATTAGGGGATTCAACAAGATGGTCAACATTTTAGATAATTCAACTCGTCGATACGATTGCAAATTGCAGAGTTTCAAAATCGTGTTTTGTGTTTTTGATCGAGTCTTGTATACAAATAATCAAACACGTATAACTTTCTTTGGTATTGAAGAGCGACAGAGTGTCGAAATGTGGAAATGCCTCAAAATGTCTTAAACACGTGTGTGTACAGTTAGAACGCTGGCACACGGATAAACCAATATTGGTGATGGTGTATATAAGAGGCTGTGCCAGAAAGAGATCTGAAGGAGCACTCGAAGAAGTCGCCACTAAGGGGCGTGCGACGAGGCAACCAGAGCTACTAGAAATTTCTCGTTATTTATTCAGAACCGATGAGAAAGGGGCAGCGAGAAGGGGACGAAGCAAGAGGTAGACTGGGAAGGGGGAAACTGAAAAAGAGTGAGAGCGATGATGGTGGAATTCGGGTGATCGCGATTCCCTCCTACATTCCAACCGTGGATTTCCTTATCCTCGTTTTTCTCTTTCTCCAAAGCTCGACCGCTTGCTCTCTCTCTCCCTCTCTCTCTCTCTCTCTCTCTCTCTCTCTCGTTCTCTCCTTTCCTTTCCCTTTCGATCGCTCTCGTTTTGCTTTTTCAACGGCGCAAGATCCCAACAGCCATTAATAAGTTTCAGCAACTGGAAGCAAATAGATTGGCGGAACTTTTGACAAAACTTAATGGATCTCAGAAACGAGAGTATATGAAGATGAGAAAAAACGGGATGAGCAACCTCGAGGAAGGGAGAAAGAAATTAAGCAAGCGAGTGGATAACGAAGAGAACAAAAGTCAAATATATACGGCTCAGTCAGGAGCAATAAAGATTCAAAAAGAGTAAAGAGATCCCTGAATCATTTCTCCAGTCGGTGCGTCCTTGAATAACTCGCATATATTCTCGTGATTACAGGACGTACTTTGATAAACATCTTTTCAAAGTTAAAACTACATTTTTGAACGTGGTTTCGCTGTCAGAATGATATTTCTTATCAGTGGCCAGCTGCGTCTCTAGATTCCGATAGAGGGATCCATAGAGAAGATGTAAAATGACATGCAGCCGTAATATATGTCGATGAATCAGAGATTGCGCGTGAGGGTACGTGGTTTCGGTCGAAGGTTGCAATTTTGCTGGATGATGGAAACCACTCTTGATAGCCTTTCTCACCAGTATGTACGGGGCGCGTTGCTCTGGCGAAGGGTTTAAATTCCGTTCGCTAAAGGATCGTGGACTAATCGTTACAACGTTTATAGAACGTTTCGCTGACGCTCTTCGCACCCTCACGAATCCTGACCGCACAGAGTACACAAGTGAGTTCCGGCCTGTAGTGCCGGCCTAGACGTATATATGTTACAAACGTGCGTACATGTCCCGGGGGGAGGTTCGTTGGGTCTTTATAGGATGCGAGAGGCCTCGTGGATTCTCTGGCCCGAGTGCACGCAGGGCGTTCTATTTACTTATTTATCAGCACGTCCACACATTACGGGGTGTGTACAAGGCGTCAGTGAGTGGTTGGTAGACGTCGGGCAAGAGAGGGGCAGCGGGTGAGCCATTAAGCGCCTTAAGCTCGATCCGCGAGTCGGTTCGACGGCGATATAGCACCGTGTGTTGCACCGGAACGAAGTGAGTGCGCGGGCGCTGCGCACAAATCCGGGAGATCTCTCGAGCGGCATGAATTTCGGATCGGTCGCGTAATGGCTCCGATAACTCGTGCTTTACCCGATTGATATTAATAACCATCGACAGGAGGTTAGTACGGAGGAATGGGGAGAATATCGCATGCGGTTATGCCGTCATCTCGCTACACGCCTCTGTCTATACATCATCCTCGCGTATATATATATTATATCGCTACTCGATATCGTAGCAGCTGTTGCTGTTGCTCCTATGGGTGCACCGCTTTTTCCTGTACCCGGAGGTAGTTCCACTAATCATTCGTGAAAAATATTTCTGGAAAATGTTATCTCCAACAACTTTACAGTTATATACACATTAAAAAATAAAGAACCGAAAGCATCAACAACTGAGCCTGGCAAACGCGAACGAGAAAGCAGAAAAAAAATAGCGTTAAGCAGGATCGTATAAAAAGCGAACCTGCTATACCGAAATTATGATTTGTAGTCGAAAAACGTTGAGTTCGTGTCGCCCACTTCGAGAGCATGTGGTTTACCGAACGAGAGTTCTTCTTCAGTTCTTTCTCTCTATCTCTCTTCCCCTTTCTCGCGATGGCTAACGTGGCTCATTTGTGTTTTCGTTACGTGATGTTTCTAGAGGCTACATCCAAAAATAGACGCCCTTAAACCTACTCTCTCTTGGTTGTTGGTCGCCAGGCCGATCGTACACTCTCCGGCCGCAACGAACAAGAGGAAAGGGTGCTAAAAATGCGGAATGCACGTTGACACACCTCTACCACGTATGATGTCCGATGTACATCGTCGTTTTATATCCCTGGTCTAAGCTTGAGAGGCGTGGGGCTTGCTCAAGCGGCCAACAGCATATGGAATATCTGAGACACGCAATGGTTATCATATTTGAAAACTTTGACAACTTCGCTTGCTTTATGCTGCTGAATCCGTCAGCCCTGCTGTTGAACGAGTGTATGTGAACCTCAAACAGTGTTGGCACTTCACGCGCTCACCTTGTCAAGACATTGTCACAAGACTGCTGCCGAGGTAGCTGCTTCAACTAGTGAGAAAAGGTATATTCTGTAATCCCACTGATGCAGGGAAAAGGGTCTCCAAAAGAGTCCCTAGAGTTCTATAAATTAAATCAAGCAACATACCCTAATTTTCTACATCCGCCTCTCGGTCTATGTATCCCGTGGGAGCCCACCTAATGCCATTACAAAGCTGTGGAGAATAAGAGATATCTCGTTGGTCTTTGTGCTCGTTTTCCTGCGTGATATTGCTCCATCAGCTCATTCTTCAAAGACCTCTCGATCTATGCATCACTCGGTCCGTTTGCGGAAACATGTGGTGGCCATAGCTCAGGGAATCTCTGGGTAGTTCTCGGTCTTCGTACCAATCGTCATCTCTATGAGAGCGTTTATTCGTTTAACGGAAATCGTGAAACGTTTTTTTTTTTTGTGCTACCGCTCTTTTACTGTGAACCATGACTCGCAACTTCCGTTCCCCCGTTCCCAGTACTCTTGGTATCTTTAGAGAGCCCCTAACTCCAATAATATGTACGAAATTTCTCTCATCCCAAGCTGAATGATTAATAGCGACACTTGTGCCTTTGAGAGCATTCCGCACTTAAATAGTATATATCTATATGCATATCAAATATAATACATGATAGTCGGATTTGATACCGCGCAGAAGCTCGCAAGCTGTGTTACATTATTCACTCGCTATATAGTTAATTTGACGTGGAACCAGTGTGTATATATATATAACGGGTATAAGATACTTTATGATGTGTAGGAAAGTCTAAGAAAAATCGCCGCGTACGCAAAGACCCTTTTTCAATTTCCATTCCATCTCATTCCAACCCTTCGTTCTCTTCGAACCTCCACCGGCACGCGACGCCTCTCTCTCTCTCTCTCTCTCTCTCTCTTGAAGAAGAAGAGCCGGGCTACCGACACAGTCACGAACGTTAAGAGGGGAGCACGGATGCCAAAGGGTGTGTAATCCCATTTGACGATGGTATGGCGCGTTTCTCATGGGCGTGCAAAAAGGGCTCAAGCAGAAGGGATATACTTAGTCCTGTCAAGTGAAGTGAACATTTCTTTTTCCTTTTCTTCCTAGCTTTTTGGATTTGCGAAATTAGAGCGGATACTTGTCCCCGTAATGAATTGTACATCGAATGGCTAATACAGTGGCGGCTTCAGTTCAGACTCTACGGTAGAAGATTATTGTGACTGGTGTGCCAGATAACTTCTCAAATGAACGGGAGTTCTCGGAGCTCTTTTCCCATAAGCACACGATTCCTTGATTAGATGCGCATTACTAGGATAACCGACGAATCCATTACGTCCCCATCTAAGGCTACATTTCGAGAAAATCTAATCAGAGCAGCTACAGTTGCAAATTGCGGTGCAACAGTGCCATAATAACTACGCGATGCTTCCCGGATTAAATCCTTACGGGACTGAAAGTATGTACAAAGGTAATTCGATTGAAAAGCACGGATTATTTAGCCTAACTCTGATCCGAGGAACATCTTGTTCTAGAAACGAGAAGTGTTGTTTGGAAAATTTCTACTCTGCAGTCTGAAAAGCTTGACAAATTGAAATGTGGAGAAAGGATGATACGGGAAGCTTATGACGATCTATACTGATCCGACAGTGAGCCCTCTATGTATAGATCGAGTAGAAATTTCGATTCAAAGAGACGAATTTAAAGTTTTAAGGGAAGTTCTGAAGTGCGATACCGCATAGATCCTTGTCGTCCGGATCTTCCGCGGTACCTCCTCCAGTAAGACTGTGGTCATTCTCACTGGTTGATTACATGAGGTTTCTTTGATGACAGTCTCTCGAATGGAAAACCACACCCTATAAACCAACCAATCTAGGGTTGGGACAATGGCAACGCTGGTGTATATACGTATCGATATTAGTGGTGGTGGAAATACAAGAAACCAATAATCGAACTGATCGGACGTTGGGCACTGAGCCTCTACTTCCTGAAGCTCGGTAAGGGAAACATGTATCCGAAGAATAGGGTGTTTGTGACCCTCTCTACCACTAACTGAGCAAGTTTCGGCTGTGGTCGTGAGAGTAGAACAAGGAAGAATACTTTGAAGAGGGATGGCGTGCGATTCGCGTGTACAGCATTCTCATTATTCTCTTACGTGGTCAAATTCACAGGCATCCTGGATCGCTGTTTCTGTGTACAGGGATGTGGTGCTTTGTTCCGGACACCTTCCTCTCTTCTCCATACTAATTCACTGTGCGGTACGGTTCAGCACTCTTCTGATATTGCCACCTGAGCCGGAACGAACCCAACCGCCGGACCTCTCTTACTGCACTCCAGTAAATCTTGATCGGGGCTTGACTAGAGTGTCGCTTGCATCAGCGTATGCATAACGATATGGTTGCTGCCAAGAGTCTATATATATTTAAAAATTCGTATCAAAGTGTTACAGGGTGAACAAACCGCTGTTTTTTGAAGAAGCAAATCTAACCAGTTTTTGTTTTTTAGCAGCAACAAAAATCTTCTCTCTCCCGTCACCACCGCAGACCTTGGGTTGATAAGTAATTAACAGCCACATACCCATGAAACAAAAGGATAAGTCAACGGAATTTAGCAATCGAGCTACGGACAGCGAGACTGAAAACAACTTTTGAAATCGTCTGTATTTATACACCAGTCAAGACTCAATTCTCGAATGGTCGTTCATTGCCATATACTCCGAAATAGTAATCGAGGTAAAGTGCAACCGGCGATATGCCTGTATAAATACGAAAACGATCGCTAGACGGATGGCAGACTCAAGTAATTTGTTATTTCGGGAATATCTGGCTCCACGAGAGTCTGCGATTAAGAACCTTTTTTCATCTCTCTTGTGTATATTTCAGTGAGAACTTGAGTCTCTGGCATACTGCGACACAAACACCAGAGTTGTGTCACAATCAATCGAAAACAAGGACAACTCTGCCGCAGTGCACGTAATTCATCTGGTTAAAGACTCGACACTATTTACGAAGCGCTTATGCAGACACTTCGGCAGAAATTGGACAGAAAAAGTATATTTTCTGTTATAATAACGCATCGTTTGAGTTTCTCTTTTTTTTTATCATTTCAGCTCCTGTCACTAACCTTATCATTATCATCGAATTAGATACTGATCGTGTTCGATCATCGTGATTATTTGTTGATATTGATGAATAAGCCAAATCATTGAAGTAACACTTTTCAATATTTTTCTCGTCTCATTTCTGGAATGCTGAGTAACGGAGTGGTGAACTATGCCATATCATCGTGTCTTCGTGTTTCTCATGAATTGCGAAATGAGTCATGTGTATAAGGACGATGGTTGGTAGAGGATACTTTGGAAAGTATAGTTTTGCATATATATGACCCTGGAGACCACTGCTGTCTGGTTTCGTTAAGGAGACTCCGTACAAGTTAACGACGCTCATCTCTTTTCGTCTCATTTTCCCTGTATCCTTGACTTTCGGTCTCTAGCTTTTCCGTGGGGACTTTCTATATGCGAATGCTTAAAGTTTATGCCCACGGGCCTGTGATGACGGCGACATCGGCGACGTTTGAACGATGCCGAATTGCCAAAATATTTAATAAACGTCCCTCTTACAAGAATTGTACGGAGACAACATGCGAGGGTTCGTTCGTCTTAGCATACGAAGCAGCAACTCCAGCGAGGGTGAGTTTTCCCTGCTTCCCTTTTGCTACATCAACTCTGTTATATAAACACAACATTCTGCTATATTAGCCCAGCAGCGCTCCTCAGCGATTTTCTCTCAACGAACCCTTCATTGATGCTCGGTACGAGGGTTTTGCCGACAGTTTGTACTAGTGCCAGCGTTGACAACTTCAATTTTCACTGAGAAAGAATTTCAAATATTCCAAAGTTTTCGTCATATATTTACAAATTCATTTCAACTGTAATTAGTGTTTTTCTATCCTCCTTCAATGATTGTTTTCCCCTTCGTACTTAACGCCTCGAAACTCTTTTTCTTTCAAACTTTCTATGCAGCGGAGGCATACTGAATACGAAAATTGAACGGCGAAGTATGTTGTTTCGAAAAGCTTACGAAGCAAGATCCCACGCTTAAGAGACACGTTTTTTTCAGAGCTTTTTTGAATTTCAAAACGCTTTTTTGACGTACGGACACCGGCTTGAAACTTCACCGAATTGCCTTCCCATGACGGCACTCGATCCGGCATTCCCCTACTCTGAGTGGCAGATGTAACAAGTGACGTCTCGTGCCAGTGGATTAGTGAAAAGGAGAGAATTAAGAAAAAATAAAACTCTGCTGTATCGTCGCTGTGCGGGTGTCTCTAGAGACAAGCAACGAGGTGTTTCTCGCCCCAGAAGAAAGATTATGCTGTCAGACATAGGCCCTATGGGGTTTGCTTCAGCATGCTTCACCATGCTTCACCATTATTTTTCTTTTTTGTTCACCTCATAGCGCGTTTCGATCATAACTCAGCAAATCGTGATCTCGTCATTAACAAAACTTTGTAAACAATTTTTCAACAATTAAATAAAACGTCCGACGAGTTCTGCGAGTGAGCTTGAAATAAAACTGTTCAAGAGGAAAATATTGCGAGACAGGTGAATAGTGGGACAGTTAGAAGATAGAGTGTGTCAGTATGTCTAGGAAAAAAGGCGTTTTTTGTTGCTTTTTTTTTTGCAGCTAGTAAAGCTCACGAAATTGGAACCTGCTTGACGCACGTGGACTGTTGTGACCTATGAACTGCTTGGCTCAAAGTTTTCGTTTCACCTTTGCTCCGTTATACACACGGTGTGTGTTTCTTTGCTTGTGAAATAGAGAACGTTCTTTGAACTTAAAACACTTTTGCGAGCACTTTACTTCACTCCTTCATATCTGATGTCTCTGGGACGACGAGACTCGCTCAACCAAACGACGGCGCATTCCAAGAGTAGTTACGATTTCTTCATTTAATTTCACTATTCAAAGTTATGCTGGGCATTGATTCACCTTCATCACGTATCATCAATCACGAAAATGAAAACAAGGGCTGAATCTCGCGTTTGCATTATCGTAGCACGAAGACAATTAAGGCCTGACCTGCAATTCACATGCACGTAAACATTTTAATTTCCAGACGGACTGAGAACATTTTTGGATCCGAAAAATTCTTGGCGAATAATGAATCGAAGTATTGGAAGTTCGATAACGATAATGTTTACTTTTCTCGACACTTAAAGTATATTTCCAGGCGTTTGTTTATAACACTTGGAACGGAATCTGCAGTGTCATTTAATTACGTGGACGCTCACTACTATGTACGTGTCCGAGAGCCGGGAAATTAAGTGACTTGGGTCGTTTCCATCGTGACGGGAGACGGAAATAGTACATAGCGTCCTCCTGCAAGCACGCATTCGGGGGACCGTATAGTAAAGCTCTCGTGTCAGCCCCGCGGAAGCTCGACCGTATCTTCAGTAACCGCCCAACGCATCCGTACACGTTGAAACTGACCGGATTAGCTGCACTAAATTCGACTCGAAACTTTCTCGTGAATATTCTAAATTTGTCAATTACACCGTTAAAGATAGCGGTTCGCGACATCGGGGCAAAAGTGCAATGCCAGCTCCGGAAAAAAGCGAAATATCATTCGTAAATTCGAAAACTTCAACTCCAGCTGTGAAATGTAAATAATCCAACGTTGAACGCCCCGTACATAATAACTGCGAAACGTATATATAACTATGATATGAGACTGGTAGATGCAAAAGGAGATATGGAAAGAGAAAACGAGATAGGAGGAGACAGAATCTTCCTTTTCTGTTGGAACAGGTGCACAGCTCTATTTCGGCTCGAGGTGGCACCCGCGTTAGTAGAAACACATCGCGCGAACGAAATTTCGTTCGTCAGAGCATAAAATCGTGTTCTTTCTCTGCAACGTTATATGTGCTCGCTGCTACTGCCTATTTTTCGTGAATTTTTTTTTCTATATACCTGTACGCTCATTTAGCTCGCACTTTATATTTCTCCTTGTTGTTCTCTTCATTCCAATTTTGTTAGGGCTTATACAACCTTTCCGTCAACATAAATACTGCTTAACACGTTTCGTGCTCAGCGTCAAGAAGAGAGCAACGTTGTAGCCAGATGTACACCCTCTTATCCGCTTTTTACCGTCTCGCTATTTTTTTCCTTCTCAGAGTTGGTTTTCCTTCGTGTCATGCATTGCCAAATCAAAGTGTCTTAGTTAACACACATTAAATGTGTTTCAGAGGGTACAGCATACGTTTTGTAATCTTATGTAGAATATGAGTGAATATGTGGAACGGGGAGGCTGCTCTATGGTTGAGCGTGCTAATACTTCGATCACTCGAAAGGCAGAGCATCTTTTATTCTTCTTTGCCTCCCTCCGTCCTCCCACCCTTGCCCATCGCTTATTCTCACTTTTTTTTGCCGAGTTCAGTGCCGTCATCCCTTGGTGGAAATTTGCTGAACACCTGACGCAGGACCCACATGCTACTTCATCTTCGTGCGACCCCATGAATTTATTCTATCGCGATTACACTTTGTCGGATGCTCGTCTCGCGTTCTTTTATATAAATATACATCTATGTATGGGGGTTGAGACGATGAAAAATTTGTTCAATGAAAAAAGTATCATTCGACCCTTTGGGTGTTCGCTCGATCAGCCTCCACAAGTTCTCTCCGGGCACTTTAGTCGAACCGCACCAGGGGTGCAAAAAGGACGAAGCAAAAGTAGTTGCGGGTTCTGATAAATTTATGGACGACGTATACTTTGTGTAAGAGCTCCGTATGAAAGTGGCACACAGTTTTATTTTCATGGTCAATAATCAAAAAACCACTCGCAAAGGGTGGCAAGAATCTTTGCACTGCTTTTTCATATTTAAAAAGTATTTTTATTTTTTTTGTATTGGACGGAATGCTCGCAGCGTAGATACAAAGTGAAACGTGTGAATAAACATCCAAATATAGTTAGTTCCCGACAGAAAATAACGTCGGGCTCAATGTTCTTGCAATCCTCCATACAAGTGTGTCCTCAGTCGAGCAAAAACATTGCTCCGGAGTAGCTGAAACACGTGTGTGTGGGTTGGTATTATGTATATATTAATATGAATGTTATATATAGAGATAAGAGCGCGAAGGGGTAAAGAAAAGCGGAGGAAAAAGTGGTAGAGGGGGAGCAGGACGAACGAGAAAGAGCATCGTTCTTGAGCAGCGTTATGGAACGGGAATATTATGCAAAGTGGTAGACAGATGCACGCCTGCCGGATAACGTCCACCTTACTCTTCGTTTCGCGATACGGGAGGCAAACGGAACGAGGGAAAGAAAGAAGCATTTCGACGTTGCTCGCAAACCGTGTCCTGGGCTTTGCACACCGAGACATTTTTTTTGAGCTGTTGTACCGATCCTTTCATCAGCTGCACTTTTGTTCCTCGTTTTCTCTCTCCTTGTCGCCCTTTGTTTTTTCTAACTTTCCTTCTCGCGCCTTTGCGCATGTCTTGTTCACTACAATTATTCAGCTCTTTCTCTCACTGAACAGTGTCGGTCGTGTTTTCCACATGAAATTGTCGCCTCCGTCCTTCTTATTCTTCTGATTCCTCCCTCCGCTCCTGCTGTCGCCACTGCTCCTCTCCTCCTCTCTTCGCAACCCCCTTTTTTGCCAAAGAATTTTTCTCTCAGCTGCTGCACGTCTGCAAGAATCGTGGAATGCGAAAATGAATGCGGTCTTGCTTGCTTCGTCTCCCAACGCCAGATAAACAAAAGAGAATCGTGGTAGAGAAAATGCTTGGAACACTTCCCAATTTCTCTCGGTCTATATCCTCAGATCCTTCCCACCGATCAAATGCACCGGCGAATCCAACGGAATTTTTTTATCAATGAAAACACTACCAACTCTCTGTGTATTTTTTCAAGTTGCAGGTTCGACAGATTGACTCATGAATCGAGACGATTAAAATTCGTGTAAAAATGATTATGGAAAACTGATCAAAGTACACGAAAACGTCTATCAACACCTTTGCCGCGCTGTACACACTTTCAAAATGTTGAATCGCATGATCGTATCGGCAGCATAGGAAAGCAGATGAATGAAATTTATTGGAGCCGATATTGTGCATTTTAGTTCGAAATTTTCCCATGTGTGGCTGCCCGAGTTCGCTTGGATGACTAATTATCGATAATACGGGATCGCTCATACAAAAACAGAGGTAGACCCCGATAGCTTTGGAAATATGAAGCTGAACACAGATTTTGAAATTGGACGATTTTGCGATCGTTCATGTGCGCTTTCGCATATAATCGTGGTCAAAGCTAATCCGTTCATTATTTTCTCGTTTATGCTAGCCGAGTATATTTTTTTAAAGTAAAAAATTGTTATCGAAGCTGAAAATATATTTCCAGATTACGTAAATAATCTTGAATATTCGAGAGAAAAAACCGATAATTCGTCGCTATATGGAGACAGCCGAATGTCGTCGTTCCTTTGAAGCAACTTCGATCGATCCCCGTCTCGCAGAATTATCCATAACGTGTGCAAGAGCAAAGCGCGATAATATCGTGTTGCGGAGAGAACAAAACTAGCCTCATATTCTCTTCGTTTCTCTCTTTTTCTTACAAAAGCACACAGAGTTTGAAGTTCAGCGTGCAACGAGTTTGTTCCGGACTGGTAGGGCAAGCTGAACGCCCTGAAATATTCATAACCCGAGATCATCCTTAACCCACTAATTGATATTCCGCACATCTGGAAGCCGCACCGCAGCCGCTGCTGCGCTGTACCAGAGTACATACACGTATATGTATAATAACGTTGTTATATACGCTCTTCTACTTGGTATAGCCAACAGGTGTTCGGATCTGTAATGGTGTACCCGCAACGTACTCCCACTTTTCGATATACGTGCATGGATCCATGAACCTCCGTGGCAAGCAGTAAGGGCGTGGTGTGTGAAACTTTGTACGCGTTTCCTCGCACTTTTCGCGCCCTTTTCATGGATAAGTATCTGGGTATTATGTGCATACATACGAAAGTTACAACCCACGCGCCGCATCGTACTACTTTGTACAATACAGACCAAAGAATATGTACCCAAGCCTATATTTTCCGCACTGAGACTCAAGAATAAATCTTTGAACAGTAACTCGAATAGAAATATCTTGTGTCTACAAAAATCTGAAATTTTGCATACGGTAATATTGAAACGCGCCGTTACGACGAGCCAAGCAAGTCTCTTTTCATTCGGTCGGGAGATTTTTCACGTTGCGAAGCGAGCAGGAAGTTTTACTTTCATATTCTGCCTCTTTCTCTCCTCTATCTCCACTCTCCCCTTTTTCTTCTCCCTGAAATCTTCCTCTTTTTATTATCTATTCATTCCTGCTAATTTCTCGACTCTCGTTCAATTTCAATGTAAGCTTTCGTAAGTTCGGCTTGCTCTTTTTGAATTCTCAGAAGCGAGACAACGTGTTATTAGTTTGTCCTTGAACGCTGGCCAATATTTTTAATGTTTGAAGAGATGTATCCATTTTTGTAGATTTCACACCGTAGATCGCAGGTGAGGCCAACGGGAATACAGTTTGTAAATTAAAATTGGAATCATTTCTTTTATCAAGTTTGCCGTACGATTTTGTCGAACGATTGGTAAGAAAAAAGCGCGTTGCGATGACATGGTCTGCTTTTCGAGTGCTGCTGTGAACGGTATTGAAAGTTTCCTTTTAATTACCTTTTGCATCAAAGAGCGCCCAGCACCTTCGAGCCGCGTTAGTTCGAACAGAACTTGGAGCAAAATCGAGAGTACTTTGAAAAGAGTCGCATGCATAATTTCATCTAGAATAAGGAAAACCCCAGGATTTATTTCCAACCTTCCGCGTTGTTAATAAATTCTTTCGGTTATCTGTTTTATATTTATTGGTAGAGATTGTACTTCGTAGGATCACGGAAGCTGTTTTGTTTTTTTCTAGATTTATATTTAAGGGGATGCAAATCGATAAAAGAAATGAGGGGAGAATGGAAATCACTGACCCCCGGCCAATAATAATTCTACTTCCTATGTAATATCCTATAGCTCTTTTATGTGTGAACGAGGGAGGAGAGCCTCGTGAATCATAGATATGGTATACCCATGCAAAAAAACCATAAAAATAATACCACGTCACGTTTTCCTGATGTAGGTGTGTGTGTTGCTGCTATGAGGGGGCGAATCATGCAATAACAGCAGAAAAACCAGAAGGCCTGCAGGGACGAAGGGCATCAAGAACGAAGAATAATCACGTGTGACTAGGATCGAGTCTGAGTCATGCGATAAACGAGCATAGTTCTTGTTTTTCTAAAACGAAGTTATTAAAGTTTGCAATTAACGACGCTTCGTTGCTGATTCATCGACGGTGCAGAAACGAATAATTTTTATTCGTTGAAAATGGAGAATTTTGTTAATCGTTTTAAAATCCTTTCGCAATTGGAAATCTTGTCAGAAACCGAGAAAGATGTATTGCTTCTATCGGTGCGAGGAAGAAATCACAACGAAGGAGGACCTCGTCGTGATGAACTATAGGAGGAAACGAAGGGCGACTGGAATGCTTAACGACCTTCCAAAATTGGACCACCGAAGAAGGGTAGAGCTGGAAATCACTGGTAGATTAATCACTCATATTCAAAGGCTCGAATCATCCAATATACACGCCATATGTTCTTAATAACAAATTCCAACGATCGAAATCTCTTTAAAATAGAAAAGTCACGTTCGTATTCGATTATCATCTCAAATCCACAGAAATTCTGACTATAAATAAACCAGGTACTTAAAAAAATAGTGGGCTAATGGATTCTCATAAAAATTGCCTATAATTTTCAGCCCACTTTTTATATGCCTCGCGAAGGAATTATCTCTATTTTGTCTGTTGAAAGTTTTTCCGGGTAGCGCATGAATAACTGACGTTTAAAAATTCCAGTTCAACACCAAAGCTGTTTCAAAGGAAACGAGCCATTGATTAATACACTCGGAATTAATCTCGTACAATAAAAATATTCTCGAAATTAAAATGGGAACGGTTGAAATTTCCATGAACTCGGGCCATGTTGATGCTAGAGAGACATAGAGTATCGAGAAAAACTCCCGAAGGATAGTGAGTCGTATCTTCTCGCCTTTCGGGTCTGTATAACAGTCGTAAAGAAAAGAAAAAAGAAAAAAAGAAACACGTAACCAGCGGCAATTTCAGTGGGACCGAAGCAGTAAGAGACGTCACGGCGGGAAACTTCGAAGCGTTCCATCGCCGCGGGAGATTATATAACCCAGGGCTTAGCGCCACGGGATTCTCTCCCTCTCATCGAATGATCACCGTCGTAATGTTGCAGCTATGTATATATATATATATATATACATCTATATAATACTGTATTAGCACATTTTCTCTACACCACCCTTTTCTCGAAGGTCTTTCGTGATGGCTCAATAAACGAGATTTCTCATCATTTCGGGAACCCTCACATATATATCTACAGCTTATAAATATATATACACATAGACGCATATGTATAATAATGAGTTAATTACTTCTATAGCGTTCGGTCGAGAAGAAGAACGTAACAGTCACGCGAGATTGTACGAGTAACGAAACGATCGTTCTCGTCGCGAGAAAGTTTATTGCTCGTCCTGGGGTTCTTTTCGTCGGGGAGGATGACTCGACGAGTTATTCGGAAGAGGGATATTTAAGCGCGCATGTCGGAAAAGCCACGCTCCGCGTCGATGACCGAGCCAACGAGACGAATGGGAAATAACGCGATCTTGCTCTTTCCTAACACGCGAGCTGAATATCCTCCGTCGGAGTAATTCCTCTCTGGATTCAACACACCCCCGAGGAAAATCGGCAACCGAGATTTTCTACGGTTAATATGTACTTGGATATTATTAGTACTCTGGGGAGTTATCCAGGCATTAAAATTAAGTGGACTTTTACACGTTCGCTCAGTCTTTTATTGAGTTAGTCACGATTTTCTTAGCAAAGCGAGACTGTCGTTACTCTCAGCAACATCCCACCGCTGTTAAATACAACGGTGAGTCCCTCATTCGTATCTTTTTGTGTCGCGCGGCAACGTCGCTTGTTGTGAAATTATTCCAAGAGAACGCCATTTTCATATTAAACCAGATATGATTGAATGAGTGTGACTAATGGACTAAGTGCCGAGATATCGCAATAATCCCAGTCCCAACTCTGCCTCAACTCTCTTCGTCTCATTTTCTCATCTCGACATGCGCGAATAATTATCAATTTAACGATTATTAAATATATCTTGGTTAGCTACTCGGTCTTCTTTAGAATGCCTCACGTTTCATGACTTCTCAGCTCTTACATGTTCATGCACTCTCAGTCAAACTTTCAAGCCTTCCGAGAATGGAATAACAAGTAGATATGTTATATCTCACGTTTTACGATGGCTTATTTGCCTCAACTTTTTTTCATATTTCAATTCAACTACTGAAAGATAAAATTACCATTAATCCGTATACGAAGCACTTTGTACAGTGGAGCTTCTACTTTTTCTCTTGCCAGCAACTTTGCTGAAAGATGGTTCGCCTACTTTGCCACTGAGGAATAAAAAAATGATATATTCAAAAATGCAAAATGCTTTGCATTTGTGAGCTCCGTCTCGGCTTTTAATCAAATTGAACAATCTCATTTTCGTCTTGTGTTAATTATTGCTGGATATTACATACATTGAGCTGTGATTCGACAGTCATTTAATATTCATCACTTTGAAGCATAACTTGCTGCGGGAAACGTATTTTTTAGATCTCGCACGAATGCTCGTATCCCCTTTTGTCAAACACTTAAATAATTAAAAACAATACTTATATAGTCTGCCCAGTTGAAAAGGAGGTATGCAACAACGATAAGCGGGTGTTGCCTGGCACTTCCACAACTCGTTTAATTTCATAGCTGAGAAAGGGGGTTTGTCGTGAATGCGTACACGTTACATCCACCGGAAATTCGTAGCTCGCGTACCCGCATCGCAGAGTAATAAATAATTAATTTGAGAAAAACGCCACAGCCGTTTCAAATGAATGGAATAAATTTATGAGCTCTGTTGTGGCTCGATACTTCATAATTTATATTTCTATATGTATATGAGTCATGTACATACATATATATGCTGTGGGGAAGGGCTCACGAAAATTAATTCGCTGATGGAGATCCGTATAAACGAGAGGTCGACCACCTAAGGGTTGCCTCCATTAATAATAGTCCAATTCGTAACAATTACCCCGCGCCCAATGTCCAATGCGTTTACATCGAGTATTGCCTCTATTACTCTTTGGTGGTGATCCTATCCCGTCGATCCTGCTGCTGGGGTTGGGGCGCCTTGGAGCACGAAGGGTGGTGCGCGAAGTGACGAACGAACGAGGGCGTTTTCCGTAGGTAGTGGTTTTTGGGGCACCACTCTCTCTCTCTCTCTCTCTCACACAATGGGGGGACGGTATACGGAGGGAAAGTGGGGAGGATTCCTGCGTGTATTTACCCTTAGTCTGCATGTCCATCCGCCTAGTTGCCTTGGCTGCTGCGTTTCCAGTCAACGGCCTGCCAGGCGAGATATCGATCTGGCTTTTCGAGCGTACACGTTGGGTATCGACGCCAAGGATTCGAAAGACCGACGACTGGCAAAAGGTCTTAATCCGGACGATTCGAATCACCTCGGAGCCTTCGACTTACGTCCGTTTGCATCTCACTCATCCTGATACAGTCGCAAGTCTATGGTGCGTCAACACAGACGGATGGGTTTCTGTTCATACAGGCCAAAGGACATTCCGGGGTCGTCGCACCCTCCGGCGTACACACGAGTCTGTTCCGCATTGATGCTCAGCTGCTTTTCTCATTCACCCAATATTCCGACCAACTGAACCAAAAAGTCTGCCTTATACTTATTTTCACACCAATATAAACAAACTTCAACTTCCGCGATGTTTACTCATTCGTCCATTTTCATGACCCGTCGCGATGTCGAGAAATCATACGAGTTTTGAAAATCGCATCATCGGCATTTGCACGAATTTTTCCGAGTGCAGGCGTAACATTTCAGTTGATATTCTTTTAATAAATACGATTCCTCATATTCGAGGGTAACTTCTGGAAACCCTCGCTGAATACTCAGCGTATTAGATTGTCAGATTTGATAAAACGTTATACAAAAAGGGGCTGGCGTATCGTATAGGCATAAGGATTTATTTCCTCTTGTGACTCACTCAGAAGTATATGTTCGTATAGATACATAATGGAGCGCTGTGTGGTGAAGTGACGCATCTTACTGCAGTGGCGAGTGGCTTTCATGCAGCATTGAATAGTTTTCGTACACGCATGCCTCGTAAGAAATCAGTATGAATGGAACTTTAGGACTATCTCAAAGTTCGTGTCAGTGTGTGTGTGGGTCGGTGTATTAGTGTTTGCTACACGAGCAAGAGGTTGAGTGTACGTTAACGGGAGACATTAAAGCATAAGTGGAAGCGAAGAAAGCGTCGCGGTGGCACGCGAGCGAGAAGAAAAGATGAATGAAAACGGAAACCTCAAGCGGGCTAAGTCATTGGAACGAGTAGAGGGGCTGATGCCCTCTTATTGTATTGACTTTACTGTACGTGGTCCGTTTCGAAATTGAGCCGCGTATGGTCCCGATCGCGTGAAAAGATCTTCTCGAAATGAAAAAAAAAAATCCGGAAAAACAGATCTCATGAAGAATGAATAAGCTGTTGGAAGAATCAAGCGAAACCACACACGATTCGTCGTTGTACAGTCGAGAAAATGTTTCGATTCTTTAGTTCGGTCGTAATGATAATAAAAATCTCAAAACTCTGAGATGAGAAAACGACAAAGAAATTTCTGTTGAATATCTTTGCTTTTCGATTTCTCAACAAGCTTCGCATGTAAAGAAATAACGATGCTCGTTCGATTCGAGACGAAAGAGAGAAAAAATTCATCTTAGGAATATACCGTTTTATGGAATAAAAGAGACGAAAATGGATGTTAAAAAGTTTCTGAAGGACGCGCGTGAACGCAGCGAGTGCAAAACGCGCCGAGAAACCAGAGACTAAAAATACCGTAACTGGAAAAAAAAACTTTTCTCTGAGTGGTACGTGCCGGAGAAGGTTGTAGTTTCGCACAAATGTTGCGCTTTTTATTTGTTTTTATTTTTTTATGAAATCACTCGTTTCCTCTCTGTCATCTTCGCTGTCTATCCAACTTGAGATTCCTGAGCACGTGCGCGTAGTATGAAAGAAAAAGAGAGTCCTTAACTGTTCGTCTCTGGAGAGTACATGGTGTAGTTCATTTTTTCTCCATTTTCATCTCTGTTTTGTGTACAGGACTTTCAAGGATTTCGGTCCCCTTTTTACTGCCCTTGATATTTTCTTTCAAGCCACATAATCACAAGGAATCCCCAATTGCACTTGTTGAGAGATCTCATGGTTTGCAGTTGAAACGTTTGGTTCATTTACTCTGACGAAAATTTTTCTATTCTTTCATCTGCTCATTATTACAAATTACATAATATAATTGTATAAACAATTAGTTAACCGTGAAACAAGTGACGCTGCAGTTGTCCATCTTTATGCTTTCAGAATAAAGTTTCTGCAAAGCACAAGCACTAATATATTACGAAATTCACGAGTGCATCACACGTGCAAACATAGTTGGTGGTGTATAAATGGCAAGCGTGGGTGGCAGCTCGCTTAAGCTGGACAAAAAGCATGAACTGAAGCATCCATTCCATTGGGACTTGGAACCCCAGCGAGCAGTGTGCTAATTCTTTTCGTATTCACGTCCCTTTGAAAATGTTGCTCGGTTTAGGAATTTATCTTTATTTCTGGATTTTGGTCGGTGCACCACTTTTTTTCTCTTTTAAATTTAAATGTATAAAGAGATTCGCATATGCAGTGTACTTTAGCGGATACGTGTGTGTATACGTAAAAGCGTACGCGGCCCATTCGGGCTCGGAAACGACGGGTCACTCTCGAAATAGATCCAATTACCGCGAGGCCAGGAAAAGCTTTGGACCTTCGATGTGTAAACACACTCTCGATTCAAGATCCCTGCACTAAACCAAAGTACCTACGTGCATGCATTCATCCGGCTAGGTGGGTTGGCATACAGGTATCGCCTTCCGGACCATAAAATACCGAAATCTCTTGAAACTTCTTAAAGATATCTCTGGGACTTTGAAAAAGCTTCGTATGATGATTCATTTTGCCTCCCTGTTTACATTCGTCTTTTGTCTTTTTTCCGTATACAAATCTATTCACCAATAATGTTATCACTTTGGTTTTTCGGAGCTGTTGATTCATTCGGCTCATGGATTTAAACAAATCTTGATAACTTCACAATGGAATACAACATCGATAAGTCTTAATTCGTTTGATCAGTTTGTTGATTAATTAGGAATTTTTTTTTCTCATAGAAACGCAATGAAAAGAAATATGAATTATTATGGAAATGATTGGTCACATGAATAATTATTTGACATCACATTCAACGTCTGGGTAACAGTTGGATTGCCAGTTCGATTGAGCTTGTCCTGGCAATTGGGGGAGATGAAATTAATACAGTTCGTTCATTATACAACAATTAATTAGACTGGATTTAATTGGAATTTTGCAATTGATAAATTGCACATTATACAGACGTGCTAATAAAAAATGCATTTTCACTGGCAATTTACAAATGTCGTTCCATTATCGCATATGTTATCATGATATTGTACATTTTTCAAACGATTTCCAAAACGATCAATCAAGTCAGAAGAATCGACAGTTTCGGAATTATAAAACTGCTATCGATCCCGCCCTTACTTTTATTTCATTAGATACACCAACGAACGTTGAGCTCTGCGATACTGTAACAATTATATAAAGCCTGGACGATGCATGGATTTGGGATTCCCATCCATCCAACATTCGTGATACTTGGGGATGCTTGTTCCCTTGCCATCCTGCCAACAGAAGGGAATGGGACCTCGAATTCGTTTTTCACCCCTCGCTCAACTGTATCGTGTGTCGTGTAATCATATATGGGGAATGATACACCAGAAATTCTTGGCTCTTCTCCCTCGGCTGTTTCTCGGTGATGTAAATCCCACCTAAGGGGAGAATATACGGCATCGGGGGTTTCTGTTAATTTTTGACTCGCCGATCTCTTCTACAGGGTGATTCGGAATAACGAATAAATCTGTAATCGGTGGATTCGAGAAGCAGTTTCGAGCCAAAGTATAGACTTTGCCAGATTTTTTTTTATTTGACATATTTTTTGAATTGTACATAATATAATTTGGATTTTCTCAGCTATTCCGAGGGCTTCATGATATCACGATCGGTGACAGTCGTTCCAGCACGATATTTGAAAACAACATCTGTCACGCTGTAACGCTGGTTACTTGTGCTTTGGAAATATTATGATTGCTATTTTTATGAGTTTCTCGAAACTCATTTCGTCGAGAGTTAAGATCCGCGGTATCGTTCGAACGCTTGGAAATGTTTGAATGCCTGAGACTACGGTTCTCGGGCCTTTTCACCTTTTGAGAAAGGATCAAGATTTTTTTCATAAGCTTTGTGAGGAAGTTGGTAAAGTTTAAATTCATCGTTAGTATAAAAAAGGTGGTTGAAAAAGTTTCAAAAGTTTCATCATGAAATCTTTGGGTGAGAAAAATATGAGAAAAAAGTTTGATACTTCTCGAACACCCTGTAGACGGTTCGAACAAAAGGGAGCAAGTTTAGCACGAGCCAGGGAGAGAGACGGAATATTGCGGGGGACCAAAACAGAGAATATACTGTGAAAGAAAGAAAGGGACGCAGATTCGTATGTACGAGAGTGCAGGCTGACTGTGTACATTTTTTGAAACGGAGTCGGGTCTTGTGTGGGAGGTTCGACTTCATGAAGAATTGGATGGTGATCCATGCGTGTCTGCGTCGGTGACTGTGCGGGGCGATTGCGGGAGTGTTGAGCACCCCGTTGCGTTCGTTGGAACATGTGTACTTAAGTGTATGAGTGCTAGAACGAAAGACCTAAGACTACGTATATATCGATGTTGATGTGAATCCGGAGGGTGTGTGCGTCTAAATGAGTGTGTATCTATACTTGTTCGTTGGTGTCCCCGCGCTGCAGCACGAGGAAAGTCTCTAAGTGGGGAGTACACGCGTGTCTTCGGTTTTGGTTTTAGTTTGGCGGCAGTCGTGCCCGGCGCGGTCGTACAATTTCTAGAGGGCGTTCTCGCTCTTTCGCTAATAACGTGCTAATTAAGCTTTTTTACGGGAGCCAGGAAGAACGCGATAGAACGAAGTGATTTTTCTCATTTACTCAAGTGATGATAATGAAAGAAGTTTCACGGTGATTGATCGATCGGTGTGCCGTGAGCAGTACGAACCAGTTACTGGCTCTGTGAGGATTTGTCGTCGTGTATCTTAATTAGGCATTCGTTGCATTCGACGTGCACAAAAATTGATGGAATTTCGTACGAGTCGTTCAGTTATATTGTGATTGTGAAAAAAATAAGAAAGTATTGATCATCGTGTTCGAATTTGACGTTACGTTCAGATAGGAAACAAAAGCAAACAAGCCAAACGATGTACTTATCGGTAATGGTACGTCCGCCAATCACGAAGTTCATTAGTAAAGTTTAAGTACAAAATGCATTCCAGTTACAGTGTGTTTCCGCGGAAGAGATTCGCGGAGTAGAAACAAGAGGAATCGGGAGCCCGTGACGAACAGAGTTCGAGCTCGTCCTATTATTCGTTTTCTTTTGCTATTCCAGCGAGTGAGACCAGGTAATAACCCGATCTCCTGTAGGCTTCGTTGTTAAGAGCTTCGAGAAGGCGCGCACTACGCTTTTCCGTTAGTTATCTAACTAGTCAAACGAAATAAGTTTCGTTGACTGATTCGTCGGGTGAGCTTAACCGACCAAAGCTAATTGGCTCTCCGGTATTACGTTGTACAAGAGGCTACTCCGAAGTCTGCAAGACACAGAAAAGGGAAAAAGGTGGAGGAAGGAGATACAGCAGGGGTCGAAAGTACTGAACGAGATACGCAGACAGAGAAAGAGGGAGAAAGTAGCGAAGAAACTTGCTAACTTTCGGCAAGTCTCAGCTCGGAGGAATCGATTTAACTCCATCACACGCGAACAGACCAAGCCGCAGAAACATAGAGAAACAGAGAGAGAGAGAGAAAGAGACAGAATAAGGGAGCATGAGAAAGCGCGAGAGAGCCCCGTGAGTCTATCGTTTCATGCTGCATCACTCCCTCAAATTCCACGAAAAAATACAGACAGCCCTAAGTACATAAAACCAAGTTCCATCATTTTACGGTCCCACCAATGTAAAAACCAGCGCGTACAGGGCAAAAAAAATGGACTGAGGAAGAAAGAAGGAAATTGGGTGACATATCAAGTTGACGAGGCACAGCAGTATATTTTCGGTAAAAAGTGATGTCACGTTCGGGCTCGTCAAGTGAACCCTTTTGGGCTCCCTAGTATGACGAAGACGCGGCCTGTTGCAAAGAAAAAGGTTCTCTGGACCAAAAAAGGGCCACAGTCAAATTAACATCCATCGGACTGGCTAGAGCGGGACAAAGAGAAACGTTGGATCCCAGAGGACGGAATATTCACTACGCAGTAGCTAGATCGCGGGCGGTCGCGTTAATGAAAATAAAAAAGAAACCAGATCACTTGGCACATAAAAGAGGAAGTGGAAAAGGCGGCGGTTCGTTTGGTAATGAAAAGGTTTCGAACGGGTCGACGCGTCCGGCTTAATAACAACTGACACATGTCCTCATAGAAATAGAAGTCATACGTTTGCTTCTTTCTCATTGTCAAAGCTCTCTTCCGTCGAGACGGAGAGAGCATTTCATCCTCGAGAATTCGTTCGGAGATTCTTCATTCGGGCAGCATCATTTCTACCCGAAGAACGTAGCAAAGAAGTCAAACGTAAGCAAGAGTGCCAGACTACCGCGCGTGTACGCGGGAACTCGAGTGTGTATATTCGCGAACATGATGGTGTGGAGTTTAAAAAGGAACGAGCATCGTGTGGAAACTTCGATATAGAGAGTTGTGCGAAAAATCGAAGAGTCTATGAACAAGTTCGAATTACGAGCTGGTCCTTCGATTGGAAATTCGTTTCGATATCTTTTGCCACCTGTGAGGATCGCTCGAGAACACGAGCAAAAGGGTAGGAGGTGGATTCCAGTCATAGGTATTTGCAGGTTAACTCGACAACGAAAGAACGTAGGAAGGGTCAGAAGCGAGATAAAAAGAGAGAATGCTCCCGTGCTTCGGATGCTGGACGATAGATATTGGTTGGTCGAAGAGACCTCGAGGAAAATCGATCAATAACGATCCGGTGAAGGATCACAGCGGTGGCACAGATTGTCAGAGCTGCGTCAGCTCGACACCCGATGCTGTTGCGAACTTTGAGAATTTCTTCGTCAACTCGCTACCAAGAACGTACGAGTATCATTCTCGATGAGAAGAGAAGAGAGCGAGAGAGAACGCGATCACCGACCCTCTCATATCTTTTTCTTCGTCAACTCCGATTCTCTCGGATTCTTCAGCATCCCGAGACATACAGCAGTTTCCGTCTTTCACGGTCCATCATCGAAAGAGTGTATTATACGAGTTGTAGAATAAGCACACAAGTGCATACGTGGATCACAAAGCAGATCGATCGCTCGTGATCGAATGCTTGTACGTGCGAACTTGAAGATTTAACCGAAAGTGTGAGTTGTCGTGTTTGTGACCAATACTGCTTTTGCAAAGCATCCAACTGGTCACTGTCTCCTCGAGACAGTAACTATACGCTTTCGATATAGCAACCATTTTCAACGTTGCCACCTTCTAGTTGTAGCAAACGTTATATCAAGGTGAGACACTCTCGATCGATAGAGTTCTCTCCGACCGATATCGCTCTTCGACGAGAAAAACCTATGAGTTACTCCACCTCTTTCAAGATGCAACTCACGTGCTCCTTCCTGTTTCTGACGAGTTTGCTGATGCTGACGCCTCGTCGGTGTGCTCGAGCCGATGGCTCCTCCGACTTCTCCAACAAAGGTAAAACTCTTCTTCTTCTTCTTCTTCTTCTTCTTTCTCCACCTTTAGCTTTCAGCCTGTACTGCGAATTCTAGTACCATAATATGAATATACCATCATATGCAATATATTTATATAGTTCAGCTGACACATATCTTAGCGTGTAAATGACAATACTATCGTCTCGCTTCCATCTGGCTTTCTGAACGTTTATTACAATCGAATGTTCTTTGTCGAATTGACACGAAGGGAAAGAGGATGCATTTTCAATATGCAGTGAACACGTCAAAAAACGAAGAGTACGTATTTGCTGTCATGGAGAAGATTTTTCCTCTCTTTTCAGGATTTTATTAGTTTAATTTTGTCTGAACAAACCGTTATTTTGACTTGTGAGGAATAACGGTATCTATGAGCAAAATTAAGATACCTTCATGGAACAGAAGTAATGCACGTCAAAGAGAAAGTCAAGGGTCGAGGTTTTGAACGGGTTAGCACGAATCATCCTCTATCATTATAAAATTTATGTCTTCGTATTAACCGATATATTTACCTTCATGGAACAGAAGTAATGCACGTCGAAGAGCAGGTCAAGGGTCGAGGTTTTGAACTGGTTAGCACGAATCATCCTATATTATTATAGAATTTATGTCTTCGTATTAACGAATATTCCACTCGGGGACAAATTAACGTCGAACTCTCCAATTAATAAGTCTCTCCCACCCCATGAGCCTCGGGTGCTCGACGAAACTTCTTCTGGAATAAATTAACGAGCTTAATTAATACGTCCCGAATAAATTAGATAAATTCAATTATCGAGGAAGCGAGATGTATTCTAGCGTTCCGATCGAGCCGCCATATCGAGCTTCTTCACGAGTATCGAACAGTTTGCTCTCTTGCTCAATATCCTCACTAATTTACAGCCCTTGCGCAAGACTCTCAGTTATATACGTATATTCTAGAAAAACGGTAGATTAAAAAGAGAAATGTCAGAAGAGTCAAGGTATACACGGGAGAGACATAAAATTATCGTGTTTTCCGATGCAGCCGCCAAAAGTCATTTCAATGTAATCAGTATCACGCTGAGATTGACTCGAACGTCTTGATCACGTTTTCGTTTGATGTTTTTTTTTCGGATTTCGAAATCTGGCTGAAAGACGAAAATGTTAAACGAGTTTTTCTATCGCGATCGTTTCTCGTTCATCAAATTCCATAAAAAACAAACAACGAATCCTCCAAAGCGCGTGCTTACGTTTCTCGTGTTTTTATTACGAGACCGACCGTCGGAGGGTCTCGAAAAAAAAACGAATAAAAACTGTAAGACAGCGAAACCATTTCGACATCGTGATTATTTTCTCGCAACGGTTGGGCTTTCTTTATTCGCGTCAATTTCCACGTTGTATTGTGGCTTTTTTCAATAGTGTATTTTATTATTCATTTCATATTTGAATTGAGACCGTGAGAAGCTTCAATCGCAGCAAACACCACATAAAAAAAAAAGAATCTTGATTCATAGAAATGAAATTTTTAATATATTCTATGTACATACTTTGTTCCAAAGCTTTTATGTTCCAAATGTATTTCAGACTCTCCACAATTCAATTCCGGATTGGTATCGATATACATGGAGCCCAGATTTTTTTAATAACGTAAAAATGAAGTTCACAGTTTGTTCAAAAATAGCAAATAGTTTTAGCAAGTATTTTCTCTGGGCGCCCCAGAAAAGATATAATGGCCATGAACGTGTTTGCATGAAATTCTGCAATACCCGGGAAACAAAGAACGAACTCATACAGCATCAAATTCGATGAATTGCTCTTGGACTGTGCGAACGGTAAATTTGGTTCGCTGGTAAAGTTAGCTCTTGAAATATACATTTCCACTTGTAGTTTGTCGGTTTACGGTTTTGCTGGTACTATCGAATCTCACGGTCAATTAGAGCAAATGGTCTGGTGTAATTTTGAACGTGTCCAAGTCGAGTTTGCAGAAACGCTAGAAAAGTGAGATACAGATAGAGAGTGTGAGACAGTGTGAGGAGAAATCTGGTTTGTATCGCCGTTCTCCTCCACTTGCCTCAGTAATAGCTATTAGAGGATCCGATTACTCGACGTTGAAATCTCGGCTTGTCCTCGTACCGGACACTTGGACATTGCACATGTACGTGTGTACAACAGACACACGTCTCCACGCGTATGTCTACATTAATATACGTGCATGTGTGTGTGTATTCTGATTGCATCGCCGAAGACGCAAATCCTGAACGAACGACCTACCGGGAATTGGATTCATCGATGGAGTCGTGAGCAGAAGAGTTTAATGGGTTCGAACGGTGGACGAAAGTTCTTGTGATTCTATATACATACTGTTATCCCTCTCTCTCTCTCCCTCCCCCCCCCCCCTCTCTCTTTCTCTCTATCCCTCTCACTCCGTCCCTTTTTCTCTCACTCTCTCGAACGTCCCAAGGGTTCGTGGTTCAAATCAACTCCCTCCACTCGTTGCACCTTCTGCCGACCCTCGTGCTTACATTACCCTTTTATAAAAGCTGTCCCTGGACCATTAGTAAACTAGTGAAATATACAGACGCTGAGAAGATTAGGTACGATTTTCCGAGAAGCCTGGGGCCTTGGTCGAGTCCCACAGGTATGGGATTTTATTTATAATATGAAGGACATTTCCCAGAAAATGTAATTTTGTTATATGACGTGTACTAATAGGTTTCAAATCCTCAAAAATCAAATATTAAAAGAAATTTAATCGACTGGCCCTTAATTTATTCATCAATATCGTTGGAGCGGTCCGAACGAAGAAATACTTGGAATCATCACACTTGGATTCGTAGCTGCGACTCTTCAGCAATTTTTTGCTATTGTACTAATTCGAATCAAATTCTTGATTGAAGAATTATTGGCAAAGTAGCTAATTTATCGAAATACACGAGAATATGGAGCATTCAGTTTACACAGAAGATTTGGCTATCTCGGAGGCCCATGAAGCTGGGCAAGGAAAGTCTCACTCGCTGACGACTCGAGGGAAACATGTCCATCGAAAATAGGAATCGTGGATGAGACGACAGCCCGCTAACGCGAGCTCTTTCCCGCGAGACCAAGAGATATTTCTGGAGTATCCGTGTTGGTTTGCATGGAAGGCCGCGGTCGCTGTATCTGTGTGCGTGTGTGTGTGTGTAGAGGAGGGAGAGCGAGCTACTTTCGTGTGTGAGACTTTACGATCCCCTTCTGTCGGATATCTATTTCCGCATGATTTTTAGCCAAGCGAATCTAGTGGATAAAGTAAGAATATAGATCTGAGCACATTCTTTGATCCGTCCATCGAACAGAAATATCTACCAAATTCTTACACGTTCATCTCAAAATAGCAATCTAAAATTCTTTGATCCTTAAACTCCTACGCGGAATTTTTATATCCGTCATAAAGGTCAATTTACCATTGAGCAAGAGAAGTTACTTCGGAATATTGGAATGTCACGATGCTCCGAGAAAAGTAGCCAAAATGTAAGTTGGAGTTTGAGTGCCTGCTGGGAAATGGATTCGTGACGATTTCTTTCTCGTTTTTTAAAAATGTCTTTCGCAACAGAGGTCGATTGTGATAAGATCGAACTATTCTCTGCAGTCTTCTTTTATTTTAGAGACATTTCAACTGGGTTTATTGCCTGGACGGAGTGAACGAAACATTACTTCGTTCGGAGCGATCTTCTCTGGAGAATTGTTTCTCTCACAAAAAAGAAGACACATTTAAAGAATATCTTTCGGAGCTCTTGATCGGTTTGCTAGTCATTAACCAAATGCATAACGAAGTTAACAGACAGCCATTGAATAAATCGACGCTCTTTACGAAAAGTAGCACGTTTACATGTTATTTAGCATGTAAACGTGCTGCTTTTCGGAAGGAGCGTCGAAATGTACTTATCGGAGTTGTTACCAGTGCTTTGCAGTACGCGACCAATAATGATATGGGTCACGCAATTATTAAAAAATCCGCTGTTGTTCCTACTGATTGCTGGAAAGTTTTGTAGAAATGAATAAAGCGTAACGGTGCTTGCTAATTTTTCAAATGCTGGTCAATATATAGTATAGGATGGATAGTAGAAAAGCTTTACCGCTTTTCCAGCGGGTGCTATCTCTTCCGCATCGTAAAGCTCAAAGAGCAACACTGCAGTGTACTAACGACGATATACACAAAGATATCCTTTAGGAAGAGCTACTTGGGGTCCTTCTGCGAGAAACAGAGTGAGAGGACGACTCGACGCATACGATCAACGGCATATATACGTGTCCGTCTCGATGTCGCCGGAGGAATGCAAGAGAATGTGCGAGGCCGTCAAGCATCCATAGAGCTTTTCTCTTTACCCCGCTCGCTCGTCTGGGAGGAACTGAGGGAACTCTGCGAGGTATTTAAAGCGAATAACTCGCCTAGCCTTCCCTCTTTCTCTCTTTCTCTCCCTCGTCTCGAAATATCCACTTTAAACTTATTGTGTTTTGTGCCTGAGGCATATAGCTTTTAGCTCGAAGTCGTCTCCGTTTTTTTACCTCTTTCGTCTTCGCCTCGAATTTCCTCTCCCAGTTCGCTCGTTCTTGTTCTCTTCGCCAAGATCGACCAGGGACGACGGAGGCGCTTTCCAGACAGAGGGTACTTCCTCCTCGTTAGGGAAAAAACAATAAATCGGAATACCAAATAAGCGACTATGCGGATGCAAAAAAAAAGAGAGAGCACAACGGTTTGGCGATAAATCGTCGGTATGCCATTAGATCCGACGTTCTCGATCCTTGGTCTCAATTTTATTTTTACCCTTGAAAAATCTTCACAACGATAACCTTGACACGACAAAGGTTTACTTTTAGGGAATGACACATATTATTGGAGTAATGTACAACGATTAACGCTTCGTCGTGAGATCCCTGCGCACCGGTGAGCTTTCATTTCATCGTTCGTGCTTTTCCACGAAACTTTTTTACAGTTACGGCAACACGAGAACGTAAGAATAATTTGAGCGCGCGTGGATGCGAGGTCAGGGGTTTGAAATGAAAACGTCACGTGGTTTCCTCGCATATAAATCATACAACTTGGACGATGCGTAAAGAGCAAGGTATCGTGTCAACTGGAGCGTGGAACACGCGGTACGTGTGATGGAAATCTTGTGTTTGCAGTGAATAGTTAGAGACTCTTGTTGAATTCCATCCAAAAGTGTTTCTCTTTTTTTTCATTGAGTATGATCGTTCGTGACAGGCGTGTAAAGATTATTCGAGACGCGGGGGGAAATCGGTAGCAGGTGGTTAGTAATACCTGGTCATTGTTGGTGAACAAAACAAAAACGGAAAAAAAAGAGTAAATGTTCAGCTGCGAATACAATAGCGAATGAATACCAGGAACCGGGGAACGATGATGGCAGAGTGGTCAATGCGAGTTGGATAGTACAGAGAGAACATGCAGATAGGCACGAGGTTATACAATATAGAACGGATGCAAAGGCGCGCATCAGGTACATCGGGTATAGTCATGTCTTCTGTATATACATAGTGATGAGACCGGGTACATGCGGAAGAGACGCGGTAGAGAGTACAGGCACGGCAGAGACAGCGCGGCACCAGAAACGCTCAGATCTGCAACACAATTCCACAATCAGCATTAACCAGGCGTGCTTGCTAGTGTTCCCGTAGCATCCAATGGAGAGCGAGAGAGAGAAGAAAGGGAGTTATCAGGATGGATCTGTGCGATGGTCAAACTATTGGCTGCTCCGAGTCCTCTCGAACTGGGCGCAATACACCCAGTGATAATTGTGGTTCCGAGCTAGATACAATAGTAATGGGACCAGAGAGAATAGAGTGAAAATAGAAAGAGCGAGAGGGACAGAATTGACTGGAGATAGAGAGGAAGGGAGAAAGAGATTATTGAGTAAAGATAGATAGAGAGACAGAGAGAAAGACGAGCCATCGGTAGATTTTCGAGGAAGATGCGTGAAGGAGGATTGGGTATGATGTCTCCACCGCAAGTCCGTTACACCCTATCTACCATCGCTTTGGTCGAGGAGTAGCATCCCATGCTGTATCTGCTCCCTTCACTGTTCATGCATCCATGAATTGCAATTGCGTTGCAGGTGTCATTGAGACCCATCTATATTTGCACGTATCGAAAACTGCTATATCACCTGCCATGCCATACGGGTAATTCTCGACTTAATGGAATTCTTCACTAGGATAATCAAAGGCTCTGTAAAACGACCAATCGGTAGTTAATTAAGAAGAGATTTGAAGGGATTCTCTGTCAAGAATTGCTGAATCCTTCCGCAAATATGTATCGATGACAATTTTGCGACAATCATGCTTTTGGATTCGTATTGAATCTCGAAATATTCATTATTCAATGAATATCGTTTATAGTTCATTATATTACGCGTGAAAAGTCATCGACGCCGTAAATAACGAGATGGTTATTGTTCCGTACGCTGCACAGACAGTGGGTTGCCTAGAGCATAAGCCTTCGCAAGCTCGGGTCCTTGTATAATGAAGCAGACGATGGCTTATGGTGTAATCCCAAGGAAACTTGGCTCACGAGGGAAGCAGCCTCGGTGTGCGAGCTTGAAATATGTCTTGCACGACAAGATACAGCCGGTGTATGTATTCCGTCATATCTACATTCATTATGTATATCAACGCAGTACGTTATACGGTTTACGCCTGTTCACATCATCATGCACCGTTGCGAAGTATCACCAAAGATGTGCAATTTGTGCGATCGCGTGTAAACATAGGTGATGAAGGAATGTATGCATATTCGTGCCACGGTTCCAGCCAAACGTTATTTCACCAAGCTTCAAAATTTACAAACTTGTACGTGAGATCAACATTATGAAATTGAAACTATTATGCGAAATATATCACGGGTGTGTATATTTTATGCATGAATGTTGAATAGGAGAAAAACGCATGCAGTTCGAGGTAATAATGTCAACTATTTCGGAAGTCTTACCTGGCTCAATTAGAAATTCCAGTAATTCCAGGATTTCTATTCATGAGTGTTTCGTGTTGTAGCCGATTAGGTGCACGATCTAATCTAGTATTTTGCTGAGGTTCCCTCGGTACAGGATTTTCCATACCTGTAGACAAAATAATTTGAACGATTGAGTCGAGAATTTATACCGAACGTTGTCCAGATATGTTGAGGCTAAAGCGTCATTGTTTTTAAGGTTGAATAACGAAGGACGCAGGTGTGTTCAGGAAAGAGACAACGGCGTATGGGGACAAGTGGATTAAAATGTCGACAAGGGTTTTCTCTGAAATAAACACATGTACCTTTTGCGTATATGAGAAGGAAGAAGGGAATAATAACAACGTGATAGAAGTTGAAAAAGGATCTGGACAAATTATCGATAAAATTACCATACAAAACGGCCAAGTGGCCTTTCGGAAAGCTCTGGAACAATATTTTATCCACATTTTCCCTTTATTTTATCTCGTTGTTGAAAAAACTGTTGCCCCGTGTTATTTCAAAACCGGATTTTTTCTTTCTCACTGCTCTGCTGCCGGTTGGCTTGTCCACCTTTTATTCGCCATTCCTTTGTCACCAGCTTCTCTCAACTCTCTCGCCAAGTCCATGTGTTCACGGAAATAATGGTAAAGATCCTTCACTATATTTCCTTTTTTATTGCCACCCGATCCAATTTGGATGAGCTGGCTCTCATTCAACAAAATTCGATGGCATTAAAGATGGAGAAAATTGACAGATTTATGCTTTCTTATGTTTTGCCTCCGGCACAAAAACTCGACAGGTTTATCGGAAAGGTTGATTTGAAAACATGGTCTCAAAGCTGGCTTTCGGTCGAACGGGACCTGAGAACTTCTAGTTTTTCTTTCCATAATCTCGGTAAACAGTTTGAAACAAAAGTCTCGATATCTGTTTGGACCTTGCTGTCTTCTGAAGTCATCGAACGAGAGCACTACTTGTTCACAATCTGTACCATTGTCCCTTGTAATATAAAATATCATTATGCAATCGAAACTCAACATTGATTAGTAATCAAAGCAGTTTTGAAAAACGAAAAAACGTCAAAATGGACGTGGAAAAGTATTTTCATGAGAAAAGGTACATAATGGAGGCAACGCCCTAGTTTAAAGGACAGTGGCTCAGTGTTGCATGACGCAGACTGCACAGAATGATTAATCTAGAGATTATATATTATAACGTGAGTAATCCCTCGCGAGAGACATCCAACACGGAAGAGAGCTAAGCGGGTGAGCCGAAGAGTCGCTATTTCTCTTTACTCGTCTCCTTTTTATGGTTTGCTGGGAGGAATATAGTGAAGCAATGAGGACTGCTGGTGGTAATAGATACAGGTATCATATATATGTCTGTCGCCCTATACTTCTTATTTTATATGACTCCTCTTTACGAGGAAAGAGCTCATCCTTTGGTCCATGAACTGGGTAAGAAGGATCTCGCGCCTAGCACGATTTCTCGGCTCACTCATCCACATCATAAAGATTGCACACACTGGTACATGCAGACACACACACACGCAGACCCATATGACGTTTCAGTCGCGAATCATACGGCATCGTCGTAGCGCGCATGAAATATTATTCAAATTCATTTTGCGAAAAGTAAGAACGAGCAAATGGATAAAAGGAGAGATACGAGGAGATGGAAAATATTAGCGGTGAGGAGACAAGGCAAGTGACCTGAGCTACCCGGAACATATATTCCAGATCGTAACTTTTCCCGCTCCACCATATAATATCAGACGCAATTTGTCGTATTATGAAGAATTTTAAAGGACGCGGGAGACGAGAGAAAACGAGCGAGACAAAGCGACTCGGCGGGCTTGTTGAACAGGTGGTAAGCAATGAGATTCGCAACGTAATCATGCATGAATATCCCAAGGACAAACTGTCACTATCGTTTCAGACACTGTCACAAGCCCAGCGACTAATCCTTTTCATAAAATGACAATAGAACTTTCCTCTCGTTTTCCAGCTTCCGTAAATTTTGGCAATGATCCATGCAGAGAGGAGCCTTCCCCGATACGTGTGCATTTTATATGCCCAGCTTTCATTATCTTCGAGAGTCGAGCTAATAGCGGGAAACAAAAGTGATTGGAGCATATGAATCACGCTCGAGTTTATTTGCAAAAACGTTACTTTTTCGGCTTGAAATTTTTTCTGTCGGCAGTGGCGCGCATGTCGAGTGAAAAAATCGACAAACTACTCTTGTATTGAAAGCTATCAATCAAGCTGAAAAATATGCTCCCAGAGCCATATTCCTCGCAATATTGAAACCTAGAAAGCCTTCTCCTGTCGGGAAACGGCAGAATGAAAAAAAAATGAAAAAAAAGACGAAAACAAACGAATTTCAATAAAAGTAGCATGGGGAAAAAATGAGGGAAGTTGAAAGAACGCAGTGGGAAACACTAGGATAAGAAAATAAAAGAATAAGGATTTGAAAAAAAAAGGGAACGATAGACAAAAGAACTAGAAAAAAAATTCACCTGTGGAGCGAAGAGAAAAGTCCGCTGGAGCGAACGAGTGTGAGGATATCGACGACGTGAGCGAGGATGGGAATCCACAGTGATGGAGCTCTGGACTGCAGTCCCTATGGCCGATCCTTCACGATGGTGGCAGTGGTCTTTCCGAACTCTTCCTGTACTATATCGAATGAACGTGCTCTTGTGCACACTGCACCCTTCTTCTCCTTCCTTCTCCCCGATCAATCCCTATCTCTTCCTCTCCCTCGGTCTTTCGGCTCAGTGAATATTTATAAATTGAAAGTGCAGCAACGTGGAAAGACGCGGTTTCCGGTATCAAAGCGAAAACAGCATGGGAGGATGGTTCTCGTTCGAACGGTAAACCGCTCCTCGTCAAATTTACTTTCACACTCACCACCATTCCTCCATTTTTTTCAAACCTTTTTTCAACTTTTTTACAGTTTCATTTTGTTCTGATTATTCCACAACGCCTGTTATTTTCAAAAGAAGGTAATCTACTCAAAGTTACGTTAAATTTCGGCGTCGCGAAATTAGCGGAAGCGAAGAATAGAAAAAGGGAACGTCCTGATGATATGAAAGAAACGCAGGAGAACAAATTGCGTAAGAATGTCAAGAATCAGTGAATTATCGTAATATATTTGCAAAGTGTAAGCTCAACGGAAAGCATAAAAACTTCGATCCCTCGTCGCTGCGACTGTATACAATCACCGGTGTTGGATTGGGACTGAGACGAGACTGCTGAAGCGAGACAGTTGGTGCGAGGAAATAGACGCGGATATGGTGAAAGTAGACGGTGCAATAGTTTCCCGTGGGGTGCGTCAGTCTCCGGGCCTTCCGGAGTACTCATCGAGACACGTCACGTCATCCAACCCTCGTTGTCGTTCCCCTTTGTCCCGATGTCGTCGGTAGACACGTGAAATCATGAACAAACACACGTGTCTGTTTCTACGTTTCTGTAGCCTAGAGAAGTAAAAGCAATATACGCTCGTGATTGGGGTTTCGAGAAAGTACCTATCCGATGATAAGCATTATTAGCATGATTCGAGCAAGCATATGTCGTCACGTGAGATGCATGTCAGCCATGAACGTGCATGTTCATAGCGATACCTGATGGCTGTCAACGGGATATCAAGGAGTTTACACTGAAGCTGATACCTCTGATGGGACATAAGGTCAGCTCGGATAACTCCAAGCCCTTGAAGTAATTAGCACTCGATTTTACCTCGCCCGGTTTGAAGAGGCTGGAACGAGCTGAAGAGAGTTCCGTTGTAAAGGAGGCATCCTCACCGATATTTGAGTACAAAATTCCGGCTATTGACCTTGCGAAATAGTGCAAAAGAGTATGGAAGAGAAAAGTACGCGAGGTGATCGAGGCAGCAATAAAGATTCAAAAATCTTCAAGACGTCAAGACACAAGTTATCTGATGAGAGATCCTCACAATGTTCGCAAGCCGGAGTTCGCGTCAGAGGATTACTATACGATAGTAGAGTTGTCCAAACGATACTGAGCTACGGAAATTGAGTGAGGTTGAGAAAAAAAAGGTAAACTGAAGAACAATCGTAGGTGCAAAAAGAGTAAAATAGCTCGGTGCATCACGAGCAAAGGGAGGTGGTTATCGAGCGAATGCAAGAGCTCTGCTTTCTCCGATGCCTCCTCTTGTGCTGTTCCTCTAAATTCTTCATCGGATGTAGGTGTACTGCGCTTTCGTGTAGTAAAGAGGAAAGCAATGAGAATCTCAACCTCCTCTTCCACATGGTTCTGCTTGCGCTCTCCTATCTCGGTGCTTTCAATCTTGCGAAGTGTTCCCGGGCGATCTTTCGGGACTCCGTCTATAGCTTGCTTCTTGCTCTCGTTCTTTCTCCCGTCTTTCTTCTCGAGGAGCACACTCAGCTGCTTCCGTACTGTTCTCTACATATACGCTTGTATATCTAAGAATAGTGTGTGCATACGTATATGTACTCAGAGGTTTAAGTCGCTCTCTCTTTCTTGCTTTCGCTACTCTTATCTCGTTCGTCTTGATCTTTTTCTTTCGCTTTCCGGACTATCTTGCGAATCGTCCAGGACTGAAGAGCTCTCGGCACAAGAGAGAGAGAGAGGAACCACGAACTCTGCTCAGGGAATCACCGAATGAAAAAGGTCGACGCTCACATATATTTATTGTGAGTTTGTCTACTGTATACAAATATGGATTGAGTATTCAATGTATGATACATACAGAGCAATGCAACAGGCCTATGTAAATGCAAATTTACGTTTTAAATATTCCCATGAGGAACTAAAACGAAATCCTTCGACTCTTATTCCAGATTCGTTCGGTTTTCATTATGTTTTTCCATCTTCCCGAAATGGTACACGGTACCCGACATAGATCGTTTTATTTCCATCGCATGTGACCCGTTTTTTTTTTCATTTCTTGATCGTACCATTGTGACCCAGAGGCATAAGGCTATGGCCATCGTCTCCTTTCGATCGGACCCGTTCCACTTTGTGCTTGTCGCACATACACTGTACGAGATCTGTAAGCTCTCACAAAGCCTTCACAGGACAGCTCAAGGGGATGACGAGGTCGTCAGGTAACGGACGATGACACGATCCGGAAAGTCTTCTTATCAATAGCTCTTCATAGCTTTCTCAGGTCCTAGCCGGCTTACAGTTTGTTCTTGCTGGGCAGCCAAGTACAGAGAACACTGGAAAGTACAAAACGTCCTGTGCATCGTACGATATGTTCCGCATCGACCTCCTTCATATCAGCCTCGTCATACCTTCCCTGTAATTCAAAGGGGTTTACAAAGAATATAACATTTAGTATCTGCTGCTTTTAGTTTTTTCACGTGTTTACTTTAGTTTTTATTTTTTTCACTTGTACGGATTGCAAAACCAAAATAGCAAAATTAACAAAACGTGTTGACGAACGTAATAGAATTCGTTTATTCCACAATAATATTTTTACCATAGTGAACGAAAAATTAAAGAAACTTCGATTCTCAGTATAAGAACGATTATTCTACAAGGATTTCAATAAAAACCAAGCAAAAGCAGTCTTTCCGGACCAGGATTTTTCGGAAGAGACAGATAAACATTCATCTCCGAAAATGTGTGTTATTTTTTATTTCGCTTGCTGTGGCATTCGGAATAAGAAACGAGAGCGTTGATGAAATATATATGCTTCTGCTAATCCGAGATCAGGGAAGCGTGTAAATATGCATCGTGCTTATATCGCGATGAAGCCAAAGAGCTGCACGTACATCATGAAAGACATTTAACGCTTTCGTAAATCCGCATGCCGTTTTGATCGACATTCAAAGTAAACCATTAAAATTCACCTCATCGTGGTTCCCGCTAATGAGTTATGCTGCGTTTGCAACACCCATTTTCACGCTATAATATTAAGTTCCTAGCATTTACATGCAGCAGTTAATGGAAAAACGAATGGATGGAAAATTCATGAAAACCAACAATCAATTAGGAGAGATTCAAATACAAATTGTATGTGCACCTGACGCGGAATCTCAGTTCCTAATGGAAAAAGCGTCAGCCATTTCTGCGAAGCAGACAACTTATCAAAATGTTATGATGTTCAGAAATATGCAGGATAAGCCGAAGCCTCACGACGCATTTTCGGACGAGCACGAATGCAAATATCACGAAACCCCACAAGAAGCAACACTCTTTGCGATCCTAATTCTGTTTAGCCGTAGATTTTTTGTACATTATCTTCTCTGATAATACACTCGCCGATATGCATAGATTCGTGTGTTCCCTGACGTGCGTACATGCGTGTGTTTATAAGCCAAAGTATCCCTTTTCCATGTCCTGAACACGCATCAACCGCAGCAGGTTGCAATTTAGTAGACGATTCAAAATATATGTATACGCGAGTATAGAGCACAAGCTGTACTTAGGGCCTCTGTCATGTGATGACGATAGACGTAGAATTATCCATATATTTCCCAAATATGATTAGGCAGGTTGATTTTAGCGACGTAGAGCTGCGTATATAGTGACTGTACTGACGAGCTCGAGCAAAAGCCCTTGCCGGTGAGTTTACCCGCAGAGATAGATGACAGACGCAGAGAGAGAGAGAGAGAGAGAGAGAGAGAGAGAGAGAGAGAGAGAGAGAGAGAGAGAGAGAGAGAGAGAGAGAGAGAGAGAGAGAGAAGGCCAATTACATTTTGCACGGGAATGCGAGAACCCGGTTCGGCTAATGATTTTCCAACACAAGCATCACGTTTCCAGGATATTTCTTGTGGCTCTCTCTGTTTGTTGTTTGATTAACAATAAATAGCAGAAATCCAGGCGAAGCAAGGATTCCGTCATCAAAAATTCCTGCGACCAACTTTATTTGGTTCTTTTTTTTTTTTTTTATTAATTAACCGTTTAGCACATCAACGGGTTCCTGGCATTCGGGTCGTCTCCTTTAGATAACAATCGAGAGATTTCTATTCTCTAATCTGTTGCACTAGTAGGTATAACTTTTTTTTCATTATTGTCTTTTCAATAAAAGCTGCAATCGATAACATTGGGACATGAGAACCGAAGCTAGCATTGTGCGCTTAGGATTGAAACGAACAAATGTATGCTGCACTATTAATGGAAAAATTGATCGGACAAATGGATCCTGCTTTCAGCAACTCGTTTTCGCATGAAAATTGCAGTGCTCATAAATAAACAGACGTAACGAAAATGATTTTAAACGGTAAGTGTTGGCCGTTACGTTGTTCGGTTCAATTTCTGCACTGCCTCAGGTTTTCATACATTCATGCATGCATATCCCATGCCCATAGCTGCTCGTTCGTCTCGTGCAAAGAGCGCATATATTCTCTTTGTGCTGCGCGTAACACACAAAGAATAACTCCAGAAGGAATTATACAGGCCATCGCAAACTCGGTTTTCTTCTTTTCATCCTGACGAGTAAATTTCTTATCCAGAGTCTTCTTGAATTTCCCGTTAATTAGAAATTAATGAAGCAATGATTGACAATCTGGTGCGCTCATCAGCACCAGTTCGGTACTCAAGTAGGACGCGATCACGTTCGAACCTATCCATTGCAGCTGGAGCTACGACCTGGGCTTTTTCAACGAGATGGATGACTCACCGTGAATCGGTTAATATTAAAAATAAATATTAGACTAGAGCGGAAACGTTTCGAAAACGTTTTTTTTATTTCGGCCGCGTCTTTTGTGACAATCTATAGCGTACACAGGAGCGAGAATATTGCACGTCACGAAGATCTCATTATTAAGCCAAAGCTTAACTCGTGCCTGAGGCTCTCACGCTTGATCCTGCCGATTGTTATCGGGCTTTCACTCACTCTCATCCTCACTCTCGCCTTGATCATACCATGCGCAATCCACACTTACCAATTCACCTGTTCTTGAGGATCATATACGTTCATCCTTGACAGACGTACGAATAATATGCAAAATTCTAAAGCTTCCACCACCACTCTCGTCTCTTTCCACCTCGGTCATTATTTCACACGTTTGCCTGCAATCAATGTTTATGAATGCTTCATCGCTTTTTCATCTCGACACTACCAACGCTCATTGGTGATATTCTGTCATACTGCATATCGATTGCTCCATGTTTCCCATCATGTGGTACAATCTCCACACATCGAGACTTCAATATTCCAAGTGAAGAAACAAATCGTAAGTTCTATGGATGTTGAGAAAATTTGTGGCAATATCTTGGCTAACAAAATTGATTTTTTCGCCAAGTTGCTTCATCAAAGCGGATCGCAGTCATTTTAATCGTCTATTTCGATCTTTCAGAGAGCATAAAATCCATTTCATCGTCAAACAGACCGATTCATATTGACGACGGTTTCCAACGTATTTTGAAAAGTCTATCACGATTCCGAAAACTGCATAACGTGTAGAAAGCTGAAGCCACGGATTGAATTTTCAGGACAATGTTTATCGTTCCGTATTTGATGATTGATGTTTCAATAACTCTACCAATGCGGTCTGTTGCTATCGACAAATAAAGCTGAAAAATTCGTGATGTGCAAAATGAAACAAATATTAGCATGGTAAAACAAAAAAAAACGGAAAAGCATCAGGGATCGCCATCGGCGAGTATGGTGGTAATCACTCAAAACCATCACATAGTTATAAAGCATAGATGTGTCTGCATATGTATCGATACTCTGAGTAAATACATCCGACGATTGTACGGAAAAAATATTCATATGCTGTTAGGAATTTGCATTAAATTTGTTCGTTGTGTATTTTGTATCCATAAACCGATTGCATAGGATTCCATAATTTTTATATTTCATATAGGACTGTGGCTGAAGGTTTATTTTTCCAATATCTACGTTGTTACTCATATCGGAGCATAAAAAACCTATGAAAATTTGGTAATTTTTATAGGTTCTGTTGCACGGTTCTTTGCTGGGTCCAACAATTGCCCATTATCATATTTTCATTGTAGGAGTATACGATCTTTGACTTGCTTGTAAGTCAGGGGTATTAGTTTGCACACGTACATACATACGAGGGGTTTGTTGCAACTTGAAACTGAGCTAAGCACCAATATGACTTTTGGTTATGTGGGATGAACTCTATAATAATACGATATTGCGTACGTGCTCAAGAGACGCGCTATGTCGGTAAGAACAATGAAGCATTTGTAGATTCAGTTAGCTTGAAACCACGTGAGTATATACTCTGCCGGATTATACGGACAAGAAAAACTAGGAACGAGACAAGGGAAGGAAGAGAGGGAGAGAGAGAAATTCATCAAGTCTGAGGATGGAAACTCCTCATGGTTAGAGAAGAGAAAGTGGAACATCTCACAAGATGAGGGGCTAAGGTATTGTGCTTGTTTGGTATTAGATTATCCACGTAGTTACTCTGGCATAAGGAGCAACTTTGAAAACATACGTAATGGTTTCTGCAACTTCAAAGAGTCTCTCCGCCTTATTCTGTGCTAAAGGTAATTTCTTCGTCATGGATACCAAAGATACTGCCTTAATGCGTTCCAAGTACAAAAGCTCTCAATGTTTTTTCGTTCCATTCTTATATCATTTCCGCCTCCAATCCGAAGGTTCCATCAGTCACCAGTTAAGTGTCGCCTCCTTCTCAAGTTTACTTTCCACAAGGAAAAAGTTTTTCAAACAAGCTCTTAACCGGAGTTTTCCCTTTGCGAAATCCACGAATCCTACAAAAAATTCGCCTCACTAAGCTTATTCTCTACTACTCGCTTTAATGAATATGGAGCTGACTCTCCATTTATCTTTCTCTGATTTCATTTAGACACCTCTGCAGAAACGCCGCGAGACAAAGTATGATTGTACCTATTACAGTAGCAGTTGGAAATAGATTTTGCAGTAATAATATGTACCTTGCAAACCAGCTACGTCCGAAACAAACATTGGCACTACTCGGACTTCGACGAGTTAGTCTAGACTATCTGTTGCAACGACCAATGCGGGCTTCGTGTACAGACGAAACAGGTGAACAAAGAGAACTTGTCCAAGTTCTAGACGAAGAGAGAGAAGCTGAGGGAGACTATGTAATTGTAAGGACGAGCAAGCAAGGCTAAAGTGGTAGAGAGACACAGTGACTACAGATGGTTTGCCATGTACTGGATCATGGCACATCCAACAGCCTCATGCACGCATATCTTCCAACACTGCTCACTTCCGCTGCACATGCTATCCTTAGCTTTCTACGTTTCAAATGGTTTCTCTGGTCTAGTCTTTCCCAGTCACGTGATCCAACCTTCACGTTGTACAAAAGCAGCTTCGTACAGCCAACCCGATAGTAATTCCTGAGGGAATACTGACATTTCACCGATCCCGTTGCCCCGCATCATCGTTGCAGCAGCATTATCCTATTATCTTGCCCACATATATACCTTCTACCTCCTGAATACTGATACCACGAATTTGATTTGTATTACCCTATAACGTACACATATCGGTCCAGCCTCAAAATCATTCGGTGATCTGACCTCGACGGAGAATTCACGAGCAGCCTGTATAGAGAAGCACTGGGAATGAAAATTATGCAACGCCCGGAAGCGCAATGCTAAATGAAGACTCATGGCACAAGATGCAAGCTTTCTCTCGCAGACTGTAATACTCCGTAAGATAAGGGCGGATCGCGAGACTCGACTTCCAAGCGATCCAATCGATATCCTGACTAAAACTAAAGATAATGGACTGTTTCTAAAATAAACCTTTCAAATCTACGAGCAGGCCATTGTCTTTGCAATGAGTTCAGCAAATATTGGAGCGCTGCTCCACTCTCCGCATTCTTCTAACAAAATCTTTAACGAGATCCAAGTTTGTTTCTCAAAAGCGTGGCTCCCGTGGGCCAAACAATAAAAAAATATTATGAATGAGATTCTGGACAAATAAAAGAGAGAGAACGCTCTTGAGAGTGTGTTATTTGACACTAAAAAACAAAAATAGAAGCCAGCGAGGGCCGGAAGCGCGCAGTTTCCCCTTGCGCGACTGACATAAAAATAGCGAAATCAGCTCCGGGCCTCGCACACATTTGCTCTCCTTTCTTGAATATTTACTCGCCGTTATATGTTCGCATAACGTATCCGAGATCGTACGTCAGATTACTGGCAAAAACTTCAGATTTTGATTGATTCTCGACTTGTTCAACTTTTTTTTTCTGTCACAGTTTGAGAAAATTCTTTACACATATAAACACGACGCGATCTTTTGTTTTTTTCATGCAGCTCGAAGAGCTATCACGATCGATCTTCGTAGGTACGCACCTCGTTGTAGGTGTTTCGTTGGAATCCGAAAAGGAATGAGAAAAAAAAAAATTATGACAGGTTATCGGAAAACGTTTTAGGGGTCGATGAAGAGTGAATGTTGGCAATAAGTCACCAGCTCGATCGTTTTAAACGTTGCTTCATATTTTTCGCTAAGCGCCTATCAAAAAATGTTAACTTTTACATAGTGAATCCACGTTTTGACTTTCGCCATTCACCATTCCATTTCTGCAGCTTTGTCCCCGTTAACATTTTCTGTTATTACTATTTACTGAGTAAACGTCGAAAAAGAAGTTTCTTTGAAAATTCATACGTTTGAAGCTTCAAAATCTCATAAAGCTCGTCCATAACGTCCATGTTACGTATGTCGTTTTACTCAAAGCCGTATAAAGCGAGGCTCGTACCAACAGTCACGATGTATCGACAGGAGCAGACAAATTGTTGTACCATAGCGTACGTAAAATTTAATAGCAATCGAGTTTTTCCTCGAAGCAGTGCAATATGATGCTGAATGCAACACACCAGACGTTTTTGAAATGATCTCATCGGATACGGAGCTACTAGGTCTTTTCGGTGATACCTATTCGATGCGAAACGCAGAAATCCTTCGAGGATTATCAGTTGGCATATGTGTTCGTAGCTGACAAGCTCGTAGGCTTTGCTGATCTTCCTAGAAGGCACTACTGTGAAGGCTTTACTATTCATGGGTTTTGAAATGTGTGTAATATCCATCAACATGGATATGAAGCATTCTAAATTTTACTTCAGGGCATTTCGATGTCAGGTTAATTATTGGAGGAGCTATAAAATATTTGGAGGTGTAAAATCGTGAAGTGCGATAATCAAAGATTGAGCGGGATCCAAGAAAGATTTTATATTTATTAATTCTTTTTTTGTATATTCGAAAATTAATGGGAAAATCAAAATTTCGAGATTCCTTGCAAGGCTGTAGTAAAGGAAACGTTCGACGGCTTCTCGAAAGCAAACGAAGCATATGTAAACACAAATGCAATGAAAATAAAAATGTTAAAGCGTTTCTTCACTTCTCGCCCTACAATGTCCATTCGCTCGAATAGCAGCTGTCACAATACCTTTAATATCCAATATACTGCATGACCGAGCAGGCTCATGAATGTTTTGGTTGGACGTGTTCATTTCTATAGCCTGAGGGAATAGCGAATGCGAAGCTCTCAATACTGTACATGGTCCATGGAATAATACGTGTATTCAATATTTGTGATTTACTGCTTTAGAGACGATCAAACGGGTAAGTTCTGCGATGAACAAACGACATTTCGTCATATGATTACGCGAAAGCTCTGACTCCGTTGCCTTTGTATTTTCACACTGCATGTATTGATCGAGCAACGAATTCAGGAATGATAGGTCGATGGACTCAGCTACAGACATGCACTGTCATAGCTGATGACGCACGTAAATAAACGGAAATGAGAGAGAAATCCAATGAAGCTTATTGAATGGCAAATGTTGGTAGAATTCGAAGTCTGAATAGAAAACGAACGAGCGGTAATGTAAAATACATTCTGTAAATGATCGACCCATTACCTAGCAACCAAAATGTGCATCAGGTTTAAAAGAATCGTTGAATACGCAAATGCATACATGGCATATTCAACGTTCGGAATTCGTCAACCTGCTAGTACGAAATTTCCTGAAAGGCTATTAGTTTTTTTCGCAAATGAGCAAAGAATCTGTTTTCACCTCATTTTGTATCGGATTCCTCGAGGAGTGCGACTAGACTTTTCCTATTTTAGACTCGTTATTGCTGCATCAAGCTAGAGAATATTTGATGTTGCAAAGTGTCACGTAGAAGTACAAATTGTCACAAACTGGCGAGCTCGTTATATTCCGAAACGGATGCTATGAGAGGAACTTCTCGTCGTTCAAGTTGAGAAAATAGAATAATAGCGACACGTTTCGTTGCAGCCAAAATGAAGCGCGAAAACACCACATGCATGCTGTCTTGCCTCTATACGATGAGCTCGAGGTGTCTGCATGTTACGTATACATGCCACTTCCTCTGGTATTTCATTGATTAAATGGTGAAGGGCGGGAGGCAGCAGTGAGGGGGCATGTCTTTGTGAAAACGAGTGAAGACGGATGTTGAGTAAACGTTATGGAGAGATGCCGGCGGGAATAGACGAGGAATTATGCGACGATGATATATTTATATATATTTCGTCCGCGAGACTTTGCATTAATTTTGATGCCTTTTTTCAATCTCCCATTCAAATTAGCGCGATATGTCTCGGAACTCTTGGGGGAAAGAGTTTAAAATACCTGTCTATTATCGATGATGTAATTTTTATGTATATAAATAAAAAGGTACACAAATTATTTAATACGGTAGAAGAAACGACACGAAGCAAGCCTAGCGATGGAGTTGAAAAATCGTGCAAAATAAGAGAATAATAATATATTGTAAAATATGGTCGTCAAATTACTAATAAATTGGGTTATTCAAGATGGCGAATTCGCAAGATTTATGGTAGCACTGAAGTTGAATAAGTGAGAGTAAATCTGTCACGTATTCTTCGGAGTAAAAGCACGAGAAAACGTGTAGGAGGAAGAAAAAGGGATGAAATAGCTTGACCAGTTAATTCTAACACACTCGTGGGCGCCAGAGGAAAACCGTTTCCTAATAACAGAAGGCGGCCTCCATTCCCTCGGCTTATTTACTTTGATCGTGTTTCTCTTCATCCTTTTCATTCCCTTTTTCTGCTTCTTTCGCTTTACCGTTGGTCCAGCTGTTCTCCCTCTGCCGTTCAAAGTAAATACTTCGAGGTACTTATTTTCTCATTCTTGCCCTATCTCGCGAGGAACCGTGCGATGTGAGTTTTATCTCTAGCGGGCCTGCTATCGTTACGGTGAACAATTTCTTTTTTTATTCGCGTTTAACATCGCGCTTCTTTCACTCGCGCTCTATATTTGCCCGTCGATCACCAGAACCGACCAGACCAACGATTCATTCGTTTCCATTCTATTTTTCTTGCTCCAATTTTGAAAAAAAATCAACGAATAACCATTCAATCGTACGTGCAAGCTCGGCTGGAATGAAAAAGTTAGTGCATATCGACCCCTTATATACGTACAAGTGCGCGAAGCCATCGGGATGCCCCGAAACTTTTCTGGCAATTGCTCATTCTGTCTAAATCCAGTCATGCCGGAAATTGGGGAACAAAAAAAAAATCTTTCCCGCTCTTTTTCGATGCTCGGCGCTATGGATTTCTAGATTTGATCAAACGAACGCACACTCCGCGTTTTCATTATCCGAACGAACAACGTATCGAACGCAATCGGCTACCAGCATTAAAAATTCTTTGTTATTTCGTTGAGGGTCACAGCTTCCGCTCAAACTATACAACGAAATGAATTCCCATAAAGGAAGCTATGCGAAATTTATGCCAACAAAATAGCACAATTGGATATGTAGTGTACTATGGCTAGTTGGCTATGTAGTGTAGTGTAGTGTGTTGCACAGCATTGCAAATTTCACTCCTAGTACGAATTCCCAATTTATACACAAATTCCATCGAATCGAGTACACATGCCGATGACGTTTCGGTGCAAAGAAATGAGCAAATAAAATGTTCGCATATTTTGTCACAACGAGACTTCCTGTAAAGTTATCGTGCTGCAAACAAAGTGTTGTCTAACCGGTTTCTTTGAGCAAAAACATTGTACTTGAACTATTTTTATTTCGCTCTGAATCGTAAATGGTGATTCGCGTCAAATATTTGAAAAGGCTTTCCATTGTATGACCAGCGAGTATATCCTTTTAGTATCAACCATATGTAATGATTATAATCGTTTTTTGACTCTGTCGAGAATCTCGGATTTCTCGATGGCGTAACATATTCCCGAAAACCGTAAGCTTCTCGCCTCAAAATGTTCGTCAACTAGGATTTGGGCACTCGGCCAAACTGTTATAAAAATGGCAGATTTCGTCCAGAGTTCTGCCAATTTGCTAAAAGCAGAATGTCAAATTGAATCCTCGAGTTGTTTGAGCCTTTAAGGCACCAAGGAAATGGCCAAAGGAGTGTATTCGTAAAAAGTCTATTAAATGACATGAGGATGTGACGTAAGAGAAAAGTAAATATATAACGAAATGTTAAATTGCCTAGAGTATCGGAGAGAGTATATTTCTGATGAATTTGAATTTCAACATTGGTATCAAGCCAGTGTCACAATATAATGAACGAGAGAATTTGCCAATGGAATTTGGTGAGAGCACAGACACGTGGGACACATTTGACGTTGAAATCGGACTTTCATGAGCGGTCGTTATTAGCCAAACTAATATGATGAAGTCGCGACTCTGCTTAATGTATGCTCTCTAATGGATGTTCGCGCTGACGTAATACAGCGAGAGCTCGGTGATAGATCATAACAAAACTATGTATATAGAAATATTAATAGATATACATTTAAGGATCGTGTACATATGTAACGAATGTATGTGTTCTGATTACATGCGATGATTTCTATACATATATATTTATTTCTAATTATAATATTGTATTATAAAGTAACGTCATACAGGACAGCAGAACGATCACGCTCGTCTACCTGTATAAACATCCTCCGGGAATTTCGCGAAGCGTACATTTACTTACTGAGTCGATAAATTCATTAGCAGCCCCAAGATAATTCATGGCGAGTGTATCGATAATGTGCCGGACGCCGCGAGCGCTTAGTTACCCCTTTCTCGTGGCCTGCCCGGCTCCGCTTTTCTCGCACCTATTGCTGCCATTTTTTGTCCTCGTTCTACCGTAAAATGCAACACGCGAATTAAAAATAAAATCGTATTAAATGAAGGAAAACATGGAAAAATACATATGGTAAAAACTGAAGATAGAAAAGGTTGCGAAAATTGCGTGGTCGTGCTCACTCTGCCTGAAAAGCTGCGAGCTATGCTCGCGTGGATGTACATCTATCAGTTTTGCTTAACCTCATAAACACGTTGTTTTCATTTACCATTTTATTCAACGAACTTTGATTTTGTTTTTTCGTTATTTTCCTTACTTATATTTTCACGATTCTTTATTTATATGGAATAAAAATATCAAATTTTTGAGGATTGTGATATTCGCTTCCATTGTATAGAAATACAGATAAATTCAAAAATAGGTTCTTCATAATTATACGATAATTCTCATTTCGTTATTGCATTTTTACATTACTTTTAGCGAAACATGAAATACTCGAATATTTTCATTAACTTTATCGAAACAAATGCCATTTAAAAAAAAAAACAAAATCATTTTCCTTAAAAGTGGAAAATTGAATATTAAAATTGGTGATTTATGTTTTGGGGAAAAAAAATTATTCTTTCGCCCTGTCGAATTATCGGAGTCACGAACGAAATATATATAAAAGTAACGGTATGAAATGAAATAAGTATGGAATCTGCGTAAGGCTGTAACGACCTGGAGGACGATCGGAAACGAGAACAGCACGAGACTCTCTCGAATTTCGTAATGGATGGAGGAAAAGATGGTGAGCAGATATTTGGGCTGGAAGAATGAGCGTTATCGGGGGTAAAAGTAAAGAGAAGCGAGAGGATCGGGTGTACGGATAATTAAATTATTACAAGTGCCAATTAGAGAATCGAGGTGGTATACAGTGATATTTGTGTGTGTAAGAGCGGTACGTGGGAAGTATTGGAAGGGAGACAGAGACATAAAGAGAGAAGAGAACGAGTTAGGCAGGTGGGGAGACACGATAGCAGGTTGAGGCGAACAATCGGATTCGACGAAGAGATAATGACATTATTCTGCAAATCGATTGGGGAGAATAGGGTTGCGCGCCTCTCGCGACAACATTACGAATAGAACGAGCATCGATCCGTTGTGCATCTCGCTCGTTTGGTTCGCGTCATCCCCGTGGATTCTGCGTTATATATTATAACGCGTGAGCATGTTTAAGCACATGTACGTGTATAACTCAAACTGTATAATGGCCCGCGACGAATACTTGTTCACCGTTGTGGCTTTGGATGCATCGACGATGCGCCGTGCTGCAATTCCGATTGCTGATGCACGATCAATTGATGGTCTTGTTCCAACTCCCAAAATAATCCAATAAGTTGTCCATACGGATGAATATATACATATTTATATATATTCATGTATACGTATGCAATTGATATGTTCAAATAGAAATAGCCTCGGTAATAATAATTTGTCACCATCACGATTGAGATGAAAAACAGTCGAAATAAAATTATTGAATTTTTCAAGTGGACTCAATGAAACCGAGAAACGCATTCGAAATCGATCGTAAGTCTGATCGTGTGTGTTGTTCTGACTTTCGAGTTGTTATTTGTAAACGAATTAAATCTTTCCAAAAATGACTTGACACAACAAAAATAGCATGGTGTTCTCTTCTCACACAAAGTTGAATAGCGACTTCACAAAAGTTCAAGTACGTAGAGCTTTGTATTCCATTCCATTCCGTCCCGTTCCATTCCATTCCATAAACGAAATATTAAAATCTCCAAAGTGCGTGAGTTCTCCGATTCGTGGATAGTCGCGGTTGGAAGGGGGGGGGGGGAAATACGTGAACCCATGAGATGTTTGAAATCGCTGTGGATAATAAAATATCAGTGAAATAATTTTCGAATCACTACCGCGACCCTAGATATGCAGTTGCGAATGAATCATCCGTTCTGGTTGCATGTCTGATGAATCTTTACATCAACATTTGCCAGACGACTGCTCCTGTTATTCTTTTTACAAATTTGAACAAGATATCGATGGATTGCGTATAAAAATTCCACTCGGAATATCCATTCGGAATATCATTCCCAAGAGAGTCTCATGAAAAAGTTTCTTCAATGGACCTCGATAATTTTTTTTCTTTATTTCAATGTTACTTCCTTTCTTGCTGGCGATTTCAATTGGCAAATTTCACGAAGAAAGTTCTCGAAGAATGCCAAAGTAGTATTCAGTGGTGACATCAGGTGTTTCTAGTTTTCGCACAAGCAACTTGTTAAATGTCAGTTTGAGAGTATACAGATATACACGACTGTAAAGTTTTTGCGGCGGTATAACTTCTACTTGAAGGGCGTAATACTTTTTGCACTACTATTCGTACATTCGTAGAACCTTGCGATCTTTGAAAAAGTTTCTACAGCGATAGAAGAGACAGAAATAAGGCACAGAAGGACAGATTGCTAGAGCGTATTCGCCACAGCCCCTACACCCACTATTCACCATTTCCCCCTTCCTTTCCTTCGCTAAACCACGTCAAGTGTACGGAAAAGTACTTTGGAGAACGTTTCCGTCCTTTCGAATTCCGTGCGTTCTTAAATCATTCTTTTTCTCACTGGGCGAGGGAGAGATGAAGGAGCGAAAAAAAAAACAGAAAGATACTCCTGTCTCGATACCGAGCCTTTTGTCGCTTTGCTTACTATTCCCATTTCCTTTTTCATGCGACGCTGTTTCTTCCTGAGAAGACGAATGAACGGTAGTACTTGTTGTACAGAAAAGCTTTCTCCTCTGTTACTCGCTCTCTCTCTCTCTCTCTCCCTCTCTCTCTTCCGCTTTATTCTTCGTCTCGCTTGCAGCCGGACACGCAACTTTTATCCCAACTCCTCCATTTTCCCTCCCAGTCCTACTTTCTCCGAGATTCGAGACTCACCGGTCCCGCGCATCTTGCTCTGAATTATTATAGCCACGTTTCAGCCTCTATTAAAGTCATAAATCTCTGATTCAATAATATATCAAAAAGACCATGCGAAGGAGACAGGTCTTGGAGAGCCTGAATGTTGAAGTGCACATTCAGTGAAGCCAGCCATGTGCTGTGGCGTAGGAGCTTTTCGACAACTCTATTTTGCTTCTTCTGCGATACCCAAATACGCCACATATCCGATCGAATCGGCAACCGACTTTATTTCGGTTGCGTCGTGGACTGAATTTCTGCTTTTGGTACAATTTTAATAAACGGTTAAATTTTTATGAGCGTAATTGGTAACGCGACAACTAACAACAGATGAAAAAAAAACTTGGACCAAGCCTTCCTAAAAAAAAATATAAAATATTTTGCACAGCATGTCAATGTTCCTTCACCAAATGCGGCACACGCTACGATATGGTATCATAGAATAATAGAAAAAAAAAAAATACGTTGTGCAAATCCCGGAAGTTTGGACACTTCGAAAGTAACGATGCACTCGAATGAGCGTGCGAAACATTTGCTCGTTTCGTTCGATCTAGTTGCAGATACACACCGATGACATCGAGAGAGGGAGAGAGAGAGAGAGAGAGAGGGAGAGAGGAGAAGCACAGTTAGAGGGGGAGGAAACGGACCGGAGGGTCCATCAGAACAGCAGCAACTGATGCTGTACCATGACTGCACTAGTGATATACACATATTTTTTGTAAATACACAGTTAGGAAGAGAGTGAGGAGGAGAAGGTAGAAGTGAAGCATCGGAGCGAGAGAAGAGAAAAGAGACACTCTTACGCACGAACGAGCTCACAGAGAGCCATTCGATGCAAATAACTCGGAGAGCAGAGTGTTGTCACGCGTCGATTCGTGCGAATAATTTTACGCTTTTTTTCCCTCCCTATTCCCTCCACTATGCCACCCCGCAATCTCCAATAGTACTAACGCCACGCTCTCACTCTTCTTTTCCTATCTCTCTCACTCTTGTACGTTTTTTCCATGTGCCCTCCGAATGTGCATCGATTGTTGGCCACCATTTGCTTTATATCGCATTTCTAGTCCCACGTGACCGTTGAATCAACCACGCTCCATGCTCCAAATATCCTCTGCGCGTATACAACGCACATGCATGTGTCATTGCATCTGCCTTTACATGCCAAACTACGCGCACTCACTTTACAAAAAGACTGCGAGAGGACCGGAGGCAAAGAGAAATATTTAGATGTATAGGAATTTATCACTTTCTGTCTTTCCATATTGTTTTATGCCACACATTCATCGTACAACTTCATACATGTATGCGTTCTTTCCCTTGAGGAGTATTTCATGGGAAAGGTGCTCGAACGAGAATCGCGAGTCGCGTTGTTTATTGGAAATATGTCGGTCGAGTCACGTTAATTCGTACAGAACGAATGGGAAAGCTCTCCTCGCGTCGCAGTGTTTTCTCCATGCCAGTATTGGACTTTGTAGAAATTCGTGTGTCATCGTTCGACCTCACCGGACGAATGTGGCACCACATCCTGATGTGGTGCCATATTCCTTGCGCCGACAATTCTCGAACTTTCCTCCACGTATACATATTTCAAAATCCTCGCTGTTTTTGCTTTCTTTTCCTGTGTTCTACTCTGTCGCGTTGATTTTTTTTTAAATTTCATTCAAACGTCCTTCCTCCCGATCGATATAATAACGAGCCTTTTCTACCGAGACACAGGATCAACTTGTTGGTTTGAAGATTCTTCAAATAAATTTCTATTCCATTCGCGAACCAGTGGCCAACGCGATTTCGAGAAGCAAGGATTTTTCCTTTAGCAGAGAGCAACCGTTTCCGGAAGCTTCGTCCCATGCGAAACCGACGAGACATGAAAGGAATATCGTTGAAAATTGGAATGAGACAACGAATGAAAAAAGTTTTCCAACGAATTACTCTTGAAATGTTTTCAATAAAAGTCTCTCATATTATCCAGAAAGTATTGCGTTAAGAAATGAGGCGAGAAGCAAGGAACTTAAATTTCAAATTGTCACCCTCGTCTCCGCGTGTCGCTCCAAAAGCTTGTTATTTAACACCGCAATTGCTAAATTCCGGTAACGGAGTACAAATTAACTTTGGCGAGTAAAAACCTGGTGGACAGGCGGAAAAAACGACAGTCGGTTTTGGGCTGTGGCTGCTAAGAAAAATTCTCTTGAGCGTTGAAAAGATAATGGCTCACGTCTCCGGGGTTCTTCCTTTTTTTAAGACTGCACGGAAGAATCCTTGTCTTCTTTTTTCGTGTTGCTCTCGTCAAACGTTCTTTCTTCCTTTCTTTGTTACCCTAACTCTCCATGTCTTTCCATGTCCTCGGTGACCACGGAAGCGCAAAAAAGTAGTGCTTCGCTTTCAACGAAATGAAATAGCAAGAGAACATGGCCTTCGTCGGGCCGTTTTTATTACGATTTCGTGTGACACAAGAGCAACGTGTGTATATCATCCCATCACCGAATGTCACGTGGTTCTCCATATACCGTCACAGTGGAATGCATTTTTACCGTCTCGGTGACACATCCCTAAAAATATACGCTTCAAATACAACTTGTGGCCTTTTTATCTGTCTCGCTCGTGAATTTATGTGTACGAATGTCATCTGACGAGTTGTGCTCTTGCCGTTTCCTAACTGACAATACAAGATAATTCCAAAAACACCCCACCCAATTTTAGGGACGCGCAGTAAGCACCAGCGGTAAACCGCACCATCGTTACGTTCCCCCCAGACCATTGTGTTGGTATTTTTTCAGCCCATGTTCAATTTGTTTTGCTTCCATTCGTATTGATACTACAATCGAGATCCGATTGAGCACTGATTTCTAAAACAGCCGAAATACGTTGAATAACGTCGAAAAACATTATTTGCTATTTTCCCGTAATAACATACAATGGAAAACGCTCTTGGGTGAAATATTTACTGAAATCCGTTTGGAAGCTGCCGAGTAACGGGTTCTCAAAGACACAGTCAAGTTGACAAGCATTCTCTGTTCAGTGTTCTTACAGAGACGAAAATAAATATTTATATATTTATAATAGCCACGAGGAACGTTTACGTCGACACTTTTGGCAAAATGAAAAGAGGTTCACCGAGGTACAGAGCGAGTAAAAAAAAAAGAACGATTCGTATACAGACCACGAGGAGAGAAACGAGAGTGAAAAAGAAAGAAAAAAAAACACTGACCGCGGGTTCGGCCTCAGCGAGGGTTCGAGACAACGCGTAGTGAGCGAAACACTCGTCGCACCTCATCTCCCTGAGAATCTAGCAATTCCCTCGGGACTCGAGTTGGATTCATGACACGCTTCCATTCCCGTTCTTTTTTTAGCTTCTCTCTCACTTCACCCTCGCCATAAAAACTCGATTAGACCGAGAGTGAGCTCCAGAATAATCCCGAGACGAGAAATTCGCTTGAGCACAAAGAAGCGAGATTATGAAAGAATTAATAGTACTGGATAAAAATAATGGAATATTTATGAGCGTTTTCGTATTTGAGCTTTTCTTTCACATCATTTCCTCGTAATCATGCGGAGTTGCTTAATGTCGAAACGTTCGAGTATCGACGTAACCGACGGTCTCCACTGGAACTTTAAACTTTCTCATTAATCCAGAAAAACCAAGATTCTTAAGGACGTTGTATGCAAAACTTACTCTCGATAGAATTCTTTTAAATTTTCATCACACAAAGAGAATAGTGATATTTAATAGCTCGCGCAATTTTAAGAGGATTCACCAAGTAGAAGTCGAGATATTTGTTTATAAAAATCACAATTGTCAGTAGTTTCTCATAAGCAGAGCGTGTGTTACGAGTTGCAATTTTCAACATTAAATATTTCGATTTCTAAATGGTGAATTTAGTTTAAAAAAAAAATCGGTCGTAAAATTATTTTGAAATTTTGTTCATTAAACAACAAATACAGATTACCTCGAACAATCTTCGATTTGGAGTATGTTATTCTTTGGTCAATAAGTAACAACTTTTTTTAATGAACTTGGGCTCGCGTACCACTTTGTATGTGAGAAAAACTGAAAAGAAAAATTTATATTTGAGCGTTGCCACACAACGTCCTTAACAATTATTCTCGATACACTTTTGTAAATAGTTTTATTCCCAGTTGCCATTTAGCAATACCCTCAGTCTGCATATTCCATCATCTCCCATGATACAGTTAGTTTTTGGAAAGTTGATGTATCGTTAGTTCAGGTTCGTTGTGAATCACAGAAAGTTATACGTCTCTACAATTTAGTTTAATGTTAGCACAACAATACAAGTTTGTCAAAACATTTATATATCTACACGATCCTATGGAATATACTGAAGCAGACGCTGTTCTCTCCTTTATGCCTGGACTGAAATCTTTCTCTCTTCCTCGATATCTGCCACGATGTTGTAACAGCATTCCGAGCAGATTCTGCTAATGAGTACCGAGATTAATTCTTCTTGAATGGGTAGAGCAAATACGAGCAGTCACGGGTGTTGCCGTCTTCGATATCGCCTCTTGCTATCTCTTTCTCCCATTTTCCTTCTCTCTCTCTCCCTTTCGTACTCTCCTCCTCCCACGCAGACACGTACGACCACTTCCATTTTCGGCCTTGAAGCATCACGAGGTGCTTGGAGGTTTGATCTCAGAAACTAGCTGCATGCGAAGGAAGAAGGGTTATGTAAGCAATACTCGCTTCCAGATTCTGGTAAAGCCCTTCATTACCATTTATTAATTACACCGTTTGTGGTTCGCGGGTAAATGTGCCAAAGTGAGTTGGTTCCATGAAGCAACACTTTGCTGTGAGCCAGTCTCTGACGTAAACTCTCTTCTCTTTCTCTTTCCCTCCTCCCTCTCTCTCTCTCTCTCTCTTTCTCTGTTCGATGTGTTTATCTCTTTCACTCTACCTTTCGCGTTGTATGCTTACTTGCTTTATACGTTATGTACACTCGCTGCAGCAAAGTCAGCGGCCCTGACGTACAACCTAGTGCTTATGCTCCCTTATTCAAGAATTGGGAGTAAGACACACGAGAACACAGCACTAACTTGTGTTCTACCCTTGTATAGATGTATAAATCTATTTATTACAGGTACAAACCGGTATATCTTATATATGCGCTCGCTATGTTCAGATGTATTCAGAATTCGTAACTTTGCGCTGACAAGTTTCCCGTTGTTGTTTAATGTTAGACATATATGAGCAGATAGATGAGCTTATGAGTGTAGTAACTGCAAGTTGCACAGTTTGCATTGCGTATTGACGTTTTTACTTTGTGACTAAATTTGGCTCGCGCAAAGTGAATGTCGTCACAAATATACTGTTCACGTAATTGTTTAATGATTTTATTTTTTAATTGGAACTTTGGAACCAAAATTATTGATCGATGAAGATTATCAGTCATGTGCTCGGAGTATTTCTGTCGTATAGTTATAAGTGGTTGTAGAAGTGATTCTGTGATCGGAAGGAAAGGCGATAACGAAATACTTGAAATATATCCAGCTCTCTCCGTCCTGACGCTGTTGATCTGAGATTTGCAGAGTCTTTAAGCGATAAACCTGTCACAAGTTTAATACGAATAACTCGGTCTTTACCGAAATTTTGCACGATAAGACTTTTTTGCTTGTTTTTCATTCTTTCAACCCTTCGACGGTTCGTGGACATCGGGTTTGTTGTTTGAAACGACGAGGGTGCATGAGGCAAGTTCATTGACAGCTTGACACGCATCAAGTTTCTTTTTCATCGCTTTCTTGGTTCCATTCTTCGTATGTGCTGCCCACATTTTCAGTTGACGCCGGAAAAGTCGCGGAACTGTTATATTTTTGCTTCTCTTCATTTTTTTCTTGCGTAGCTCGCAGACGTGGCTTCCAAATTGAATCATTCATCTTGGTGCGCTGGCATAGTGTATAATGCAAACTCTTTCACACACTCACTAACAAGATCCTTCAGATTTTGTCACGAAACTTAATTTTGGAGCAAATAGACTGCGTGAACAGTTTTTACAGTCTCGCAGAAAAATGTTTTTTGGAATTCCCGCATAACAGCTTATTTTCTATTGAAGGAAAAACGAGTTAAAAAATGTGGAAAAACAATTATTTACTTTTTTTTCGAACGAACTTTTTTTGCAGCGAATTCATACGTTTCCGCTCTCTGGCTTTTGGAATTTCATTCTCGATACACCAGCCACTTTTGCGAAATTATCTCTTTTTTACAGCCTCTCGTTCGTGTCGAACTTTTTCATGAAGCAGGACATTCTTTTTGCAACAATTTTTACATAGCGCAGCTCATTACTCAGGCGCTCTCCTTTGACTATGTTTACCTAGAAACGAACCCAGTTACAGAGCATCGTTATCCGTAATGTGTGTGATGAAAAATCCCGAGCGTTGTCATCACTTCGTATACCATTAAATTAAGCTTTTTTTCTATTTAACTAATGAAATGAAAATAAAAGCTGAATAACTCCTCAAATCGTGATTATTAACTTGAGTGAAAAATTGTTATCTTTGGAATTAGTTGGATGTCGTTAATTCACACTCCGTCGAAGGCCTCTCACTGTTATCAATGTTGGCTCTTCATCTATCTCTCGTTTTTCTTTATGTTGAGATGTTTTTGCAAGAAAATGAATGAATAAGAAAAAGCTCGTTAGATGAAAAAGATAATTCACCTCGTGAAGGCTGGGGGTTTGATTGTGTTTTCACGAATATTTACATTCTTATTTAAAAGATGTGCGTGGAGAAGAAAAATGTGGCAGGAATGAGGAGACGAGAAAAAATGAAGAGAGCGCAAGGACTTGCCGTCCAGCAAAGAAATATCAGAAAAATGCCTTTGACAAAATTTTTCCCGGATAATCGGCATTCCCGCTTTTTATTTGCAGAGGGGAAATTATGCGAGAATTTTTCTGAAGAAAAAAGTTTGCCTCATCGTCTAGAAAGTTTTTCCGAATATACGGCAAAGCAGACTGCGGACTTTATTATTTCCACAAACTTTCGCCCATAACTGCTCTGTATTAAGCGCAAACTATAAGCAAGTATTTCATCGAATTGTTACAGTTCGCAATAGTTCCATCGTTATGGCTATACATTTTTGAGAAACGTAGACTCACGTTAGAGTGAAAACAATTGAAAAGCGGAAGAACGCGTTTGGTTGACAAAACCATTGAATGTGAAAGCACAGAATGAATTGGTTTCAAGAGAAGCAAATAAAAACTGAAAGGAAAGCAACAAAGGAAGAAAAACTGTCAAGCTAGCACACTCATGAGCCCACTGGATTTCAAAAGGTCTGACACGGGGAAAAATGTGTGCGCTCGCAAAGAAATTTCATTCATTCCTGTAGCTGGTAGTTGTGTGGAGGTCGAGAGGTTCTTTTAGGACACCTGGTAGCACACTAACTCGGAAGTCACAGTAGGGCGAGCTTTGAAATCCAGCTATACGACTGCGTCGTGCACGACGCAATAGCTCTGCGCTACAGTGATGTAACAAAGGCTGGTGAACTTATAGCGGCAGGCGGTAGAACGAACGAATTGCCTCACTCCAACCCAGTTTAATTATTAATGAGCTTTTCGTAAACGGAGTGTGAACACTTTGGGCCCGAGGGAAGGGGAATTATAACCAGCAGCAGTCTTCCACCAGCCTTGGTTTCCATTCATTCAGCGAGCATAGAAGCGGCGCTTATTGGCAACCGTAGAAAGTAGAAACTGCAATATCTGCTTTTCTTTTTATTCTCTTCTCGCGGGAGCCTCGCGTGAAGCTCCCGCTCTGCCCATTTTTATCATCATTAAACTATCGGAGCAACTTTTATCTTTTAACTTTTCATCCTGCAGCAAATCTCTCACTCTCTCTCTCCAACACATTATTCTTAAACGAACCTCCTCAAGGCAGACAAACGTGATATTTTTTCACAATTTAAGTATCGACCCTGAAGTTTGTGAAATCAGGGAGTGGATCACAAACCATCAGAATCAACAACGAATCGATAAAATTAAGACATTTGGTCCACTCTGCAAACGAATTCGGAGTCGGTCGACATGATTAGCAAAAGTCAAGCGTTGCCGTACTGTGAATGAAAATCGTTGGCTTATAATTAACTGATAAATTCATGCCTCGTCGCTGTCTGGTATTGCGGATTGGCTGTCGAGAAAAAAAAAACGTTTTTCCGTTAGCGCAAATAGCAATGAATACAACTATAAGATCACAATTTTATTTAAACTGTCACGAAAAAAAATGAAACTGAAACAATGAAAGAACATCCGGAGAATTGTAAAATTTATACCCGGGGAATACGGAATCTGAAGCTTTCTAGTTTCTACTTAAAGTAGCAGACCATAGTGTTTCCCGGTGTATTTTCATTCAAGTAAAATGAATTTTCGAGTTGACGATATGCGTAATACTGTCTGCGATATCCTGTTTGCTACTTTGGAGCACTCACTCACTGGTAAACAAATATCGACGAATGATAGCGACTGGAGAAAATCTAACGTCGGGAACGTCGGCTCTCTGCGTTTTGTTTTATTTTCCCCATAAGCATAAAAGCCACAAGAGAGAAATAAGTTTGTTTGTATGCGTTCTCAGCCCTTATAACTTAATAAATCTTCCAGGAACTGAAAGCCATACGAAAAAAAAAACACTCGAATTTAAGCATCTCCGTGCATTGTCTATCGCGCCGGAAATAATGAGGGAAGAAAATATTTCGTATGGAAAGTCGCACAGCTTTTTTGTATAATAAACGACCGTTGCAAATTTATAACAAACTGATCTATACGATTGTCTTATGAGTTATGACTCTACAGCAAAAACTATTGATTTCATTTACAGTTCCGGTGAAGCTCGTCTGGGCCGAGGAAGGCGACGATGTAGAGTTACCCTGTGACATCACTCCACCAACACCTCACGACTCGGTCAACATGGTCCTTTGGTTCAAAGATTCTGCAGGGATTCCGTTGTATAGGTACGTTTTGTGCGGAACTAAAAACTTGTTCTGAATTTCGAACTATTCTCCTTCGACGGATCGGATCTTACGCGATATCGAGCGAGATATAAATTTTACACGGAAAAATGCTAGGGGCAGTGCGTTATTTTGCAGTAACACTTAAAAAGCCTACGGAATAGAGACTGATTGAAAAAACATCGTGGAGTAGCGCGTACACGAAATATTTCAAGCTGCCTCTAAAATAAAAAGTTCCATCGAGAACACGTGAAATCTTGGATGTAGAGATTGAGCAATAAAAATGCCCATAAACCGTATAATTCGATTATGTGTATATACTCTGCTGTTATTAAAGGATCCCCTTTACGAGAGAAATTCATAAAATATATCCATGGTCAAAAATTTCCGAGAAATTGCGACTTACAGGAAGGGAAGGGCAGTCTTTATTTTGCAATTCGATGCCAGGGGAGACACGCCCTATTTTATCTTCCCCATAGCACAGATCGTAATAGCATCTCCTGGTCTGGATGATTTCGTCCCAGCTGCATTAATTGGTTATTAATAAACGATTTGTTACTTGAAAGATATTGCAGGGAGATTGGCAATGGGTGCTTATCCGAGCTGATCAGTTTATCTTGTGTCGCTATTGAACGGAGAAGCCGTCGGATGACAAAAGGATAGAGAAGAAATATATGCGAATCGTGATCCTCGTCGAAACACCATGAGGGAGACTCCACGTGGATGGTGATTTCGTCTAGCGCTGCATGCAAATCTATACAACAATTATTGTCGTATCAATAGGGTGCAGCGTGTCCAGCGCTTTAACAGGTTAAATATCTCGAATTACGCCCTTTTTATACTCGTCGCAGTAGATCGATGTGTTGCTGTTGCCATAGAATTACAGTAGCGGGTTAGCGCGATTGAGGTACCGCGTACTGTGGGCGAATGTCAAAATCCATTGAAGCCGAAATCCATTAATTCGTAGCTTCAGCGATCGCGCAGCCGAGATTTGATCCGTTACACGGTGACAACGGGGAGAAGGGACGAGACTGACAAAGAGCGAACACAGATAGTGAAAGGAAGAGAAAGCAAGAGATAGGATCGTATCAATGTATGTGAGCCTGTGTATGTAGATGGACACAACGACGTGACGTAACGAGACGACTGCGACAGCATCCCGTGGGAGCGTACGTTCGTTTATTTCGATTTTTCCCACCTTTTTCCTCCTTTTCGGAAAACCTGTACATGTATATACGTGAAGCCTTGTCCATTGCACGCAGCCAGACATACAGTGCAGACACACGGACTGTGTAACTGCGGCGTCTGGGAAATCTGCGTTTCCACGTCAATTTTTCATCGTCTTCTCTTTTGTGCCATCGTCCCCACGTCCGCCTAGTAAACCGAATATGTATACGCGAAGTATTACAAAAATCACCCTCGATCCATAGGGACCGTTGAATTTGTGTGATTCCGAAGAGAAAAGTTCTGCTTTTTCATTTTTTTTACCGCTCTGGAGTTGACCGGAGCTTTTGCTGAAATGAATTAGAGATCCGAGCACTAATGACGTGGAAATCTGATCAACAGGCACAACGCCAATAAAGCTCGGTATTTTTTCAAGCATATTGGACGTAGAACAGAACTCGGAAGGACTGTGTGGTATTCAGGATTTTGTATGACATGTTTACCGCGGTGAAGCTTGGATACGATTTTAAGAACTTTTTGTGTGAACATTCATACAGATTCGAACCTGTGCGTACACTCGTGTGTGTCATTGTTCACGGCTTGAGCATGGAGGTGGACGGTGGGAGAAACGGTCGGTTCAGCGACTGAACACAACGTACAGCGTCCCACCAAGCAGACCAGGTCGATGACGTCACGTTTAATCGACGATTGTCTGGACACAACCACAGAACAGAATTTCCGGAACTCCTTTTTTTGGCCCCCGTTCCATACCACCACGTTTTTGTTCTCCAGTGCATCGCGTTTTGTTTTTAATCAGCCACCACGAGAAGAGACCCTCGTGTGATGATAACAGAAATATGTACGCGCCTCGTTATCAAATGGAAAAATGTTTACATCGACAATACAAAAAAATACTTCGCTGGTCCGGAGTCTCTATATACACGTACGGGCTCTTTGTTTCTCTTTCGTTCTCGCTTTTTATATTATACCAGGTTCTTGTTTGCGCCATCATATTTGTAGAAGCATCACAGGGTTTTTAGCGATACAGAATGCTCAGCTGCATCAACAATTCATGAGCCACGCTAATTTTTATTCGCATATTTCATTCGCGTTTTCAGACGTTACCCGATCGTTCGTAAAGCCGAACAAACTAATTGCTGTAAATTTTTTATTTCGTATTCTAAAGCCGACAAACAATTTGATAGTTTGTTTATTTATTTGTTCAATCAATATCTTGATTTTATAAGGAAATAATTCGAGCCCCGAGATGATTGGAGGCGTGCCAAGATCTCTGTTCTCTAATGACAACTGGCTCTCTTTTCTTCAACATTTTTTAAGTTGCTATGATAACTCCAGCCGCGAATTTCCCAGACTCTCCGATCGCAACGTTTAGTGAATTTGCCAAATGACAATCCATAATATTTCACTGCACACAAATTTGTTTAGTATCCTTTAGGAGGCGTTTAAGCTTCGCTACTCAAATAACTTTTTCTTCAAGTTTTATTTGAACTTTTTTTTCACTGCTCGTTCATTGCAATCTAGAGCTATTCAATTATAGTTTGAGGAAGTGAGAAATAAACTCCATCAGTTCAAACGAGGTGTACGTAGATGGGGAAAGAGTTCGAAACAAAAAATGGAACAGAGCAAAGAGGAGCAGATAAGAATCTTTATTTGCGATGATTGCGTACGTCGTAAGATTGATTCATTCGCGTTACCAGACTTTCTCAATGTGTGTTTTCCACGGCACTCGAGCTCCCCTAAACTCTGTTTTCGCACGCGAGATCAAATCCTTAAGAGTATCTCGATTTTCTTGCTCAAAGGAAAACACGCTACGTTAACGGTATATATATGAGAGGCCCGTAATAAGAATCAAAAAAACAACACTGTATGGCGACCGAGACCCAAATTCGAGGTGGTGAAGTGGGTGATAAAGGTAAACGAAGAAAAGAGACGGAAAATTGGATAGAAAATCAAGGAAAAAAAGGAAAATTGAGAGAAATCAAGGAGCAGGAGAGAAACAGTGAGAAAATGTTTGTACATTACTGAATAATGAAAATCGTGAAAATACGACGTTCCTGCTTTGATACTCGAGCACTCTATTACGAAAGTGGAGCAGCCATAACAAACGCGACTAAAAAAGGATGGAATATAGAAAACAGCGAGAAAAATAAAGCAAAATCAGCTTAGGGCTGGAGAAATGGTTCCCAAGGGAGAAAGCAGGAGATGAAAAGACTGAAACGCTTTTGATGCTTGATAATTTTCTATTTCAATATGAAATCTGCTGGTCCGCGATTAAATTCCAAGTTGCATTACAAACTTCCAGCTTATATTTATTTACAATTTCCTCGCTGGAAAGGGCCGGAATATTATCGAAAATACTGGTTACTCTGTCGAATGGGACCAACTAAATATTCCTTTGAATTAACAAAATACTGTCGATTCAGCAGATTCGTAAGAAGGAACACCCGTTTGCTCCTTCAAGCTTTCTCTTTGTCTCTCTGTCTCTTTCTCTCTCTCCTTCCTTTCGGTCTTCAGCAATAGTTCTCGACAGGGCATAATTTAAATTTATATCGAGCCATGCATATAGCAAGAAAAAAAGCAATGAAGAGACAGAGAGGAAGACAAAGGGAAGAGTGGGAAGATGGGAAGGAAAGAGACAAGGTCGAACGTGCGATAAAAACAAGAAAACTCGAAGAGATTCTCAGCGTGCGGCTCCGTCTATACAAGCCACGCCCGGTTATTCTTCCAACCTCATCCCTCTACTCCTCTCTTACTTCCGGAAGAGTGGCTGTCCGAGATTTTTCACTTCTTTTCCATTCATTCATTTTTATACTATATTTGTCGTTCTTCATCTCACTTCTCTTTCTCGAATTCCTTCATGAAACTGCCCAAAGTATTTCTTTTGAAGCGTGCAATATTCTCCCTTTATCATTCCTTTGACGAAGAGGAAGTGTCGCGTGTTCTTGCGCAGGTGGAACGATTCCCGCGCGAAGATATCCGAGTTTACTCCTGGCAGTGAAGGAGCAGACGGTGCCAGAAAGAACCAGAGAATCTCTAGAATTACTATTGCTCTCTCTTCTTTCACCCCCCTCCGCCTCTCCTTTTAACGGTTCATATATGTGGATATGTGACATGAGAAAACGAGAGAGTGACAGTGATTCTATATATACACGCATACGTTTGTTCCAACACTGAGAGGAGATGTACATCACCCTCTTGCATGGAGCGAAAGGAATTTCTCGGTCTAAATTTGTGATAGGCCTACTTGCCAACCATGACTTGTTTTATCCGCGAATAGATACGGTGGGCGTGCGAATACACGTTGAGAACTATATCCCGATGAGTCTCAAACTCAACGTAGCGGTAATGCACCAAGCCAACTGGCAACCGGATGCTGTTTACATCCGCGTAATTCGTTGACTCCGCGCGAGTCGGATAAGGAGAGAAGGAGAGAGAGAGAGAGAGAGAGAGAGAGAGAGAGAGAGAGACAGACAGAAAGAGTACCAATGATTTTCGCATACCACAGAGGGTGGAATGTCACGGAGAAATAATTCTACTTGAACAAACGACTTCCGCTTAGAACCATTTCTCTACTATTTATTTTCGAGGACTGAAATATTGCACAGTCGGATCCAAAGCAACATTTTCACTGTTGCGGAAGAGATCCTTGACTTACCAATCATTTTGCGGTCGAAAAAGTGCGATTGAATGCTAAATGTGTCTATTTTGTTTTGATCCAAGTTCCATGACTCTATAAAAACGACAGGATATGCATCAATTGTCGGGAAAGAAATGCCAATAGCGTTAATTTTGTTTGTTTATTTGTGACTGCAGTTTAGACGCAAGGGGCAGCGGTAACCTTTCATCCGCAGTACATTGGGCAGTGAGTGATGATCTGGGTAAGCGAACTTACTTCCAAGTAGCCGATGGACATCGATCGAGACTGAAGGTGACCAAAGTGACTACAAAGGACCAAGGGACTTTCCGATGTCGCGTAGATTTTGTTGATTCGCCGACGCGGAACTTTCGAGTTAATTTGACCCTCGTAGGTGAGTTGTGTGACCCAAAGAAATGAAAACTCGGAATGAAGTAAATAAAAAAAAAGACTTGGGGCCAATTTGGTTGAGTTCAAGAGAAATGATATCGTCTCGGTTCCATTGTGCTTTGGCTTATGTGTGTTTTGTTTTATTGCCTTGTTATAACGTAATGCTTTATACCCTGGTGTACAACAACAGCAACTAAAAGCACGATTCAAGTGGCTGTTAACGCCGAAATGGACTAACTTTTCAAGCAGTAAAAATAGCACGCCCGGAAAATGTATGTATAACGTGCCGCCCGGACCAAAGAGCTTTCGTTCGAATGTTTTGATGAGAAAGAAAGGAGAGAGAGAGAGAAAAACGAAAGAGAAGAAAAATGTGTGTATATCCCGCAAGCTTTGGGGCGGTGCGTGAAAACGCCCGAAGTAAAGTGGGTTCTCGTGTAACGCGCGCGGTGACGATTTACCGGAACACAAACGAGGTTAAGCCAGGTACAGAGAATGTGGCAATCTACCTCTCTCTATATATATTTCTTCCTCTCTTTCTCTCAGCCTCCGTGTGCCATGCAACGAGCGCAACGTTACATCCACTCACCCCCTTTTTTCCTCACGACCCTAAACCGAATCCCTCGTATCCCTATGTATTCCCTCTCTATCTCACGGTTATATTCACTTTATGCACCTAATATGGTACATCCAAATCTCGCCCTCTCACTCGCAGCTCTCATTTTCTTTGTAGTACATCCCACCGTGCTTTGGCTAAACAGAATTCGTAGCACGATCTTTTTGCTGTTGTATGCATGCAGTTGCTAAGCAACGCCAAAAAAAAAAATATGTTTAATATTCACGAAAAGCGAGAGATATATTTTCCTAATTGGCTCCATGAGACATGCATAGTCGAAAATTTCCTTTGATGATACCTAGCGTTTTTTTAATTTATGTTATATAATTGCGCCATCACCGTATCCTAACTTACCGCAAACATACTAAATTGCAAAATTCTTGCAATAGCGAGAACGTAACGTCTCTCTACGAGCGGTCGATATTTTATTCGTTGGATAAAAGACCAGCTTATTGCGAGAATCGGTCATGGCTCATCGGGCTTCCATATTAAAGTGTCCGGGGCTTTTGAGATTGTGAAACGTTGAAAAATTTTTTTTTCACAGTCATCTCAAATTTCGTTAACCTTTCCCACAAATAAGTAAGCATATTTGAATTGCGTTTTCATCTCATCCTGATGAAAGCAGTTCCATGGCTTTGACTGAAAAAAAAAATGAACGAATAAAACGTCTGGAGACATATCAAAAGCTTTTTACGCCGTTTCACCATTTTAATTGGAATATATTTTGTCATCCTAGCATTACACAAAGTTTCACATCATTTTAATAATGTAACGCTAATGTAGAAAAAAAAAACTCTGAAAAATTGCTAATTCATGGAAATCGCAAACTGTGTTGGAAACGTTTGCAAAAAACTGAATTTTTTTCGAACTTTGAATTTATGCACGTGAACGAAATACGTGGATACAAAAAAAAACTTGCAACATTTCTCGATTGCACGTATTCATCAGGTGCAATAAACAGAGTTTTACTTTTTTTAATTGTATCGAATTTTGTTTCACTATTTACTTTTCGCCTTACGATGATCGTCGAGAAACTCGAAAGGGGGAGCACGTTTTATGTTGGCTATTGACTTGTTCTGAGAAGCGTTGAATTTTGGTGTTAACTTAATGACCAAATAAAAACTAACAACCCTCCTTCATCGTTGTTATCAATTGCTTGTTATGTTCTCTTCAGTCTGTAACCCTAAAGTTTCCGTTAACCCAATTTTCCCCTAGGGACTTGCCTCTTATCTCAAACTTCTAGAAATCAATTACTCGAATCGTTGACGAACTAGCGAGTAATACGATGTGCGTGTCTATGTGTGTTTCGTTACAGAGCTGCCTAAGAAGCCAATAATTTATGATGCGCAGGGACGTGTGGTGGTAGGTGTGGCACGCTTCTTCGAGGGTTACGATCTCCGGCTGACATGCCAAGTGTCCGATGGTAAGTCTCTCATTCTATTTTTATACTCGTTTGAGTTACGTTTCTGCAGAATCGAGGGTGCCCTGCATCGATCGTAAAAAAAATCTCTCGGCGCTCTTCTTTTTATCTACGATGATCTTTCTTCTTCACTCGGGTGTCCACCCTCTTCTTCTCTTCTTTCCCATAATTTCGAGCGAGCTTCTTCTTCATCGAACTATGCAAGATATTCCCCATAGTTGGAGAGTTCTCTGGCTCGGACAGCTATAACAGTGAAAACGATGAATTCGATCCGGTATATACAAGGTAACGTGGGGCACGTCACGAGTCTCTCGTAAGCTTCGTCGCACGTCCTTCGTAATATGCTAGACGTGATGGTATCTTCCGTGTCGTTCTTCGCCATTAAATTAGACGGTAAATCGAGAAGAGGATGAAGGCGACAAGGAGTAGAAAATTAAGCAAAAAAAAATTTCTCCTTGAATGAACGTGATAGCAGGGTAGATTGTGAAAGGATTGGGAGAGCATGGGAATGATAGAAAGAGAGAAAGAGAGAGAGAGACGCTGTGGAATGGCTTCTATTCGTAGCAAAACTTATAGAGTGTTGTCAAATCCGCGATTGAAATTTTGAGATCAAGTAGATCGTCCGAAAAAGCCTCGGAAACTTTTCAATTTGATACAAAACGAGCATGAGATTTTTATAAATTAGTGAATTTTACAATGTCACGATAATTTTCCGCGCGCAGCGACTTTCGGAACATTGGACATAGGCGAAAAGAACGAGAGTTATTGAGCTGTAAAGCGCTAGAGAAAAACGAGGAAACGTCACGAGCAATGGTACAAGCTTGACTCTAATTTGAAGGGCTTCACTCACGAGGGAGAGAGAAGTGAGAAAGCATTTTGTTGGTTCCCTAGAAAAAAAAAAAACACACCCAACCCTCACAGGACACTGCGAAAAAAATCTCCTTGTCAAATATTCCAAATTAAAAAGCGCGTATCCGTCGGGTGTTTTGTTTTTGTTTTTCGAGGGTACAAAAAAGCAGCAAATATGTTGGCTCGAAAAGAAAAAAATGGGCTTTGAGCAACGTTCACTCGAAACGTCAGAGTTTATGCGTAACGCGAAAGGGGGAAAACCCCAGAGGTTATTAATCATTACGAGACCTACTTGCAGATTGAACTGTTACAAATCGGTCTTTCGGAGTTGAAATTCAAGTTAGCAAATAGGGTATTGATATTTAAAATGTTTCTCAACTATTTCCAATACAACGGACCCATAAAAGTGTCGCAACGAAGCCGGTGCAAAGTTCAAAGCATTAGTCCAAGAAAATTATCGACTACTTATCAGAACTAAAGAGTAGAAAATTATTTTCATTCGAACGCGCAATAAGTTTGATAAATATGATACAATGAAAATATTTTATATTGTGTTTTCTCATCCAAACATAATTCGATTAATATGAGAACGCTTCCCGTATTTAGCAAATTTCCCAAATTATCTTATTTCACTTTATCCCTCGTTGCCTCGCTCTTTTTCTCCGACTGTGAGAGCACAACGACAAACCGTTTGCCACTGCGACAACCGACAAGGGAAATGGAGATCGCTCGTGACTGTATTTAGTCGAGGATGTATAGCAGAGAATATAGGACCCCAACCCGACGGAGTGTCCGACCTTGTGCCGTTGGGATTTCCTCGATTATTGCTCACCCCTTTCCTCCAGCTCAGTGAATTACCTCAACTGAGCATTGCAAATTGTTTTCCAGGATAATGAATTGCTTTGTATGCGCGCATATAATCGAAACGTTGAACGCATCAGGATGATATGTAGAGTTTCTTTCTCGTCTGAGTTTCGAACAAACGAGCATTTCATTTTCAACATTAGTAGAACAATTTTATCGAGTCCATTCCAGGATTTCATTGAGTAACCGCAAGACCCTCTGGGATTAAGATTTTAACGGAACTATATAGAATTTATGAGTTTCGTAAATATTTCGATTAAATTCAATTGCTCCATCAATATGGAAGGAACAAGCCGATTCCAAATAGTTTTGTCTCGTTGAATGTTCAGGCAAACCAAAGCCTGCCGTCACGTGGTGGAAAGATGGCGAGCTCCTGGACGGTGTCGTGGATGTTCCAGAATCATCCGGAGTCGTTGACCCGTCAACGAAATTTACGAGGAACCATCTTTTCATTGGCAAGGTTTCTCGAGCGTTATGGGGTGCCAAACTGGAATGCAAGGCGCAATCAGCTCCCATGACTAAACCAATTGTACGAGAAGTTCCTCTTGACATTTATCGTAAGTATCCAATCTAATCACGTCCATACATCCTAGAGACATTTTTTTAAATATTTTTGTGTATCAACAACAATGTTGCAGAAACTGTTAGAAAATTATTGTATCGAGAGAAAATTTATTATTATCCAAGGAATTTCTACGCTTCCGAAGAAATCGGATTTCCGGTGTTGCTACAATTATCTGATGGCATTTGGCATTGGCATTTATATTATTGAAAGAACATGGTTTAGAAATAATTATATTTTTATTGGACGTCATCGGAACCGCAAGATGCCATACAAAAATGATTAACGATCGTTATGTCAAAGTGACGAAATGCTTTGATAGACACAAAGATTAAAGACGAAGGATTAATGTAAGCAGCGAAACTTTTTCTACCATGCTCTTCTACGCAGCTGATGATTTATAAGTTTTTAGCAACGAAATTGCCTGTAAGAAGTTTGTGATTGCAGAGACGATACTTCCGCCGTCAGAGGCTGCCGCTTCGTCTTTAATATTATTTACATCTTAATACGATTATTAATTATTATTAAATCGCGGACTACGAAGAGGAAGGGTTTCACAGGGCGGATAGTCGGTTCACTGCTTCATATCGTACCCTTCCTCAGTTTCGTGCCCGAGCTCGAGGCGAACTTTACCTCAGACTTGCGGCAACTCTTCCAACGACTACACTCTCTTGTGTTACTCGTGTACTCCAACGTTTTGCCAACTAGCACTAATTTGAAAACTCATCCATGAGAATATCTATAACACACTATCCTCCGAATACTTATCTTTCAATCGTAACAGACTCTTCTACCCATTTCCCTCGTCCTCTTTCTCTTGATTCGAGTTTTCCCTCCTCACTTTCTTCACGCTCGATGCTCTCTTTGTTTTCCATTAGGTACATCGAAATCCTAGGACACATAAGCGTGTCAGTGGTTTGAAGGAAAATTTTATAACACGTACTTGTCATTATCTCTTCGTCAGTATCCCCATTAGCAGACAAGATCATACTCACATAACATCGATGGACGTCGATATTGTCTGGATGCAGAATATCTAGATCTTTGAACGGTGAAGCTCAGCCCTGTGACAGACGCATATATATATAAATTAAGCAAGGCTGAATGAACCAGTTGGAGGAAGCTACCGATACGGAATGGTTGAAGCAACAAGAGAACAGATGAAGCAATGGAGTCAACATGACAAGTGAACTATAATGAGTCTGCCCAATATGGGGCATTCGATAAAAGAGTCTCATTGTTTGAATGCTGTTCTAGTTATCATTTCATTTCGCACTCTATGAAGCCTGATAATTAAAACTGAGCATTGTTTTTTGCTTCGTACAGAAAATTGATTTGCCAGAACGTAATTTCATTGAAATCCAACGATTATTTCAATTAAAATCGATTACTCCAACTTCATTTAGATATGCGACATTCCTTATCAAACGAATCCATTTCTCATGATACTCCTTTACCATTTTTCGACGATGCCTCAGTCTGTATACTTTTGCACGAACAAAGTATTCAAAGTACTTTTTCCATTAATAAATCAAGAAAATCGAGAGAGAAAATAGTTGCTCGCTATATCATTCTGTCTCGGTTCAAAATTGATCTGTTTAACGTAGAATATCCTGCGCATAAAGTGTATAGCGTTCGAGTGTATATACTTTGAGAACTGCGCTCAGGGAAAGCTCGACGTTCATATCCTGGCTCCGATATCGAAATGAGAGGCAAAAGGAAATTGCAAGGAGAAAATTGAAAGGAGAGCTGTAGCCATCAGTGAACTTACTTCGTGGACGAAATCGTCTATATATACGCTCAACAGTCAGAGATATATATACGTGTGCAAGGAAAAATCAACTGGAAAGGTTATCGTTTTTTCCATTAGTAACGCCCCCCGGAAGACTAAACCATCAATATTGCATCCAATTGAAAATAAAAATAGTAGATTTCTTTTTTATAATATGCCATTATCGTAAATAACAGAGGCGCATTCACAATTCATCATGCACTATATCATTTTTATTTTTCAATTTTTTTAAGAAGCTTTTGTGGATTTTTTTCGCGATAATCAAGGTCGAAAATCACGACGTAATAGACATGGAATTCCACTACATTAGTCACTACCACGCTCCGTTCAATCGTCATTGATTTTTTTCATTTCACTGAAATTTCAGATCTCGAGAGAATGAAATAATAGAATTCCTCGATTTAGGAGGAAAACATAATCGGGTTGGAAATGTCAGGGAAATTATAGGGACACGTTTGAAATTACTGGAGAGTGCAATGGCGCGTGTACTTTTGTTTGTTCAACAAAATGTTCATGTTACGAATATCGAAAATTCCGATGTAGTTATGGTATCGCGTGTCGAGGTCTGGTAATGGTAAATAATATTTTTCACAATCTACAATTTACCTGAAATTTTATCAAATGATAATTGTACATGAAACATCGTGATCTCCCTCTGCCGATGCAATTATTACTCTGTTTCAAAAGTTTCGTATATCACGGAGAATAATTGAACTATTTATATGTGAAACCGTCCGGCGGTACCTGTTTTTGTTGTTCCTGCTTCGTCTACGGAAATTACCGGACCGGAGAGCTGAATTAATAACGGGAGAGAGACTCGGTCGATTCTCAGTGAATCCAGTCTGTATCCGATACGTTCACTAATCCCTCTATGAAATTCTGAACTATAATGAGTTTTTTTGTCCGTCCGGAGTATATTTATGTTCAAGGACGCGTATCGAAAAAAAGGGACGGAAGCGAGGTGAACTTTAGCAGCGAATTTCGAAGCCGGACCTGCTTAAATCCTTTGACGTTTTCGTCGACTTCTCGGAAGTTTGCCCAAGTAAAAATATCCCAATTTCCCCTCATCGCGTTCCGGACGTAAAACACGTTTGAATGTATATTTTGGCTCATCTCGTTATACAAAGAGTGGCTCCAAATTGCGCGGCTATGTGACATTATAGCGGAAGAAGAAAAAACAAACAGGCGAGCGAGGGAGGACAAAATGACTGTGCGAGAAAAGAAAGTGCCGTCAGTCATATTGATCGTCGGACGAAATTTCCTATGGTCGTTTACTCACCGTAAAATTAATCAAAGAAGCGCGCCATAATAAATGCTAATAAAATTGGTACGTGATTCGTCACTGTCATGCAAATTCATTAATGGTTATCCCTCGGCGTTGTACATATAACAGGCGAATTTTAATGAATCTTGGAGGAGAGTTAAAGGCAATAAAAAAAAAAAAACTTCGAGAAGGGATGAGGAGCGAGACAACGAAAAAGAATATTTTAGACTTTGCGATTACTACCTCACTTGCCCGTCCCATTCCTCTTTTCCCTCTTGACTTGTACTTTTTTCTTCCCAAAGGCTGATTGGTACGAGAATTCCTCTCTGTCCTTTTCCTTTTTTACTCTTTCCCTCGCTCTCTGTCTCTCTTATACTCCTCGCCCTTTCTTTTATATACCCAAACGATACCTAGGACGCGACGCGGTCCTTCGTTTTCTCGAACCCTTAATTGGCACGCGCAATTAAGCAGCTTCCCTCCTTTTTACTGATCTTCGTTGGATACAAAGGCACCGAGGACGTAGATGGGCTTTGCTAAAAGAGAAAGAGTTGGCCGTAGACTGAGGTGGAAAGCACCTCGAATGAAGAAAGCGACGAACCGAAAGCTCCACCGTGGCCCAGAAACTACCTCGGTGACGGAAACTCCGTGCTTCAGTTCCCTTTCCCTTTTTCTATCTGCCTCACAGAGCGAACTTTCTCGTTTAGCCATTGAGCTTAAAGAGAGAAATTAACGCCAGTCATTCCCGACTATATATCTCCGCAAGCTCTCAGGCTCTCGTTCGTTCGTCTTTCGATGTGTTAGTTGCAATGGGAATGACACCGCGCACGGAGTCAGAAAGAAAATAAAACACCCATAAAAGTCACCTTAAACTTCAGACAATTGCGAGTCATGTCCTTAAAATTACTCATTCGCGGTTATTCGAGCGAGCAGATAATCAATAATAACGAAAGCAGGATCAATATCATATTGCTGAACTATATGCAGCGTGAGAATTCGTATTTGAGAGTACCCGCCAATATCTTACTCCAATAAATTGCAATCTATGCAGATTTTATTTTCAAACTCTTTCCATCTATACACCTTTTTTCTCCCTGCTCCCCAGCCTCATCTAGTCTTCCAACTAGCAAACTTTTGTATCCTTATTTTCTTAAACACATTTTCGTTGATACAATCCAATACATCTCCACCTCCGAGCTCCATTTCCACGGGTTCAATCGAGGCAAATAGCCGAATGTTCGACCTGCAAGGCTCGTAAAGTCGTTCCCTCGTGGCGTCTGCAATTTCAAGACTCATCCTTTTCTTCTCCCGTCGTTGCCCCATTCGTATCTTTCACTCTACTTTTACGTCTTTGATCCCATCCTCGTACAGTGGCATACAAAACAAATGGAAGCAGGCAATCATTTTCTCCAGGCTCTCCAGCTATTTGACAGCTCAGTCATCTCGAATGCAACAAGTCTCGTTCGAAAAATTGCTACAAACTGTTCTCCGCGAGTTTCTTCAAATTCTTTTAAATTTAAAAGCAGCCAATTTTCTAAACAATCGACAAAGATCAATTTGTTCTATTCGTTTTGCACATGACTGTATATCGAGGTTTTTCGATTCGCTTTGGTTGAGATGCGACTCAAGGGTCATCCCACACCCGAGACATCCAGAAAGCGTCAACGAGAGCCACATTCGTTCCTGTACGCCAAAGAAACCGTTCCTTCCTTTCACTAACGCCTTCCTACGTGTGCTTCACTCCGATCAACTCCAATTGCCAACGCAACGCTCATAATCCTGCTTATATTTCTCTCGCTGTCTTCACCTTTTTTGTAAGCTTCTTGACGCATTCGCTCCTTCTTTTTCTCATATGCAGTAATCCTCCATTCTTGAAGAACTTTCTATACCTCGCCGTTTCTCTGGCTCACATTAACTACACTAAACTCCCGAGGCACCAATAAAGACCAAGATTTCTTAATTCACCGTTGATTGCTACCGCGCTAATTACACGAGCTTTCTCTTTCAATCGTTCCACCGTTCTTACTCACCTTCTCCACTTATAAAGCAACAAACCTCGAGTCCTTGACTTTTAATAATGCCCATTTCCCACCAAAATCCGTTTGCCCGGTGCCAATCAGAATTTCCTCACCTAACTTTTCTCGTTTTCTTTTGTTTCGCTAAAGTTTTCCCAAGTGACTTTCATGAAATTAATTTCCTTCAGTCGAACGTGGGAGACTTTTCCTCGACAATGTACACAGCAGTATGCTAATATAACAGGCAACGACCAGCTTCTATTAAACTTTTATTCAATACTTATTTATTTTCCATCGTTATTAGTCAGTAGCACCAGAAACTCAGAAAATACGCTTTTTCAGCGGTCACCCAACCACGGATTGGTCCTGCTCGGGGCTGCTCTAGCACCTTAGCATTGTCGGTATATTTGTTACTTGTCATTTCGTTATAGATGAAAAGTATCCATTTCCTGCTGTGACTTCATGTTATTCCTCTTTGTCATCACAAAACTGTTCAATATACGAGATTAACTTGTCCAAAATAATGAAACCATTTAAAGGATATATTTTATTCATAGTTTTGTTGCTTTGAGTGGAAACTCGATGCAGAATATTCGAGTTATTCGCTCGAGAGCTACTTGAGAAGTAAAAAGGATATTATTTTTGCAAATGTATTTTTCACCTTGCTTAAAAATATCTTTTTAACCAGTGGGGTATGCCAAATAACTATCCTTTCTCGATGTACATATAACGAAAATATTTTGCACGGAGAACTTTACGATTTTCTCTTTCTCGAGTGCTCCGTACCGAAAGATACGGGTTTTGTATGTACTGTTGGATGTTTCTGTTGGATTATGTCTGCCTGGCGCGATATACGCGTTTCTAGGTTTCCTCGAACCTCCAGTTGTACTACTTTACGCGCAGTAGTTTCACTCATAAACTCCTACCGTGCTATGGCCAATATAATATTCTCGTATGCCGCGCAACCGTAAGATTCGTCCCATAAATCTGTAGGGACGAGGGACAAAGTACATACAGTACCTACAGATCCTCGATGCTCGAGGCTTTTTTCAAACAGCACACATTCGTGTATGCACCGAGGAGATACTGCAATCATATCTCTATATTTCAGTAACTTTTTATTTATTTCTCTTTACTTCCAACAGAGGTAGTTTTGTTGGGCAAAAAATTTCAGATCCTCCATTGATGCAAGTATGTCTAAAATATTTCCAATACTCAAACTACCTCACGACTCTTTTCGCATCGTTCTCTTTGGCTGGGAAATCATACACGATGTACGGACGTTCTTAACGAATCACAGGAGTTGAAATTTTTTTATCAACGCGAAGTAAGCAGTGTGGAAAAAAAATAACGTGTAGATAATACGATTTCTTTCTTTTTTTTTTTTTTGTAAAATTCACAGTGAAGCCAGCAAGCGTTCGGATTTACTTACACGACGATCAAATAATGGCAGGCCGTCCTCTAGCAGCAAGATGCGAAACATGGGGTAGCTCGCCAGCAGCAACGATAGCCTGGAGTCTGGGTGGTATGAAATTCAAGGATCCCCTTGTAGCCACAACCCAGAGAAGCAATTCCACGGTCAGCAAGCTCGCTCTTGTGCTTGATCGCGAGGACGATGGCAAGGAGCTCACCTGCACAGCCGTGAACCACAATTTCCCCGGTGGCGATCTCAAAGAGACGAGGATCCTCCGCGTTGCCTGTGAGTACCTCTACGTATACACACATATGTGTTATCTCTTTGCTGCAGCTTTTTCAACTCTTCCCTCTATTTTCCCGAGAATACGTGGCTGGCAGCGTTTCAACGCGCCAGCCTTGGCGGAACAATAAAAAGAGCAATTTCAGATAAATTATGAAATGAGTATGCTTCATGACAATATGCGATCCATCTATATTATAAAAAAGCATTATCAGTTCTGCGAGTGGAACATCAAAAATATTGGAATTAAGCTCAGAGCGAGATTTATTGCATTTTTCGTTCTTATTCAAGCGAATAACAAATATGCCACTGATTCACTTCAACCAATTGCAATGAGATCTTTCCTCAATGCGATTCTAATCAATTTGATTGTTTCTCGAAGCGAAAGATTTAAAGTTAAAAATTCGTTCCGACTTCTCGTTTCTCTAGCCGCGTAATTCTTCCTTATATAACGGAGCTGACTACTCTATCGCCGGCGGTGGCTCACGCGTTGAAAACCGCGGTGAACTTGTTTGTACAGCGAGTGGCATTTTCCGGCTGGCCTTACGCGTTGACTTTCAACAGTAGGTACAGTAGACAAAGCGACAATCCCGGCGTTCGAGAGTAAAACTTGCTGTGGTTCCGTTGTTCTAACGGGATATACGTGCTTTGTGCTTTCAGACAAAACTCTCTGTCGACTCTGTGATTAGAGTACACCTGGAACATGATCCCACAAGAGTAACACTCGACCTGGAGATTTGTTCGTTTCACTCTCGCGCATGATGGTTCCCGACAGGGAGAAAGTGTAGGGGTCGTAGGGTAAGACCAGTCACGTGGGAGCGTATGTTTGCTGGCGGGCTACTAATCAAACGGTCTCGAAACAAAACCAGCAACTTTGCTGGGGTGTAACGAAAATCAGACGAGAAAATGTTCTTGTTCTGTGTCAGTGTTTTTTGTTCTAGTTTTTAGATTTTGTAGGTGCGCAAAATGCATTATGCTTTGATGATATAACGAGAATTAGAGGCGAGGAATCTAATCCAAGAAAGCCTAGACCCATCCGTGGGAAGAGTGGGAAGGCGCAAGAGTCCGATGCTGCCTCGTTCTCCTCTCGCCATACCTCTTGCTGCTTTCAGAATGTTCAACGAGAAAGTCTCATGCGGAGGAAAGTTGGTCGTTGAGCAGATGAACATACCAGAGCAAAGGCAGAAGCTCGCGCGAACCAGCAACGCTTGAGCTTCCTCGTTGCTCGAATCGCTATTCTACGACAACGAGGAGAAGAGCTTCGGGTGCATAGTGCAATGTCGTGTCAGACTGCTGCGTTCATAAATTGGTTAGAACTTCGAGCCCAGTGCTTCTCCGTTACTCTCATCTTCCACCTTTCTTCCCTCTCGCTCGCTTTCTCCTTACCACTCTGTCCATTTCCGTTCTCTGTTCTCTTGGTCGCCCGAGAAACGGAGAGTCGCCTTCATCGAATTTTCGTTGCTGAGTTGCGTCTCGCTTGTGTTTCTCGTACAATCTAGTCGTTGCTAGAGCCAGAGGGGTCGAACGCGAGATCTGCCTGAGTGAGTTGCGGTCAATCGTTGTATCTGCATACACCCCCACTTCGCGGATTCCTTATCAATTTGAACCGTCAACGGTTTAAACCATTGCAAACTTCGTTTGACGATGAGTTCATACATAATCCATAACCACAATCCTGCTAGCCATTCCCTTCAATTTTGTTTGCATCTCGAAAAAACTCGAAACGAATCACCCAAAGCGTACACATTCCACTATAACGAAGTTTCAAAAATTACGTTATCTACAGACTGTGAATCACCCCTACAGAAAAAAACTCCCAACGGCTTAGGATCCCCATAAAACGATTATATTGTTACCTACACTGGACATGGGATATCTGATTTAAAAAAAAAAAGTACCCTCTCACGCTCAGAAAGCGGATGTTATCGGACAGGAATATCCTTCGCCGAAAATACTTCAAGATCCAATTTGGTAGATCGATTAATTGGCTTCTTTAGATGCTGCCGCGTTGAATCTTGATACGGCAGATATTGGTATTCGTTGTCGGTAGCTTCTTCCACTTCCGTTCGTTTGCTCATAAAATTTCTAACAATATCGTCAGCATGGATTTTCTTTTTTCCCATGGATATCCCAGCCGGGCAGACCGCCTGGTAGAATCTCAACACTGAGGTTAAATTTACGAAAGAATCTTGCGGTAATGCCTTCCTGGGTTTCGCCGAGCTTTCCGGGGGTTTTCAACATGAATGACCTAGTCAACGATACCACCCGTTGAGGATACGCTACTGCATTCCTACGGATAATACAGTGGTATATATTATACGGTTTAGTTTTATTCTTTTCGAAAACACGTAGTTGGTATACGAGTATCGCGGCAAGACTAAGAAAATAACTGTGAGAGAGAAAGAGAGGAAGACGAAAGCAGCAACCGCTGTTCAACGACCAAGTATACATTCCCAAACTCGAGGAAAGTTTCACAAAGTTGTCTTCACCCGTCTGGATTCTCCTGATCGTGTCTGGTGGTGAGCGACCCTGCGGAATTGGGATCGCCTAGCTGATCAGACTCGAGATTGGCCGTTTGCATTTTGATAGAGAAAGCGAGTCCACGTTGTACGGAAGAGAAGCAACGTGTCGCTATCGTTCTCCACAGAGAACTATCGGCTCCTCTCACCATCAAGTACTCCGCCGATTTCGCCAATGGCGAGCAATAGCTCTTCTTTTTTCTTTTCTTTGTTGCTTCTTCTTGCGTAGGCAAATGAGCTCGGCCAGTCGACGGTTTTCCCAACCCAAGGATCGAGTGATTGGATTGCTGAATGCGACAAATTTTCATCATTCGTTTATCCGGATAAAATTTCACGATGATTATCGCGTCATAAAACTGTCAGATATCCGGAATGATTCTCATCCATTGTCTTCGAGGATTCTTCTCTCAACGTTAGACCCTTCGCCCTGGTGAATCACGGATCGACCAATCGGAAATGCATGCTCATCATTGACGGACTCTTTGCATGGCTAGGATTCGTGGCATTCGGGATAAGTCCAATAACAAATTTTCTTTCCGTTGTAATGTACGATCGTCTTATTATATACAAGAACAAAAGTTATTTCATGCAATGCGGCGTCGACTCTGCTATTAGTAGTTTAGACTTGCAAATATGTTGACTTGGCAACTTCACGAGTAGTAAGTGTTTCACTGGTATACATATTCAACTCTTTCTTGAGACTCAATTCAACATGAATAAAGTGAACGTTTGATTAATATCTCTTTTATTCTGTCTCCCTGGGGGACACTTGTTAATTTGTACTACACTCTTCATATTCCATCCACTTTTATTTAAAAGTTCTTGTCAGCTCTTTGGAAAAATGTCTTGTGTAATATTTCTCGGTGGCAGAGCATGTTCATTCAGAAGTACGAGCCTCCTTCGTTGTTGGATTACCCCCTTGGGGGAGACGAAAAAACTACCACTTTCGTAACATCTCGACAAAAGATAAGAAACCTGTTACTCGAAAGTAACTCGAACTTGGTTCTGTTCCCATACTGGTAAAAGAGTCAAAAGTTACGCTTAATTCAAGAGGGAGAAAAATGCTTATATTCGTACAGAGCGTATATACTACTGGAGCATCATTCACTCTCGTAGTTAAACGCAGAGGGATCGAGAACGAGGCATTCCGAGACGAAGACAAGAAAGGAAAGCGCTTGGAGCTGGGAAGCCTTAGTTCCCTTTTAATACCCTGCGGGATCAAGTTTCAAAATTCTCATAACCAGTGCGGAGAATGAGGAAGGGAACGGAGCGAAAAAAAGAGAAAGATTATGAAAGTGTGTGTATAAGCAGATGAAGTTCGGTATGCGCCAAAATGGCGGAAGATGGGTATGGGGTAAAGAAATATCCTCGAGTAAATAACGTTTCGTGAAGCTTGAGCTTTCTTATGGCGTGAGGGATTTTTCGTAAAGGGGATGCGGAATGAGAGAATAAAAAAGTGAGCAGGATGAGGGAGCCGAAAGGATAGACGATGAATAAGAGAAAAGCGGAGAATAAAACGAGAACGAACGACAAGAGACGAGAGTAAAAGTTGCGGCGGGGTGAACGGGGAAATGAAGTTATACCGCCATCTGCCCACCTGCTGGCAAATGTAGTGTGTACGCTCACTGAAGGGAACCGGAGAATTCTCATCGTAAAATGTGATCTAGCGAGCTTTTTCCACTCTCCTCCTTGTTACTCTTCTCTTTTTTTACGACATTTCGGCATTCTTCCGGACCTTGATACACTTCCCGTTTACCGAGTGCCTAGGCTGACGCCCACAAGATTTTGCGTCGAGAGAGCACCAGCAAGATTCGTAATCTTGGACAGGCTGCGGGGGCGGTTTAGTCCAGTACCTGGTGTCACGGTCGAGCCTGCTTCTTTGCTCGAGTTCCGGCGCAGCACAGAAAATAAGATAGAGAAAAAACTTTGTAAACACTATTCGTATCTATCATCTCCATCTTCCTGAGTGAATCAGAGTTTAAAAACTTGGGTCAGCCAGCACAGCGTCCGCTTCGTTATTTCTTGCACGCTTTATTCTTGCTGCACAACTGGTGAAGCTCGTCGTAAGATGACATCGTTTTAATTAAAGCCATGAGGAGGCGTACAAGCCTGAATTCACGTTTCCATCTTCACTATTGTGTATAAGCCGAATCTACTTCCAGAGTTACAGAGCAAGACAGAACGACAGCAGAGAGATCGTGACGGAGTTGGAAGCTGAATTGAAACTTAACTCTTAGCCTGCACCCTGTCGCGTTACTTGCGTGTTTTTTTTCGCCACTGGAGGACTGAGCCGTTGTTACAATCTCCTCCTTTTTAATTCGTATTTAATTCTCATTAAATCCGATGAAATTTCTTGAAACGTTTCCCCGGAAATGGAAATATTCCAAGCTTTAAAATTGACCTCTTCCAAAAACTTGAACTGACAGTTTTTTGCATTTCCACAACGAAATTCATGAAAATTAAGATCAGAAGATAGGCAGAGATCGGATTCATTAGTTTGAAGAGGTCAGAGGTTGAGAATGGTCCATGGGAACTATTGGGAAAGTTTCAGGATCGAAACCTGAACTCACTCAGGTCTACAAAGAGGATCATCAATGTTACGTAACGTGGAGCTCGAAGAGGCAACTGCCTAAAGTCACAAAAACTTGGTTTGAAGATTTTGCGATCCACGTGTGTGTTTAGTCATGCAGATCAATCGACGTTTTCTGCCATCGCCAATTACTTGATTATATCGTTTGGTTACTTTCTAGAGGAGACAAATGAACTCGTAGCGTAAAAAGCCAATACGAAGTTTTGCTGCGGATTTTTCAATCACGCTAGACTGTCGGATCTAGTTTTATGTGCGTCAGGATTTTTAGAAAATATGAGACTTTTCCGTCCATGTGACAAGTTCGTAGAGTGCGAGTTGTGTAGCCTATCTCGCATTCGTGGCTCAGCTCACAGTTTCGCAACACCGTGAAAGAGCTATGTGAGGGATGCAATCTTCTTCAACCCTCAATTCTCATCCCAACAGATTTTCAACTCTCTATATACGAAAATTGGAATATTCTCTCGTTCGTGGCTGGAAACTCTCGCGGCTGCTGCTAGGAAATTACTGGCAAGGAGTGACGTAAGCAATTACGTAAGCAATTATCGTACGCGTTCATTTTCCGTCGTGCTCCATCTCCTTGCAGGACCAGCTCTTTTGCATGTGCGCTATGCTGGCTCGGTGTTTCAAGGTACAAAATAGGAGAGAGAGAAAGAGAGACTCTGCGTGTGGCTTCTATGGAGAGTGTATGCTCGGCTGGATGGATTTAGGTTACGGCTTAAGCTTCTGAACTTTTGTTTCCGTCGGTCTCGTTAACGTAAATTATTACAACAATAATGCCCACGAAATCCCCATAGCTTTTGGCAATGATTGAGAGATTATTTATAACGCCGATAAGCAGATAAAGGACGAAGAAATCAATAATTATTCGTCTTCTAAAGTCACTACATCGAACCAAAAATAAAGTCACATGGAAAACGGTTGAGCGTTGCTACCCGATCGTCTGGCACATTCGATCATTCATATATGCAAAATGTTATTTGAACCTCGTTGACAAAAAACAATATACTCCGCTTAACTTATACATTTATATGTTTAACACAGACGCACCAGTAGTCAATGCCCATCTAGCTGCAGGATACGTCCTGGACACCTTGCGGGAGGGCGACGATCTAAAATTGGTTTGCGACATACAGAGCAATCCACCACCCACGAGTATCGTTTGGTATCACAATGTGAGTATTTTTCTCATTTTATCGTAGACGTGTGTACGTACGTGTATATCTCATCGTGAAACGACGCGCGTTCAATTCTCCTTGACGCGTGATACAGACAAAAAAGGAAATAGAATGTATCTCGTTCGCTTTCCAAGTATCCTCTATCATCGCCCGATCTTTATGTTCCCTCGTTCAGTATTTCTCGTGACAATGTGAATATCGCAAAAAAAGAAAAACGATCGATTGAAATTTGTTTTGAGCAAAAAATGAATCTGGTGTGATCGAATAAAAATGACGATTATGACTAGCCGATCATTTTTTAAATCAATCCGAGTGCATCGTTTTATCTTTTTTTCTGATTGTTCTTCGTCTATTACCAATTGGACCGATCTACAGTTTCCATTTGATCGAACAACGACCTTGGGACACCCTGTACATACAGGCGTATGTATAAGCTTATGCTATAACGAATGAAAACGCAAGCTTTAGAGTTGGAGATTGAATAATAACCGTTACTTAACCGTGAACGTGCTCTTCGATGAATTTACGCCAGAATATCATGACATCTTTCCCTCTCACCTTCAGACCCCTATATTTCTCTCGCAACCCTCCGTCTCGACTCGATCGCTGATTCGCTCCTCTCTCTCTCTCTCTCTCTCTCTCTCTCTGCGTCCTTTGCTCGCTTTCAATTTTCTTCTCCTTCCACGACCACCTGCTCACTACTATCATTATTTATTTCGCATCGTCACTCTATCTCACCCCACACACTTTTACCTCTCCTGGCACGCTTTCAACACAGCAGCCAGGTAAAAGGAAAAAATGAAAAAAGATTTTAGCATTCGCATCGGTAAACGGATTTATTCCATTCGAATAAAGTATATCGTGATTACAGCTGTGCGTCCAGGTTTACGTAAATACACACGCACACCGACTAGAATAAAGTAAATTGGTTAACGTGTTAGTTTTTCAAACAACGTATTTATTCAACATGAATAAAATCCATTTTGCCGCGGAGTTTGAAATTTTTTAATTCATAAATAATTCACGTTCATCGATCGTGTTTTTGAAAATTCGAGAGGTTTGCAAATTGAAATTTACGTTAATGGGGACCCCACTAGAAACCCCACACTAGAAATGCTCCCATTCATTCGCCAATTCGTCCATAGAAAATCGAAATCACCAATTAGGTCTAACATAATGGATAGCTGCTTGTTGATATAGACAACGGTACATGATTCCCGATGGATTATAATTTTCGGGAACTTTGTATTAGTTTCATTAATATGTAGCGCATTAGGCGGCCGGTATACGCTACACGAGAATTATTCTCTCTGTAAAAACAATTTTACCAATAACATGGAATGCAAATGAATGAACAGAGTAGTTCGCAGAAATATGCATCCAGAAATCTGTATAATAAAAGTACACAGAATTTCCATGTAGTAACCCATTGGGTATTCAGAGTTGTGTGTCCTACGCTACATTAATCCAAGCATTTCGGTTCAGTGTGTGGAAATCGCTAGCTGCAGGTAAAACATTGGAAACTAGGAGATTCGTGGTCCAAAGTTCACTCGGAATATCCCAGATTCCTGCGTACCGAAAGCTCCAGTCGTATTAAATGGAACCAAGTTTTGTGTAAACTGCTATGTACAGCTAGATCGAAAATTTTCAAGAAGGAAAGTCCCTGCTCGTGCATATTATTCCTCTGCATAACATTCTTTATTCTTCGCCCCTATATTACCCCTCGCCTCACGCTCGATCTCGAGCTTACCCCACAAGTTTTTTCTCAACGTATATGAATGCCCAGACACCGCACTCCATCGACGTCTCATTGATTGAAGATTCAAAGAGGGAACTGCGTGAAATCTTTCCTCATTAGAATTGTGACAAGTACTTAGCGTTGAAATCTTAACTGTCAGTTTTGGGACACTTGATAAATTCAGAAATACGGAAGGATGAATGCGCGGGCCGCGGGCCGTGGAGAGCAACGGTATTAGCAGTAAAAAATATTCAGTCGTGCTTCAGTTGTGCAATTCCCCGAGTGTGAATAATGTTGCAAATACATTGAGTGAGAATCGTCATGGGGCAGTCGTATATTTATGTATTGTTCTTTACTCAGTGCGATTTATCACTCGCTCAATGCGCTTTCTAAAAAACGGTATACAAATACTCGATACGTTTGAGTGATCGAGTTTACGCTGCGAAAAAAGAAAAATAGAATGGATATTCAGAGGGGAATGTGAAACGGTCTGCACACACGCAAACGAGTACATAAAGACTCCCTCATGATGAAAAATACATTTTATTGATAAACTTTGCTATGTCGCAATGCCTGTCACCTTTATCTCGCTTTCCGTACGATTTGCCCCGAGATTATTTTTTATCTCGAGCCAATGAAATTCGACAACCCCTTTGTTTGTTCCGTCGGCGTTATCGGAAATTGGTCAACGTCGTTATTGGAATTTCTGGCCTTTACCAATCTGTGCTATCAAAGCTTTTGAAATTCAATCAAATAAATAATAACTTACTGTGACCCTGCCAGTTTTACCGCGAATACAGTATTTTCATGCCCAATAGTTTCGCAGTCGATCTAGATCGAATGGCACATCCATTCATAGCGCTCAATTAGAATCGTCTGATCATAGTAAGAGCAACAGCAATTAAGAGAAATTAATTTATCCAACTGCTGAAATTTCAAGGGATGAGAATAATTGATACCGTGGAAATAATCTGAAGAAAAAATTGACCAAATTATCGCAATTCGCTGAGTCATTTGTCCAGAAGGAAAAAATGACGAGAATGGGAATGAGTTTTCGATTTAACCAGCAGACACGTTACTAATTACTTTCTTGTGGAGATTCTCTGGCAAGCTCAGCAGTAAGAAAACAGTAATGCATGGACACTTTGGCTGACCTAGAAGGGAAGAGACAGAAGGAGTTGAAATTATGCATCGAGCTATGGAACACTGGGAACACTTGCGCTAGATCTAGTGCAAAATATCGTGTGTGCAGAGTGTATCGAGGTAAAACGAAACTGGTGCACTGGTGATGTAGCCGGAGTGGAGTCTTTGCTATTGGCGAAATGCGACAAGAAGACACTGCTCGGAGTGTCTTGGAGTGAGTTGGAGACGTTAGGTAGGAGTGAAAAAAGACATCTCCAAGGAAGCCGTAAAAAGATGGGAACCACCGACCACTCGACCGCTACTTTGTATTCGTGGCAAGTAACCCGCGCGCGAAGTCTTGTCAAGTGTCCTGACAACATGTGCACCACAAGCGTACTCTCGTCGTTAAGGAGTATGCCCGCTATTCGTCGGAATAGCCTTTATCATTCTCGTTCTCTTATATATTCGCCTGATCCCATTGGAGGGGCATTATTCTCCCGTTTTCCCAACCTCGTTTTTTATTTCCCTGGCTTTAGATTTTCTGGTTTTTCCTCTCTCTCTCTATTTATTTATATTCCTCTCCCCCTTGGCCTTTCTCTTGTTTCCTTCACGTCTACATAAAAATATCTGTTGAAGCTCAACAAGATGCCCGATTCTTGGACGCCTCGCTGGATCAAAAGCTCCGGAGAGCTAGAGATTTCTACTGCTCATTAGAGAACTCTTTGAACAGAGCCCTTCCAAAGCTCTTACTGGAATTTCCACAGTCGCGCATTAATTCGCAATCACTGCTGTAAATGAACTAAGTTGACGGACCTCGAGTAAAGGCCTTGACGGATCAAACAACTTCGTTCCAGGACAATCCTCACCGTGTCCTTTTTGTAACATAAAACGTTCACGGTTACGATGTACTGCTGGAGGTTTACTGTTGCATAAGTAAAACGTTAATTAATAATCATTGATAATATAACGTTTGCAAACTCGTGAATGTGTTTTCATTAAAACGTTCTCGTGAAAGTTCTGCAATCTGGGTATTTATATACGATATTTATTATTTAGACTTGTCGAACCGGAATGATTGCAATTGTTCCATAATAATTAGCATGGTCCTTCTATATTCATAGCATTCGGAGTATTTTGTAAACTTTGCCTATATAAACGAATCGCAACATCGATTTCAACGTGCTTCACACGGAAACATCATCCTTATGCCATTTCAAACATTCTCCATTCTTTCTCATCCCCTTGTCGTGAAAAATCTTTCTACGTCTTCACGAGCTTTTCCAGAGTGCTTGCCCGACCACATACATTCCCATGCATCATCTCTCGTCTTCTGGGTCACGAAACGTTCTCCACAATACTTACATCCTCTTTCGCGTACTCTTTTCTTGGCTCCTATTTTTTCCTCTCTTTAGCTTAAAAACCTCAAGTTTTTGCAATTCTCGAAGGGCGGAATTACTTTCCCACTAATGCCTCACGACGGCATACATATTTATTATTCGAGTCGCAAGCGAACAGGGCGCGTCGAGTGCTGGGAAAACTCCCCCTTCGTTTTTCCTCTCACTCTCTCATCCTCGTTGTTTTTTCTTCTACTCGCTGTACTCGTATTCAAGTACATACACTTTCCACCTCCACGCCCAACATCTCTTACCCTTTACAACGTCAAATTTACTTTTCTTTTTTTTTGGCATGGTATACTCTCATCGCCGACGGCCTAACGTTTCGTATAACATTTTTTCGATCCTTCTTAATATTCCCAGAAGTCCATAAAGTAGAGACAATATCGCTAGCGACGAGAGTGAATCCCTGAATCTTTTGAGTGTCACTTCACTCGCTACACTTTAATATACACTTTAATATACTTTCGGAAAATTAACATAAAATTAATTAGAATTTTGTTTCGTCGCTGACGATCAAGAGACTCGGTTGTGATCTTTCGAACAATGTACATGACCTTACTGGCTCATCCGCTTTCTCGTTCATGCCGAGTGCTATGAAATCAAGAATAAGTCAAAACTTGAATACGTGAAATTCTCGTTTCCGCACGTGGTTTAATTCATTTGAAGGTAAGCGCGGGTCAAACGAGTATATTGCGGAGACTAGTTGAAAAGAATTCTTCAAGGAATTTCCACTCTCATAGTATTATCGCGTAAAAAGACGAAGAAGATGGAATGAGACGCAAAAAGTGACAAGGAAGAGAGATTGAAATGGTAGAAGAAGAGAGATAGAGAAGGAAAATGCCCCAGGAGAAATTATTCGACTGTCGTGGTTGACTCTCGATGTCTTGAGGTCCCAGAGAGCTGAAGCCTCGGTGGAGGCTGTATGAGGGTTGGAGAACAAGGGTTGAAGAATCTGCAAGCCTTAAATACGCATTATACTGTCGCCTTATTCCCTTTCCTCGTTCCCAGACCACCAGCCCTCCCTTCCTCGCTCCCTCTTCCGCTCTGTCACTCTTTATCTTTATCTCTTGCTGGCTGACTGCATTATACGTGTCTGGAGCATTTAATTTGACGCCCGTACCCTCTTCTACGCCGTGTGTTGATCGTTGGACTTGGTATACACCGGATGACTCTGGTCTGCCACGCGAGAATTCCAAGGAAATGAGCCACTGCGAAGTGACATTGCTCACGTCCCTTGCCAAGCTCGATCAATGTCTTGGTCAGGTTGGAGAAACTGGCATTTCCCGGTAACGACGAAACATCGCTTGCAACGAGGCTACCAAAACTTGTACGTGTATGTGACACAAATGGCTTAATATATATATCTCCTTACTCTTTCTTCCTTTGGGTCTCTGTAAATCATGGTTTGGTAAACCTCCTGCGTTCAAACACTTCCAATCTCTCCTGCATCACATAACATGCATAAAATATACTTATTAGTTGCATTGACGAATGGGTAAGAACAGGAATCGATGAAATTGCGGCAAGCTCATAGTGACCAGTGCTGTGAAATCCGTCAGAAAATGCATCCGTGATTGAATCTCATTACATATGGACCATTTTTCAATGGGTGGCTTTACCAGAACAGCGAAACTTCGTCCGAGCGACTACAAGATTATTTAGTGAACCGAATAAATCATCAAAGTAGAAATTTACTCGTTTCTTCAAACTCAAATGTCATTATAATTACGGAAAAATTGATATTCAGGAGTTTTCTTGGACCAGATAGGATCGACTAGATGAACTGTCTTTTGTGATGATTTCTATGTATGCATGGTTCGCACACTTCCACAAAGAATTTCGTGCTTATGAATTTCCACTGTTGGAGAAAAAGTTTTTCGTTTCGCTAAATTACTCGGACATGAAGATTTTGCGGGTAAAATGTTCGGGTCGTCCCCAACCGATATATATTTTGCAGCAATGCCCGTTGTGGAAAACAAGCGCCAGCCAAGGGTGATTCTCGAGAGCTTTGATCGTCTAATGACCCGTAGATGTGGAACTACCGACAGTGTGCAAAAGAAAACGAATGAGAGCACAGAGAGAGGGGAGAGTAAGTGACGTGGGCAACGATCCGCGTGAGCACATATATACACCCACACACACCTGAGAAAAAAGGGAAACAACCGGTCCGCGTAATTCGAAGAGTCGTGGAAAGTACGGCACGGCAAAGGGGGATAAAGGTCGTAGTAGTCGCCTGTCTGTTCATCGATTGAAACTCATCTTGCGTGAAAATCCCTTGGAAGTTTCGTTCCCGTTGCTGTTGTTGTCGACGAGTGATAGAAAAATCAACGAAAAATCAAAATGGAAAAGCTATGCAGGGGGATCGTTATCGCTTGATTACACATCGGTAGATTGTCCCTTGAGATTTCCATTACGTTCCAATATTTTCTGTTTCGGAATAACCCGCAACTTTTATTTATTATGGACGTTTTTCGTACGTCCCAAACAATATGTATATGATAATTATTAATCATTCCAAAGGTACCAACAGCGACGAAAATAACAAAATATATCGTGGATATTATAATTATTATATTATTGTTGTCACTCCCAATTTTATGTCTTAATTATGCTTTATTTATAAATTCGTAGCAATTCGAACCCAAGACAGAATTCATGGACAATAATATGTCGTTCAAAAAGAACCAAAAGTTGTTTTAATCGCTTCATATTTTCTGACTGAAATGAAAGATTCTGTTGTTGCGATTTTTTATATATATCGTAGCCTCAAATTCATATTTTTTTTTTTTTGCACTCTCCGTCTTTCTTTCTCTCACTACATAGAAAAGTGGCACATCTACCAAAAGCTTTGCAACGACCTCGTTTTTAGCTATGAGAAAATCCCACTTGTTATTTCAAATGGTTCGCGATTTATGAAGCAAACTCGAGGACCTTGTGATCCAAGAGCCAGAAGAGAAGGTAAAAGTAGCAAGGGTGGTGAATAAACGCAGCGAAAGAGAAGTATAACCTCAAGAGACTCCGGTCGATTTGCTTCAGCACGATATTCCAAGTTTTCCGTCTACGTTTATGAGCATTTTAATGTACTGGCACACATTTGAAATCGATATTGATATCGGCAGCACTGCCGATTTAACTTTTTTCTTTATTTCTCTGTCGTTTTCATTTTTCTCTTCAGTTACAACCGCGTGCTTGTGTTTTTACAATCGGCGAATGAAAACAGAATGAAATAATGAAAGCGAAACGCTGTGAATGCACTCGAAGCACATGGAATAATTTCTCACAATTTTTGGTTTTAATGGCATTTTGGATTTTTATGGAAAAGGTTCGTTCTCGCTCGAATAAAATGCTATTTTTAATAGACTAATGATTTATTCACTTGAATGAAGAAGTCGTGGAGAAAAAATAAGGAAAAACGAGCAATGTACATCTACTCGAAATCGCAGCCTATAGAGATAAGAAAATAGAACGAAGTAAGGAGGAAATATTTCAGTGGAACTGAAAAGACGAAGAAGTGCGATATCTCTGACACTTTTGGAGAGTGGCACAGTTCTCTGGCGAATTTCATTGTATTTCTTTTATTCTATCCTCTAATACTTATTGTTTTTCTTCTTCGTTTT